>WHYT01017200.1:284750-354356 GCA_009806455.1 Tetrax tetrax | reverse complement strand
GGTGCTCCAGCCCTCTTATCATCTTCGTGGCCCTCCTCTGGACCCTCTCCAACTGGTCCATGTCCTTCTTATGTTGGGGACTCCAGAACTGGACGCAGTACTCCAGGTGGGGTCTCACCAGGGCAGAGTAGAGGGGGAGAATCACCTCCCATTTTCTAATGAAAAGATTTTTTGCATCACACTGTAGTGGCTCCAAAGCTTTAGGACAAGAACAGACCGACTGACTAACAAAGACTTTCCTGATCAGAGTCAGAAAGGAGTGAAAGGCTTCTGTGACACAGGGATAGCATCTTGTTCCCACTAAGGACCAAGACTGATGTTTTTGCTGAGATTTGCCTGTAAACTCCTGTGCCTGAATGGGCCTAGGGCTAAGGGGACTTTGCACACACATTCATACTCAGGATCAAGCCTGTAGATTTTCCAGATATTGTGATACTGGGATATTTTAATTTTTATTTTCTTTTAATTGTTAAGATGTTCACTCTAAAGGGACATTTACATTTTAACAAAGTTTTTAATGTCTGTTAAAAGTTTAACTTAAGGGTTTTGTGATATTTTTTTCCCTCCTATAAAATCAATTCTATTCCTGAATAAGGACCCTTACTAAATTAAGGCAAAAAAAAAAAAAAAAAAAAAAGAAAAGCACTGCACAGTATGAGATTAGAGACTTGTGAATAATAAGTTGCAATCTTACATGAAATTTCATATCATTGGTACTGGTACTTCCTTCTTAAAAGTTAAAAAACTTCTTAAAGTTTTTACACTACCAGATGAAACACAATAGAACATTTCACTTTGTACCTCTTCATCATTCACTTCAATCTTTCCAGAACCAGCTTCACCTCTCCCACATGGCTTTTGTGCCTCCTCCCACTTTCTCTTACTACCCTGGCATCACTCCTTGCAGTGAGTGCATCCTGCAGCTCCTTGTCTCTGGAAGTCTCCCAAGCAGTGAATTCAGGAGTTCTTCCACGTTATTTTACCCTCTTTTTAAATACCTGACTTAATTTTCCAACAGTGCTTGCATATTCCAGTTACACAGTTTGAGCAGCTTCTGAAGTCCCTCAGAGCTATGGCACAACGCTATCACCTCTTCGGCCCTGATCTTTTTTTGAAACAATAAAAGGACCATTCCCTGCTGAGATTTGCATAATGACCCTGTAAAGTTAGGTATTTTTTTAATTTGCTCAGTTGTTTAAAACATATTCTCAACATTCCTCCTTTTTTCCTGTGGATTGCTTTAACATTTGCTTATTGACTGGTCCTGATACTTTCCCATATCTATAGGGTGCCAATAAGGGATCCATCTTATATAGCACACCTTCTTTTGCCTCTCATGTGAGTTGCAGAGCAATCTCTCAGTTAACTTGGGAGAATAAATGTAGCTCTATTTTATCTCAACTGGTTCAACTATAGCTAATAATAGATTTCACTCATTTTTCTCCCATGGATGCAGTAGCTTATTTGCTTCACCTGTTTCATTCATATGCTTACTCTCTTTATACAGAAATGTATACAAAGAAATATAACATTGTCCTGCCTCTAAAGCAATCTCCTCTTTTACTAATTTATGAAATGCAGGAAACCAGCATGTAATGATAATGGCACATGAACCTTTTCATAGTGCTTTCAAGAAATCAAAGGCTTTGAGGATTAAAAAGAGCTGACTAATTTTATGGTGATTCATAATTATACTATTCATAACCTACACTTTACATACCTGCTTTCCTATTTGCTATATATATGTACATACATACATTAATTTAGATAAAAAAATGACAAGGGAAAAAAACACACCTTTGAGTGAATAGGACAGATGCAGGCAAAATGAAGTGGCATTAAAGGGAAACAGATCTGCAGCTTTTCCCAAATAAGAGAATGTGGTGTTGCAATGGTTACCAAGTTACCATTTGTAAATGGCCAGGTATTGGCAAATTAAATGAATGGCTTACAGACCTGAAGGCAGACCTTTAGCCTTACTTGATACATGTATACTTTTTAGTGAGGAAAAAAAACAAGTTTTCTTGACTTCCTTACTTTTGTACAGAAGTACTGTGCACAGACACCAAGCATGCAGCTGCAATAGCAAATAATATCACCCTAATAAGTTGGTAACATACTATAGGGATTCTTTTGTCTCTATTTCCGATATATTTGTGTAGCTGAGAACATGAAAAACTCATATTTAAAGGATATGTTTCATTTTTCCACACTTCTTCAGCACCTGTGGGCATTTATGTAACCTCATAAAACAAGGAAGCAAGTCTGGGTTTCGAATTTAAGTCTTCCTTATTATTATATCCATATTTAAGTTTGACTTCTGAATATCATGCTAAGCATAATATGGGCTACAATCCCATTGTGCACAGCCCTTTAGAACCACAAAATAAAATACAATGAAAAGACCTGACATGGGCCCAGACAGGTGATGACACTACCACAAGTAATAAATCACCAGGTATCAGTTGAGTTTCAATAAGCATCTCTGCATGTAGATTGTGTGTTTTTAAGCCCTTGCAAAATCATGCAGTAGTTTGACTCACTGTACTCTGTCTTCACTGCAAGATAACATAAGTCACACTATTTTTCACCTGTCGTTGGTTAAGACCATGTGCACATGCAGTCATAGCAGATCAGTATAGTACAGTAACCTGTTGAGATAACCTAATCTCAGCCCTGTGATGCTTAATATAATGGGCTGGTAGCCCATTACAAAGAATTGCTTTTTTTTTTTTTTCCCCTTCTTCTTTTTAGAGCAACATGATAGTACGGAAAGAGAAGAGAATGATAAAACTGAAGTATACTAAATTACTATTTTTGCTTCTTAACCTTTACCAGCCTCAGTTACATACTGCAGTAGTAGAAATTTTCCTTCATAATAATCTTGACATTATTCTTCCCATCAGAAACAGCCTCAGACAAACGCTGAATGAGTGGTTCCCTCCTCAGCACCCTGATGATGGGCACTATAGAAATGTCTGTGCATTACTAAGTACACAATAAGTCAATATTCCCGTTGAATGATATTATCCTAGGCAATGACCTGAAATAACACAGCACTTCAGGCTCCTATTTCTAGGAGGTTATGTTTGCCCACTAGCAAAGATGATCGTTTAAGAGCTCCCTTGGTAAAAATCAGCTCTGTACACAGTGCCTGTAGAAGTCTACCACACTGTTTATGGTTCTTACTCTGTGTTTTATTTTTCTCAATCTCATCCAGTTGTGAGAGAAATGAAATAAATTACTTTTCCTATTGTGCCTTTATCTAACCTGAACTGGAGAGGCCACAGTAAGAGAGTGGAGACATGTAGGAGGTGGGAGAGTCTCCAATGTTATTTCCGAGAGAGGGCAGAAGAGAGGACACACCTTCAGGAAAAGAGTGAAGCATTCCAAGAAGCTGCATAAACATTGTTCTCCGTCTCTGGAAATTATTTTGAACTTCAAATCAGAAGGCACTATGGATAATGCTACAACTGTCACATCACCACCACCGCTCCCTGGGACAAAGCAGTGCAGGGATCTCCACCTACAGACAAGGAATGTGACACTCTGAGCCCCAACCAGCAGCTCTTCAGAAAAGCTAAACTTTTGATTTGGAGGTGCTCTGGCCATGTAGCTCTCCTGTAACTGAGGCCAGGGTGACTTTCCCTCCACAGTACCACAACTGGCAGATAAGCTTATTTGTGTGTTACCTGAAGCACCCCTACTCGTTACTGCAATATGCAATGTAGGCTTTGCCTATAGCTTAACCACTGTCATCCAGTCACTTTGTAGGCAGTCCAGGGCTTTGTAGGAGTCCAAGCTCACAGGGTAAGGATAAACATGTTAATGGCTTCAAAGCAGTTGGATAAAAGCATGAGATATATATGTTTATCTCCAATCCTACATTCCTAATTCTGAAACACTAGGAGCTCTGATTGCTCAGATGGCATAGGTATCTGTGCATGCATGTGTATATACCAATCATTCAAAACACTTTGTCCTCAAAAGCACTGGCAGCTACTACTGTAATCTAGCACCGCAGTGGAATATTTTCAAGCATGTTTTATGATGGCTTTACCAACAGGCTTCTGAGGAAGCAACGAGAATGCACATGAGAACCAAGTGAGAAACGTGAAATGCAAATCAAGCCAGCAGCTGACAGTGCACTTTGTTCCCTGTTGGACCCTAGTCCAGTGCTACTGATTTGCCAATTCCAAATGCAGTAAAATCTATGCTAGTATAAAAAATATCTATGTCTCCAGAATAATGATATTTCCTATAGCATCAGTAAGGTTTTACTGCTCTCTGTAGTAATAATTCTGGAATCAGTCAAACATGAGACACGGAAAATCTGGCACATTAGTAGTTTTAAAAGAGACCATAGACAGCCTAAGCTCATAATACTTACAACCTTTAACCACTTCCAAAGAAAAGCAACAATACTGTGACTCCCACAGGTGAACAAATAGAGGAAAAAAAAAATTCAAGCATGCCTGCTGGCATCTTATAATGTCAGTCCCTGAGGCACAACTTTCTCGTGAATGCAATAACAAAGCCTTAGAACTAACTCATGGTTTATTTAGATTTTATTGAAGAGTAAGTTTCTTGAATTTTATTAAGAAGAGTGAGATAATTTTCACCCAAATGTAATCAGAGGCTAATATTCTATATTATAGGCATGCAAAATAAGTTAAATAATTTCTGTGGTTTTTTGAATCCTGTAAGGAAATGCATATGTAAAAGCATTACTGTTTGCTCAGGAAGTGAGGAGAGTGATACGTAATGGACAGAAGACACATTTGAACTCCAAGACTGAGTAACTACCTATATTTTAGTCTAATGATCCATCACTATTTCTTATTACTATCTAGTACCTTCCAGAGGTAATGCTTCCTAGGAAAGGCACAGAAAATATAAAATGGGAAGAGTTCTTTGAATGAATCCATCTTTTATATATTCCAATGAAAGATGTTAACTCTCAGGATATGGGTTTTAAAATTCATGCTCTCAGGTAATATGTCATTAACCTAACCTCTTAAGTGAATTTTTAACATATTTTTGGTACTTTTCTCTATGAAAAGTAATAAAATATTCAACCTAATGTTTACCAACAGTCATCCAAATCTTTTTCCTTTTTAGTCAACTGCAAGACAACATACTATAAGCACAGGCATCCTTAGAATCATAGAATCATAGAATCACATGGTTGGATGGGACCTATAAGATCATCTAGTCCAACCGTCTTCCCACTACCATTGCTGCCACAGCTACTAAACCATATCTTGTAGCTCCTCATCAAGCCGCCTCTTGAACACTGCCAGGGACGGCGACTCCACCACCTCCCTGGGCAGGCCATTCCAGTGCCTGACCACTCTTTGGGAGAAAAAGTTTTTCCTCACGTCCAAACTAAACCTCCTCTGGTACAACTTGTGGCCATTTCCTCGGGTCCTGCTTGTTGCCTGGGAGAAGAGGCCAAACCCCTGCGCATCACAACCTGCCTTCAGGAAGCTACAGAGTGCAATGAGGCCTCCCTTCAGCCTCCTCTTCTCCAGACTAAACAATCCCAGCTCTCTCAGCCGCTCCTCATAAGACTTGTGCTCCAGACCCCTCACCAGCTTTGTTGCCCTTCTCTCTCATGTTCCAGGGCTTCAATGTCTTTCTTGCAGTGAGGGGCCCAAAACTGAACACAATACTCGAAGTGCGGCCTCACCAGCGCCGAATACAGGGGGATGATTACCTCCCTGCTCCTGCTGGCCACACTATTTCTAATGCAGGCCAGGATGCCGTTGGCCCTCTTGGCCACCCGGACACACTGTCAGCTCATGTTCAGCTGAGCATCACAGTCAGGTTTTGTGTCCCTTCATGAATTCAGAAAGGTAACCATTTTCAGAGATGGATTATAGCTTTCAGTAGAAAGCTGTAGAAAATGTAGGAGGGGCTTGAAAACTCTACCAGAGCACTAGCAGGCAAAGTTTTCAGTCATAGGTAGGCACTTCAAGCAAGGAAGCAAGATTGTTGCTGATGTCTGACAGGGTGCATCTACCTGGCATGCTGTCTTTGACAGACTGGCATCTGACAAACTTCAGTCTGTTTGGTTTCTTTTTCTTTTCCTAAAAACTGGAAATACATAGCTACTGTGAAGAAGGCAAAACCAAACCAAACTTCTCCGTTTCCTAAGTCTAAGCGAGGAGACTGAGATATTCCCAGTGTCCTTCTTGCCAGTTCTCACCATCTATTTGCAACTGTCCCAATATCTACTTATTTCTTAAATCCACAGCTCTGTAGACCTCATGTTATGAAAAAAAAATCCCACTTTTTGTTTTAAAACAAACTGCTAGTTCTGATAATTGTACAGAAAATCTTAAACCCAAAGCCTTGCAGGCTACTCCACTGGCAGACCAATAGAAAGAACTGAAAATCACATTGAATCCCATGACTTTAAACTAAATGCTTGACTTTTTCCAACTAAAGGTGCGATATTCTGTGCATTTCATTATCCTTACATCAAATCTGAGCAACATGCAGCAAAGTGGGCTTCCTCTTAATCCAGTCTCCCAGCAATTTTGACTGTTCCTCTTTCATCATTGGACCTGCTTCTGGGAAGATTTGTTCTCCTTTGCTCGATTCTCAGTCTCCTGGTTCCCAAGACAGTGGCACCGGAGGGATCTGCTGGCAATACTTACTTCCAAAATGCTCTATGAGACTTTATCTACATGTGACTGGTCTTTTTGAGCCTCTAGTACATAGTGTGCTTGCATTCAGGAAAGTTTTTCGCTACTTGAAGGTTATAATTACTTGGCTTGAACGGTGGCTGGAATCCAAATCTGACCCTTAGATTGCTGCAGAAAGCACAGTCAGGTGCGTGGTACGCATTTGCACACACTAATCCAATTTGAAATTCCTGTCTACCGCTATGCTAAGGCACTATTCATGCTATTGAGAGTGGAAAAATGTTCTCTGCAGAGCCACAAATGTTACCAATATTTCCTGCAGCACCTGTGCAAACTCACCGAAGTGCAAACCCAAGCACACCTTTTTCATCTACACCAAGATCCTTGCAGAGACAGTACAAGGCACTTGAAAAACAGATACCTGATCACAAATATACAGCAACAAACTTTTTTTTTCCTCCCCTAATCTTGGGATCCTCCCTCAGCTGTTTGGTTAAAGAGAGAGGAAGAGAGAATTTGCAACATATTTTGCTCTCATGTTTTACTCAGAAGCTCTGTAAGATCCTTTAAATGTAAACCTTTAAATGACCCCAGTTTCATGCTATTAGGTTATCTAGATTTTCTAAATCAATATAGAAATAATAAAAATTCATTGTTCACTAAATGCCCTGGTTGTCAAATAAGAAATAGCACTGTCACTGTAACAATATTATGCATGAAAATACATACAGATGCTACCAGAGCTACTGCACTCTTCAGTATTGCTTTATAAAAATTAAGCTGCTTCTAGCCTTCACCCAATGACCCTTTGGACCCTAAAAGAGGTAAGTGAAATATGGGCCTAGCATCACACTAATTTACAACAGAGGCACATCCAGAAAAAAAAACAAAAAAAAAAAAATAAAAAACCAGCCTACTTCAGTGGCTCACTAAGTGGAAGAAGTGACACATGACTTAAAATTATTTTTTTAATGTCACAAAATGCCAAATATGAGATCACAGAACAAAAAGCCTGGAAAGAAGCATTCACCATTCCAGTGTTTCAGGGTAGGAAGCAACTACTCCTTACTACTATCAAATAATGACTGGTATCACTTCTGCTTTAAAATAATTGTCCTCACAGTCTGCTTTAAGTGTTGTTATAGCAATTTGATTTGTATATGAAGCTCAGCAATCAGAAAATGTAGAAATATTTCTAAATCTACAATTCTGACACTTCAGATTTCAGACTGCAGTTTTCCTGTTTAGTATTAAACATTATAATTCTCACTGCTATATATTATAGCTGTATTATTTCAAGTTACTCTGATGATGAATTACTGAGACGATACAATTACCCTCACAACCAGCCCCCTAAAATGTAATAGTTATGGAAGACATATGGTGGTACAGCCCGCAGTAGAAGCACACTGCATCTTATTATCCATTCAGCATCATCACTGCAGTACACAAAATTAATTTTTTTTTCTGAGAAAATCTGCAGTAAAAAACAA
The DNA here is from genome assembly GCA_009806455.1 of Tetrax tetrax. Classification (NCBI taxonomy): domain Eukaryota; kingdom Metazoa; phylum Chordata; class Aves; order Otidiformes; family Otididae; genus Tetrax; species Tetrax tetrax. Next base: position 346,210 of record WHYT01017200.1, on the reverse strand, counting down.
TTTAAGTAGTCAGCCCTTAACGTGGTACTTTCCGTCAAAACAGCATGTAGCACACAAATGTCTTGACCTTGCTGCTGTCTCACCAAGGATTCCCAGCTGTGATGAGATGGTATGGGATGAGTAGAAGAGACCATAGATGCTGCTGTACCAAACAGAGCCTAATTTGAAGGAAAAGGAAGTCTTTTAACTACTGGTCAAGGGAAGTCACAAGCCTTGACTTTGTTCTTGCACACTTATTTTCCACGTAGGCAGACACCTGTGAGCTTGTGCACCTCGAATATAGTATACCCAACGTGAAGAATGGCATAATCATTGTGAGCTCCAGCTACTCAAAATAACAAACACCATTCCTCCCCAAACATACATTAACGTGTTTCCAGATAATCAACAGAAGGTTTGAAAATGAGTCTTGCTTTCCACTTTTTCATAGTGTTTTTATACCGAGATGATTGAAATAGTCCTCCTGGGACTGAACACAGTCAACCAAAGTGTAAAGATACTCCTAGGAAAAAAACAAACAAGTAGCACCTTGATATCGATACAACCTAATCCGCACTGGAAACTGTGCTGGTTTAAGGGTATTGATTTCTGTGCTTAGAAAGGCTTCACAAAATTCCTCTAATAGTTTGTGTGTCTGAAACAAATCCAAAATCAGAATCAGAAGGAGGTATAACTGGGACCAGAAGCATTGGCAAATTCTCAAGCAGGCTTTCATACTAAATTATTAATAGCCATATGATCAACACACATGCTCATGAAAACACAAGTAATAAATTTTTGAGAATCTGAGTTGAAGGGCTTTTGCTGTAGGGGATTATTAAAAACCAAAAATGGTATTAGACACTCAAAGCCTATTGAACTTTAATGAAAGCTTAACACTTACCTGCCATTCGTGCTATCATTTGATAAGCTTCCCTTTAATATTAATGACAAACTTGAGTATTTCCAGATGCCTACCACAGTCACTGGTACAAAGTACTTTTTAAACACTGTTTAAATTAAGATTTTGCATTTCTTTATTGTTCTAATTACCTGTATACAAATGTATTTCCAGAATTGTTTCCTAATCCTTCTTCTCTTGCTTTGGGGTCTCCAACTGGAAACAACCTGTTCCTAATTTATCTTGGTCACAAAGTACTTATCACTGCCATGGACTTACACAAAAGAAAATTTAAAAAACAAAAACAAAAACAAAAACAACAACAACAAAAAAAACAAGCCCAGCCCACAAAATGATTTAACAGCCAGGCATCTGAATAGTGGACCTAGATGAATACTTTTGCCTGCTCTCTGTAGAATGAATAAAATATTATATTCTCACTTTGGAAACTTACTGTATATCTGAAACAATTCATACCTGCAAAGTAGCTAAGCAGAAGTAAAAGAAAAAATACCATCACCAACAAAAAAAAAAAACAAAACAAACCAACAATTACTGGTCTATGAGAAAAATGTACAACTGAAGTGAAAAGACCTCACACAATGAAACATGGCTGTGCTATTACCAGATAGCAGAGCTACAACATGCCACAGGTTGGGCTTGTGTTTCCTGCAGGAAGGCAAGTCCTGATTGTTGTCCCATTTTCTGAGCAGTCCTACATTTTTCTGTTGCCAGCTTTCTTTCTCTTATCATCAACTGTAGAGTCATCTTATGGCAACTTTTAATACCATGTATATTTTTCTCAATGGTAGTAGTTTCCTTTATCTTACCTTTCTTCATCTTGAAGATCTTTCAGAATGAAAACTAATTTGACAATTTCCCAGCATGCTGTGCTGAGATACACTGTGCAGAGTAGCCTATTATCAATGCTACAACAGAGGATCTCACTTCTTTTGATCACTTAATGCTTCAGAGCATGTAAGAATTCTTACACTGAATGCATGTAGCACATGAAGTGATCAAACAGCTTTAGTTGACTGGACTGTGAAATCCAACTGGCAGCTGGAAGCAAAATCTGATAGCTACCTCTGCATTCTCCTCTGCAACTGCTGCTAACAGCCCCCAAGGTTTGAATGACATTCCTTTGGCATCTTAAAAAAACAAAACACCACAAAAAACCATCCTGTGGAAGAGAACTGCCACAAAGTAATCACAGAGCTGTGTACAGGAAATCATTAGTGTTCATGAACAGCTTCTCTAAGGAAGACATCTTTGAAGGAAGCATTGCAAAATGGCACGAGCACATTCAACTGTATACCCTTCAAAATGCAAGAAGCTTGCAAATAAGCTTAACTGTGTTTAGAAGAAACCTGACAGATATTTGAAAAGGCTAACTCCAAGAAAATCAGACAAAATCAAAACAGAAGGTAACCCAGAGTGAGGGACTTTTGCATATAAGAGTTCAGTACTGTCAGGCTCTGAATGCCTCTCTGAAGCAAGGAACAATCATGAATGTTGTTGTCTCCACTGGAATGATCAGCATCAGGCTTGAATGATGTCCAAATATATTATTTGTGTTCATGAACACAATGGTATTTTTAAAATCCCTAACAGGATATAAATACTTGCTTTATAACATGTAGTGCAACAGCTATTAACAGCCAAAATTGCAAAATGCATCATTATTTTCAAACTGCACAAGGAAATGGAACAATGTCATCCTTTTATTTACACATGCTCCACTTCTTATGTACTTTACAACAGAATTTTACTACTGTTGGAAATTACCACTTTGCAAATAGGATCTCTTAGGCAAACAACGATCAACTTTTTAGGGCATTATTCTAACCTCACTGATACTGATGTTTTTTTATATATCTGGCAGATATCTACCTCTGAAAGTTAAAAGTCAGAAGTAACTCCACTGAAGTCAAGGCCACTTTAGAAATAGCAATGTAGTAAAACCAGGGCACCTCTCATTAGAGTCACTTGTCACTTTTTCAGAGCTTCTGCCTCTTACCACTATTCTCATATATTTGGAATATGTGGAAGAGATGTGGTAGTAAAATATTTGACAGACAGACAGCTACTGCAAATGATTTGCTTTCACTATTTTTGTTAAAATTCCAGCTTTATTAAGATCAAGGTTTTCCTAGAAAAAGCTTAGTAGAAACCAGACATATGTTTTCATTTTCATATTTCTATAGCTTTAACGTTAGTGAGGGACTATTTGAAAAGGAAAAAGAAGGGAGGGGCAGAATTTCACATACCAGAAGACCCCACTATAAATAGCTACCCTACAAATACATCCCGTCCCTGTATCTCAGCAACTTGGAATGCAACCTAGCTGGCTAGTATATCTATGACTTGTGACATACAAATATTTGATTACTTGAAGGCTGTGAATAGCTTTGCCTTTATTTGGTCAGATAAGCCTTTGCAAATACATCAGGGTGGCAGGGAAGAGAATAGGCATGTCTAAAGCAGAGGGGAAAAAAAGAAAAAAAAAAAGGACAGAGTCACTGGAAACAGGAGTCATGGACCTGTTGGATCAAGTTCCACTCTTAAGACTTCCTAAAAACATAGCAGGGGGAAAACTCTGCATGTTAAATAGCCTTCTGAGTAGCTTATGTTTTAAATGCCTTGTGCTCTGCAGCAGATAACCCAAAGTCTTGCTGACTTTGCTAGCATCACAGAGGTGAAGTTTCCACATGGGTGAACTAAACACTTTTGAGCCATTTCTTCAAGAGCATTAGGATCAAAATGGCTTTAGTATAGCATCAGGCAAGGTAGGTGTGCATGCACATGTGTGGGGCTGTGCTCACATACAGCCTTTCAGACATTCTTCTGCACTAAATGTGATAACTTTAGGGCCATAAAAAGCAAACTCTATTTCTTTTTCTCCTCTTATTTTTCCAAGTTGTTCTTTGCCCACAAATAGTCTCATTAGGTGGTACTTTCATTAGAGGACATCATGCACAAATTTTTTCACCTGAAGTGAAGCTAGCTCTTTGCCACTTCTGCTTTGCCTGTGCAATTGCTAACAGATTTCTTGGCTCTTTCACCATAGCAAAGGGCCTTTGTGATTGACAGATCTCCCCAATAAGCATTCTTTCATTTCCTCTTTCAGCTCTGCACATCTTGGGGACTGCTCAGGCAGAGCATTGTGGAAGTACTGTGCCCATCCTGCTGTGAAGAAATTCCACAAACACCAGCATATAGAACAATACCACACACCGGGAATCCATTGGAACTGCTCTTCTATTAAGGTCCACATCTTATATTACAGAAGGACTTATTTTGCCTCCTAGATAATTAAAATTATTTTCTGTGCTGCATTCTGTACTCAGAAACTAAACTTGAGGTAGAGAGAGAAAGGTACTGACAATCAAAACCTTTTCTACCTTCTTTCACCAATATAAATACTTCATGATCTATATATGTACGTAGGTGCCTCTGTGTGTGTAATTTGTGTTATATATATGTTTTACATACACATACATATGTATTAATGACAGAATGAGACAGAATGTCCTACTGCACACTCTCCATGTAGAGGGATAAGAATACAAAACATAACAAATATTTGCTATTACTGCTTAGCGAAAGGTGTTCGGGTACTAAGATGATGAATAGAGTAGGACGACCGTGGTAAACTGGATTCTACGAGAATGATATTAAATAATATTTGTAATCACTTCAAGGCAGAGACCTTGTCTTCTCATTTGTTGATAGGTGATATGCTTTTTTTTCTTTATAAGCAACAAATTACAGAAGGGTGAGGTTTGCAGATGTACATTCTTGAGCTTTGCAGTTTTATTCTTTGACTAATTTAACTAACGCTGGTCTAATTTAAAATGTCTTCAGTGTATCAGTTTCAGTGCTGATGGATGTTTGCCTCCTGCAGAACACTATCAATTACGAGACTTATTCTAACCATAAAAATAAAATAATGCTCTGTTTATTGTTAACAGAGAGACTAAACTATAATAAGGACTCCTGATTAATTACTTATCAAGGAGAATTGACCTTAATTAGGGTCAACTTCTATGTCGGACAGCTTAATTTATTCTTTAATTTCTGTGGGTGAACACATCTCTCTACAGAACAATTGATTCACAGCTCAATTCAAACTCTTCAATTGTATTTTTATATTTTAAAGGAAAAAAAATAAAATGGTATCTTTTGAACTCAATATATGTTGTTGGAGTAAGACTCAACTGTCTTCAGTAACTAAAATTAATGTTTACTGGTTTTTATTCCTGTTGCCCTGCTGAAACAATTCCTGCAGAGATAGCACTACTAGTGGTATGTGGGCAGTTCTCAGACCCCCAGTATCCTTAAACAACCTAGTTCAGGTGCTGATGTCAGTGCAGGAGTGGGGTCCATCTCCAGACAGATAAATATTCAGACAGTCAGCCTATGCTGCAGTATCCCTTCAGCACCTTTCTCCCACTGTTTGCGGGGAATGATTTTAAACTTCGATATGTTGACAGCTTATTGTCGTGCCTTTGACTGCAGCACACACAGCTCTAACTTTGTTCTCTGAAGATGTAATGAGCAAGAAGCAGTAAACTAAAACCCTGGGCAATGTGCCTACCTAGGAGTGTGCACATTCCACAGGTCATCAATGAGACTGATATACAGCACAGACAACCCCAGGTATGCATATATGAGGATCAGCTGTGGCATTAGAGAAAAATTGGACTGCCAAACCTATATCTAAGCAGCTGGGTAAATACTCAGGAAATCTTGTGCTGAGATGTGTGCTGTCACAGTTAAAAGTCTTTCTCTGCACATCCCAAGGGAGGGTAACTGGATTCTGTTCCTTCTCATGTATCCTCATAACAATAATTTCAAAAGATTAATTTCCATTAAAAAAAAAAAAAAAGAAATAGATCTCTCCCTCTGTCGTACAGCCAAAATGATTGCATTTGGAAAGCTCTCATTGCTTCACTGCTTGAAACTACAAAACTCTCACTGCTTGCTATATTTATATTTATGTACTTATTATTAGTGATATCAAGTAAGAAGAGGTTCTAGGCTTGACTCTCAGTAACTGAGATGGATAAAAATAGGAAAAAATAGAGGTGTTTTCCTTGTGACCAATTGTTTTGTTCTAGAAATTAATGAAATACAATATAAAGCCTCGGGATGCAACTCATGCAGACATGGCCTGTGATCCACTACAGAGGGTTGTTTTGAAATCTTTAATATAAATAAATAAATGGGAAAAAAAAAAAACAACCCACACATAACTAACTATAAAGCACTTAATACCTTCACAGCTTTCTAACAAGAGTGTATACCCAAAATCAAACACATTGAGGTAAAACTTCCATATCCAGCATCTAACTTCTTTGGCATTAGTAGCCTTGTTGGGCAATGGACTTAAGGTTTGTTGGATACAGAAGCAAACAAAAAGTGCAGGAAGCAGTGCAGTAAGAGTGGCCTTTAACCTTCAAGATTTAGTTTGTGATTTGTAATCGCATTTTTTTTTTTCCTGGCCATTTATAATCTGTTATTAAAAATCTATTATACGAGTAGATTCCAGTCACTAGTGAAATCCTTTTACATCATGCTTACAGCCTTAAAAAAGCCATTAAAACAAAACAAAACAAACCTAAAAAACCTCACTAGGCAGCTCTTAACTGGGAAGGATTTAGACTTGGTTTAGGAAACACTATACCCTTAGCACACTGTGTCATTGCAGGCTGGAGTACTTTCCACTCCAGTGAGTCCAGGTGGTCCCACATGGCAATTCCCACCACCAGCCTCTACAACCTTTTCAAAAGCAGAAGTAGATCTTAAATGCTGTTTCTATGCAGTCTCCTGCTTTCTCCCACCCCCCCAGATTTCCTAGCCAAGCTGAAGTTTTCAGGTTTCCTTAGTTCCACTTCCTGTGGCACAGCCTAACAATATAGCGAGCCTGCTCTACATTGCCCTTGTTCCCAGAGAAAAATCTGCGTAGAAGGGAACTGTAACATGAAGGTCAGGTCAGCAAAGCATGACAGTGACTTCAGGGATCTTTGAAAACACATTAATGACTAAAATATCAGCACACTACAGTGTTATAACACCTTCCACTGAGCCTGGTCCTAAAGAATTTTCTTATCAATCAGTGGCATTAGATACAAAATTAAGGCTTGCTTTTTACTTGCCTCCATTCTTTCTCATATGTTTTGTAATCCACATACCATCTCCCCACCCCCAGTGCAAGTCCAAACATATTTTCCAAAAAGAATATGGTAAAATGTGGACATAAAAAGTACTATGCATAACAACGGGTTTTCTGCCCTCCTTGGGTAATGCTTTTAGGGATATTATTGTTGGTAATAATTTCCTTTGCTTTAAAAAGCAAATAAGTGGAAAACAACAAATGTGGAGAAAATAATGCAGAAGTGTGTACTGAATGACTGGAAAGGCTTCCAAAATCATTTTATATTATGTAGACTTAGAAGAACTATTCAATGTGGATATTGGCTGCAAAAAAAAAGTATGTTATACCTTCCTGCTACCACCAGAATAGCTTCAGCAAGCAGTTCTACCCAACCTAGTGTGCCAAATCATAAAGCTTCAGGCAGTCATGGAAAAAATACTGATTTTTTTTTTTTTTTTTTTAAAGCAACCCTTTCTTCATCTGTAAATTTCTATTGATATGTGACAAAAATGTGCAAGTGGCATTTGCTAATATAGCTACTGTGGGAAAAGCCAAGATTGCAACTTCTGTGGTTAAGCCACTCAGAAGTTTAATGTGGTCAGCTTCACACTACTCAGCTGATCTTGGATCCAATAAAACACAACACATATGTTTTCCAATAACAATAATCAAAAGATTTTGCTGGAAACAAGATTACAGCAAGAAAAAATGGGCTGGATATTTCTTTTTATTGCTGGGAAAAAGACTCCTAACAACCAACCATGTGGATTTATTTTATTTTTTTAAGTTAGCTCATCTATCTCATGCTGGCACATAGTTAATACCTCCTTTCTCCCCCACCACTCAGGGCTAAGGGGATGTGATGCCTGCTTGCTTTAATCAGTGCATCTGCATTCCCTATGAGTAATGCCATTTCAAAAGCCAGGGAGAGAGTGCATAAGTCTCTCTATCCTGGCTTTATTGCCAAAGTCGTAATGGGCCCAGTTGTGCAAGCTGTGATATATCCAAGCAATCCCCAGGAGCTAGGGGTTAGTGAGCTGTTCCACACACCAGGAAGAGCTCAACCTGACCAACCTGTTCTGAATCTCTGAGATGGACGAAGGTGAAGCACCATGCCTGTATTAATTAGACATCATGTAAGGGTTTTGTTTCCCCCATCCTGAATAAGGTGCACTGAGAAACAGTGTGCAGCCATAGTGCTTTGACCAGAAAGTAAGAGGTTCAGAGCTGCCCTCTCTCCTCCTCAAGCCCCAGTGCAATCCTTATAAAGCATCCAGTTATTTTAACAATGCACAACCCATTCCTAAAAGACTTAGGTACTGCTATACAGTGCACTGAGCTTTGCCCCATGTGTGCACAGCCACAGAAACACGGGGCAGCCACAGTGCAAGCTGGTTGCAAGTTGGAGTTGTTCATGACCTTCCCAGACAAGACTTATGGCTGCGAGACACTGATCGTGTTCAGCTCTGATAGAAGAAAGGATGACACAAGGCTGAGCTATGTTTTGCCCTTCCCTTCTCTAAACATCATCTTATTATTTTCCCTCCTCCTGAGCAGAAAAAGGAGCTCGTTCCCATCGGAGCTTGGGTCCTCTATTCACCATCAGGTGGGACAACCCATCAGTCAGCCTCTGCCAGTGTCTGAGATGACAGCAACATTTTCAGGTTGAACGTGTGTCTGCAGCACAGGTGGGGCCACTCTCTCCTGCAAACAAAAGCTATAAAGATAGGGTAATAAACTTTCAACACTGATTAGGGTACTGAAATGCCAAGCTGCCATCAGCTGGTGCTGCCTACAACACTGCAATCCATCTTTACTACTGCTCTTACTTATATGAGCTAGAATAATTTTATAATATCTACTCATAATATATTCACATTTCTGGCTGGCTATACTGTAGCTAGTACTCGGTCTCTCACCTTAAATATGCTGTTGAGAAAACAAGGGTTGGGGACATCCCAAGAGTACAAACTGATCATGGTTTCTAAAATCATGAGGAGGAAAAACTGGGTAAATATTTTTTTTTGCTGCCCATGTTACAAAAGGAGCTACTGAAATTATATTATCGGTGTTACCAACCAAATGCAACAAAATATAAAAGGATTGTGCATTTGACCAGTGGCTGATAATTCAGACACTGAATACATGAGAGTATATCTCATCTGGGTAGAGCCACAGAGCAGCTAAATGGATAGAAACTATTCACTGCAATTCCAACATTAGACATTTTCCTTCCAGACCTTCACGCTGGAGCACAGCGCCTAAAAGAGAATAGAGATGGGAAGCTCCAAAGATTCCCTGAGCTCTGTACTGCTCTCCTCAACGCCAGGAGAGGTTCCATTTTCCAGCTGCTGCTCGCACCACTTTCCAAGTGTGGGATGGGCCAAATCCCATATTTAATTTAATACTGTAATTCTTAGAAACAACTGTAGCCTTGTTTCCACCCTCCAGATTCATCCACTGGAGAGTTTCCTTTGTTAACAGCAGCAAAGCGGTGTAACACACCAGGGAAGGTGGCTAACAGAGGAAAGTGCACTGCCATGACTTCTCCCCTAACAGTGGCCTTGCTGCTTTTCCCTAGCTTCATATTACAAAAAAAAAAGAACCCTACATAATGACATTCTATATTTAAAAAAAAAAAAAACTTTCTCCATCTTCAGCTATACTATTGCTGGCCTCCCATTACAGCTTCTGTAGACCAGCAAAATGTTGGTATTTATTATTAAATGAAACTGATCCTCAAACCCTCCTGGAAAAACACAGATAGAATCTATATGAAGGGCTTGCCTGCACCTGCCAACACCTGTCTCACTGTAACAGAAGATACAGGAAAAAGCAAAAGAGTCTCAGGGTTAGGAGACTCCCAGCTTAATATTTTTTAGTGCCATAGACTTTCAGAGTAATTTCACTACCTCTTTGTTTTACTTCATGTTTCGTACAATAGGGATAACATCTACAATGCCAGGGAGGATGCAAGGGCACAGTGCTGCTCCCAAAACATGATAACAAAGCCCATAGAGATTGGCAAGAACATGAAGATCTTTCAATCGCACATCTTGATCTGCAAAGTGCAAGACAGGACACTTGGGGAAAAAAAAAAAAAAAAAAAAAAAAGATGTTTTTTTTGTGTACCTTTGCACTTTTATGCAGCAAAATCTCAAGTCTTTTCTAAAGGAAATTTTAATCAATATATACACTTTGCATTGGCTTATCATGTTCATATTATATCTGAAAAACACTTCTGCCATCTCTTTGAGATGTTATTTTTAGAGTTGACGGAGGAGCATATTTAGACAGAAAGGAAAATACACAGAAGAAACTGCATCTGCAATCACATTTCCTGATTAGATCTTAGCAGAGCGCTGCCTGTCTTATTGCTACTGGTAAATATGGGGCAGTAAATGCCTTCAGTACTAACTCATTCTCTTGCTCTCTATCTCTGTCCTCTTCGCAAGTCAATAACGCGTATTTGTAAGTATGGGAAGACAGGGTTCATAGGTATGAATTGTAGGAGGTTTTTACTCTTCAGCTATAAGTATAGGTCACAATTCCAGGCAGAAAACCTCCTACTGTGCAAGGGAAAAAATGAAATCAAAAGCTCATTGTTTTACATAAGAACCACCTTAATAATCTCTTGAACAAATGTATAGCTTTAGGGAGCTACATAAAACAGTGAACACAAAGATGCTGAAAGGTGCATTTGATCCTTTCCCTCTTGTTTGTATTAAAATAAAAAAAAAAAAGTAAAACTGTCTCTATCAAGAAGATATAGAGGTTATAAGAGGAAAAAATAATGAAAATCTGCAGTAATCCAAGCTTAAATATACCTTGTTAGTAGAAATGGGATTGAAGACAAAACTTTGAGGATTTACGTGCCTCAATAAGCAGTTATATTACTTCTATACCTTAACTTATTCACAGTAGGTACTTGGATTGATAAAAATAAACATTCTACTGGATTTTTTTTTTTTTTTTGTTCAGAATATGGGTGTGCACTGAAAAATAAAGAGGAAGGTTCAATCTTCCAAGCTTTGGAATATTAAGAGCTTTGTTAGCAAAAAAGAGAGGATGTGAAGAAGCAACAATCAGCTTTATGACAGGCACTTTATTAACCCACCTACTTTATAATTTGCTCACCAAACTATGTGCTTTTCCTCTCAGCAGGAACATAAATTGTAAAGACTATCATGAGCTGTTATGCTACTAGAAGACTGTTAATCTTACCAAATATACCACAGAGCATTTACTGCTACATATTTATTTATTTAGATTTAGAATGTGATTAAAGAGAAAACAAAACCAATATATCTTGAAGATGCATCTCAACTGATACCTAAATTGCAGCACTGCACTTCAATAAAACTCAACTCAGCTGGAGAATGTAAGCCCACCAGCAATTTCTGCACACATTATCAAGGTTTCATCAAAAACATGCTGCCAAGGAAATATCAACCAGCACTGCAGATAGGACCAAGATGCAAAGGGGTGGAGAAAGGAGATGGAGTGGGACTGGCAGAGCTCTTCCCTCCCATGCAGTGGACAGGCAAATTTGGCTCTGAGCTTGCACAGAGAGGGGATGATAAAGGAAAAGCCAAGCCAAATTTGCGTTGCACAGCTCCCAAAAGAGGGATCTGGAGGCATGGGGAGTAGGGCTTGAGGTAAGGTTTTGTTTGGAACTTGGCTGTGAGTTCAACAGCCAGTTCTATCAACTGGACCAAACCACCTGCAGCAAGACCACATATAACCTCCTTCTCCTCAAAGAGAAGCCTTCCAAAACACTAGGACAGTAAGACCACTTTCTACTGGGGAAAGGGGAAGATCCGTGAGAGGGGTGTGCATGTTTGTCCATACAAGAAGTAGAGAGTTGGGAAACAAAGTAATTAACACTAAAAGAATGCTATTATTCAACCACAAGAATAAAGGGCAATCAGTAGTGCAATCTCTTTGCTTTTTTTCCCCTGTATTTATTTGTTATGGGTCTAAGCCAACATTCCTCGCAGTGGGAGACTTTTTATGGCCTTCAGTAGGCTTTGATGAGGCCCACATTTGCTCGTTTGCACAATGTATTTATCTTCACCCCCGACTGTGTTGATCAGCATGTAGCAGCAAAGTCCTCTGAATGCTTTAAATAACCCCCCCACTTATTAAACAGTTCTAAGCTCAGATTGAAAAAGCTTTATATAGCCAACATTACCTGAGTCATTCCTCTGGGAGAATTGTGGACTGACTGTTGAGAAGACATTTCCGAAGTGCTTAAATTACCATTAATGGAAGCTGTGCTCCTAAGTTATTTAATTGCTTTTGAAAGTCCCAAGCAAAACACAACTCAGCAATGGAAATCACCAGCTGAAAGTTTCTGTTATACTTATTGCAAAAACAAGATAGAATCAAATTCAGCAAAAATGAAAGTTTTCTGCATCTACACCAGCAAATAACTGACTAAAGCATTACGCATTAGAATTATGCCTGCAGCATCATCTATTCACATGAAGTCAAATAACTCCGTTAAGAGCACTGCACTTCCACAGCTGCAATATGCCACAAAGCTTTATGAATTCTCAGTTTACTCCTCAAGTCCTCCTAACCTTATAGATAGAGTCCAGTGTTCAGGTCACAACTCCATGGGAACCTGAAGAACAGAAATATGGAGTGATGTCTTGGGCTGAATTTCCTAAAAGCCCACTCTGGAAGTGGGATGCCACCCTAGATTTCAATCTCCACTGTGGGCAGGTTACAGGACATAAAATCCTGGTCTGTGACTAGGGCTACGTGAGACATAGCACCACTAGGACACTAGTGATTTTGTAACATAAATTTAAATAGTAGTGCATCACTACACTGCTCAAAAAAAACCAACCAAAAACATTTAGTTTTACAGTTGTCAAGTCTTAGTTAAATACCTTTCCTGAAAAAAAACCTTGTTTCTTTCAGAACTACTTTTTTTTTTTTTCCACGAAAAGGACTTATTTCCAAGGTATATTAGTTTCTGATGTATCAGCATTTTAATCCCCCAAAAACAGTCTGACAGAAAATTTATGACTGCCTTTTTTTTATCCCCCTTCTGATTAAGCACATTTGCAGCTGGACTGCATCAGGCTGGCAATCAGGTTTTAACCCATTAGAAAGTGCAAATCCTTTATGCACTACGGTAGTTTTTGAAACACTGGTACAAGAACCAGTGAGTGTCAGGTTGCAGAAAGACAAGGCTTGAGGGAGAGTAAATCTCTTTCCATTAGACCAATCAAAAAAGAGGGGAGAAGGACAAACTTTCATACTGACAAGCCCCTGTTTAGATATGACCATCAAATGCAATGAAAAGAAGTGAAATAGGCTATATATCTTGGCTCTTTTACAGCTTTACGCATGTCGACCATGCCACCTTTGTTACTGAGTTCCTGTGAGGCCTTTCATCTGTAAAACTCTTCTCTTTCACTAATTCCATTAAAAAGAAAGTTTCATACATGAATATTTGATTGACATATTATTAGGAAAAGTATGAAAAAAGCAGCAGTGTCGCATTAAGCTCCACTGCCGCAGCCATCATCTTTCCCAGCATATCTCTGTATCTTCCCAACACAGTAAAGAGGCAAAAGGAGAGAAAAGACTGCTCATTAGGAAGAAAAATGGAAGCAGCTCTTCTGAGCACCCCATCTGCTGCCATCATGTCAGAGACATCACATTTTACTGCTGTCACCAGCAGGTGCATGCAATTAGGTGACAGCAAAATGAACTATGGCTTCCCGGTGACTGTTTCAAGCAGATTTCAGACTGTTGCCAAGTGCATTATAACAGACTATGGGCATTTGCCTCTGAATTCTTCCTGGAATTTGCACGAAAAACGTACAGGTGATTCATTTCGCTGTAGAAGACTACTGGAAGAAGCGATAGAGACACCAACGCCAACGAAGCAGAGGACGACAGAGGGCATGGGACAGGCTAATTCAGAGTATTGTAGTTATTATGAAGACAGCTAGGGCCAGTCTATTCAATTCTGATCTCATTTACGCTAATATACAGGGACAATCAAGCCCAAACCAAATACTTTGGAATACATTGATGGTATGTTGAAAGACTAGGGAGAGTGCTTGGATCTTTTCTACTAATTTCAGCAATTGTTACTGCTCAAGATTGGTGGCTAATTAACAGGACAGTTACTGCTCAATAAAAGTTCACCAGTTTTCATGTGAGGGGAAAAGCATAACGCAAAGCTGACCCAGTTTGGATCATTGATATCATACAAGCCAGTAAAAACACAGCTAAAAGTGTTTGCCATGTGCATGCACAGAACAAGAAAACACAAGTAAAGCAGACAAAGCAAGGAAGGTGTTGCTGCGGAAGTCTCTCTGAGTCAAAATCTACACGGAAGAAAGCTGTACTGACAATAACTGTTCATACACAGTTCTGCTGCACAATGCGAAGATGCCAAAAATGTCTGTAAAAGTGAAAATGTTCTTCCAACCAAAAGCTCCTTTCTGAGGGTTGGGTTTTTCCTTTGAACTTAATCCCATGTGTTTACAGGACTCTATTCACACTTGCTGGGGAGGATTCCTTCCTTCCTTATCTGAATGTGACAACGAATCAGAAGTACCTTCTCCTCTCTTATCTAAGGTGATAATGGAGAATTGCAGAGTCTTACCAGGGGCTATGAGATACCTTCACAGTGCTCTCAGAAAATCATCACTCAAAACTGGAGCAATGGCTAATTTCCAGGTTAAAAAAAAAAATAAATAAATCTCCTCTTGGGGAATTATATTAAGGAGGAACATGACAATGCAAAATATTTGACCATATTCATTAGCTGCATCTGACTGCTAGGAAATTTATCTACTGGCAGCCAATTCCTGAGTATGACAATTATTTTCTGAACGAAAAGCTATTAATCGCCTGGTATGACAAAGGTGCTCCATTTTGCTTCACTGACTAGGTACTGCAAAGCCATTTTTACCATGTCTAGCATAAGCCACTTGAATGGGATTAGAGCAGGACTGCAACGTGCCTCAGCAGCTTGCTTTAATTTAAGCCAGCATATAAATCTTATAACATTAGCAAATTGTTTGTTTCATAAGGTACGGCTTATTTTAAGAGTGATTAACATAGCTACAGAGATTGTCTTCTTTCTCCGGTTAGAAGTGTTAATGTTACTACTCAAGCAAAATTGTTTTTCATGCAGATGTTCTCTCCTTATGGAGAAAGGAATATATCTTTCAAAATCCTATTGTAATCCATAATTATATACAACAAGTTAGGGAAACCAAGGCATTTTCAAATTGGGCAACCATGATGGAGCAGCCCTCTAAATCATATCTTAGTAGGGATGTATAAGAGCAGTTTCCAATGCAATCAACTTGTTAGGTTATGTTTTTGACTCCTGGCATCTTATTGTGAATCTCATAATATCTGATCTTATATTTTAAGAATTTAACTATTCGAGTCACGGTACGGGAAAATCTCAACTTCATTTATTTAAAGTTCAAGCCACCCAAGGAGTTGAAGAGGGTCAATTCTACGTTTTTGTAGAATGCCATGATATAATGATGCAAGCGCCATCATTCACATGCTGAAATGCAATAAAGCACATGTGGTGCTTAAAGGAAAAAAATAATTAGTTATGAAGAAAGAAAAATTTGTACTAATAGGCAACTGAATTTCCACCACTAGTTACTGCAGAATATAACATACCATTTCCAATAACCAGAAATGTGTACAATTCTTTTTTTTTTATGAATTAAATGTCTTCCTGAATCAGCAGATGGATTCACTGCTCTTGCTACTGTTCACAACTTTATCAAGCAGCAATGCAGCTGCGGCCTTTAATGGAGAGCTCAGAAAACACCACAGCAGACACTGTGTTCTGCAGAAGTGATGCTATTTTGAGAATGCGAAAGTGAAAGGGAAAAGCTGCTCTTCCCCACCCTGCTCCAGCATGAACTTAGGTAAATGGACATAAGGGAAGAAGCACCTGCATGGCATCACCTCCACATAGGCACCATTTGTCTTTCCAGGACCAAAACATGCTCTTTGAGCACTTATCCAGTGCTCCGAGACCTCATCCTATTAAAATTTCCTCACAGAAAATTCATGTCCACGAACTTAATCTTTTTGCAACAACCCTTGCTGGTAAGATGGAAGCGTGAAGCAGTGAGGAGTCTCATTAGTTAACTTCCTCAGCCTGTATTTGGTCCCCAGTCATCAAATCAAGGAGAGCATCTAAATCTAGGGCAGCTCTATGAACTGCCTACGCAAATAAGCTGCTCTGCCTGTAAACTAGGAACATGATTTTCATCTCCCACTACACTGATCGTAGTGCCGTGGGAATGCTCTGGGTCAGGACAAGAATTCAGAGTGAAACAACTCTTTGTTTCACTTCGACCTGTGCCCATGCGATAGCAAATAGGTACCTATGTGCACACACAGCAACTGTGCTGGGCTGAAAAAAAATCCCCAGCTTCACAGAGGACAGCACTTTGCACAATAACCAGGTCTCCTAGACATAAAATGCTTTGATTAAATTGGGGCAGCTATGAGGCAAGCAGGCTAAGGGAGTTCCAATATTTTCTCATATGTGCAGATACTAGTGAAGACTCTGACTTCAGTAATATTTTCCAGCACAGCTAAGATTTAGATTTAATGAGATCCTCATTTATATTCTGGATAAAGGAAGAGAACAGTAAACTGTAAATGTACTGGAAATCAGCAACAAATAACATTGAGGCAAACAAATAAAAACATGTACTGGTAACTTTTACCCTTCTGTTGTGCTCACTGCTCTTATTAAAAACCTAATTGGAGCTGCTATCACAGCAGCTCTATTCTGCAACTGTAATGTGCTGTATTGATAACCTTGTTGTTCAGTAACAGCTGCAGAGATCCACATACCAAGTTATGACTACGGGGACAGACACCCCGAGAGGCTGGTGCACCAGGGAGAGCCTCAGCACCACCACAGCCAGTGCCTGACACAATATAAGGAAACATAGCAGAAAAGGAACTGTTGGGTTTTTTTTTTTTTTTCCATCTACATCACCACTGCTGTTACAGGGGGACTGCAGACTTCTTCAAAGGATGGCAAGAACAAAGCAATCGAAACGACAGCAGAAAGGGTGGAGCAGGGGGGTGGCTAAAAGCAGTACAAGCAATAAACTCCAGTTCTGTAATGTTTGTCACCTAACAAGTTTTTAAATATATACCTTTTCATCCTATGACTTCAATATTGAACTTGGCAAGTAGGCAAGCCAAACAATTGAACAGGAATCTTTCTGCCCCATTGCTGACCTCAAGGAAAGGTCAAGACAGGCTTTTTATTTTCTTTTTTCTTTTGCTGTTGTAATTTACATTCCTATATATCTAGCACAGCTTCCTCCACTTCTAATTCATTTTTAGATCATTATTTGAGGCTGCAGATGCAATTCAAGCAACAGAAAGGAAAACAAGTATTGAAATGAGTTAGGAGAAGAGGAGTTTTTTAATTTAAAAAAAAAAAAAAAAAATTCCAGAAATATTGCAATTCCTTGGCTTGCTGCAGAAAACCATTTCCAGCCCCCTGACAGAACATACTTAATATAATATTCACAAAACAAACCAATTGGAGTCAATATGTACAGCTCCCTTTCTTTGGAATATACGCTTGTGTATCTCACATCTGCAGGTAGCTCATTAACATTAACAAGAATTATGTACCTGAAGAGAAAACTGAAAGCACCAGTTAAGAAAGCTTCTGGTTCAGATACACTGGCTATTCTCCTGGCTGCCCTAAAGAAAGCATGAAAGGAAATTGCGAAACATATTTTGCTTCATTTCTTTAACTTATAGTTGGATGTAAATTACATTTAATAAACACATTATTCAAAGCCTTCTGAGAACATTCAAACAGCAATAATGTTTACTCTCCCAATGTACTGTGAGCTTTTATAAGCCATGTATCTTACTGAAAGTCACTGGGCCAGTTCCACAGCCACGATTCTCATGAGCTTCCTTTTGTTCTGGCAATTAGGCCATCTGCCAGGAGCCGAAATGATTAGCAATAAAAAGAAATGCAATAGCTCTGCTTTGCAATCTCTTCAGTTAGTCCTGGCTCCCTTATCCATGAGGGTCACCACAAGAGTCGGGTGAACAAAGAACAGTAGCAGAGGGCACTCTAAAAAAGGGGGAAATTTTAAAAGGAGCATTGTAAGGTCAATGTGAAAACAGAAGAAACAAACCCAACTTGTTTCATTTCTTTCAGAGCAGCACCAGGGATTTCGTTACATCTCTTTTATTAATTTCACACACGCTGATCCTCAGTAGTGCCTACCAAGCTTCTACTGTTCTCTCGCTTGCTCAGTCAGGCATTTGGTCAAAACTATTTCCTATTATCTATCCATGTGTGCATAGGCACACATGAATCACATTCTTGATTAAGGCATTTAAGCACTGCTGTGATTCAAATAATAATACTAATAATGGATTAACCAGCAGTGGACATTAGTGGAGCTGATGATCTTTAGCCTCCTGCCTTGAGCCTGCAGGAAATCTGAAGTCCTTGTCCATAATTGAAGCTGGGATGTAAAGAGAATGGAAATTCTGTTTGACAAAGGAGTTTAGATTTTAGATCTATGTTGTTTAAAGCAGCGTGAAACTCAACAAATTTTAAAATTTTCAGAGAGAAAATAAACAAATCTAATATATTAAGACCAGTTTGATGGAACGGCATTTTCTACGGGAAAATAATTTTATTAACCTTTCTTCCACTTAGTTACAATATCAAAGAACATAATAGTGTCAATACTGTCAAATAATGATAATAATCTCTTTAAATGCCCTGGACAATGTTGTTGAAAGCCAGTGGGCACTAAAGTAAATCACTGGTAATGTACGGCACAAAACGATCTTCACATTGCTCAGCAATTTCCTTTCATGATGTAAAAATGGAAAACTACCTTACTCTTAACATGAAAATTTTTAAAAGACCAAAATGGATTCAAGTGTAAAGTGAGGTAGGCAACATACCCATACTCACTCTGTATTGCCTTATTCCAAAAGACTGACAGAAGTTCAAGAGTGATAAAATTTCAGTGACAATAAATATATTAATTCACTAAAATTGGCTATAATTTAGCCATGCAAAAATGTTTATAGAACTGACAACTGATCCTCCAAGACAATTATGTGCACGTGCTGTCTTACTGCCTCTTTGAAAAGAGGTTACAGAAAATTATGTTCCTGCCTAACCTCCAAACATGATCTTCTCTTATACAATAAACAAACAGATGTTCTAATTTTTTCCTTTTTTTCCTCATGCCTCCTAAAATCATGAGACTCCTCTCCAGATACGAGAGGAATAGATACATTAGATGATAAACTCAGGAATTATCTTTTTTCTCTAAGTCACATGACATGTCTACTACATACTCAGTCACCTCTCTATCTTTCTAGTGCACCTAACATAATTTTTCCTATCTACCTCTAACAGTGATGTAAAAATACTGGATCAAAGTAATACAAATACAATTTCACAAAGCAAAATCAAAGATGGATGTGGAATACATAAAGCGGCAGTAGTAGTAAACATGACCTTTATCATATTAATCACAATAACTTTTTCTCTTTTCATCAGTTAGCAGATAATTCAATAAACACATTAAAAATGCAGAACCTAATTCTCAACAAACTTGGGCTCTGTATGGACTTTTACTTCTCATAACTGAAAGCCACATGCACCAAGATAGCATGTCAGACACCAGGATTTCACTCAAGGGCATTTGTTGATAAACAGGCAATCAAAGCCAGTGGTTAGAGAAAAGAAATTGCCAATGATCAGGCCACATTCTTTATGTCTAGCATCTTCCATGTGAAAGGATATGGCAGCTTTTAACCAGAAAGAGACATTGCAACCAAGTGCAGAAATGATTATACGTGAAATGTACATTCTAGCTTTCTGGTACCTCTACTCTTTTTTCCCCACATAAGCTATCTGAGTAAAGTCAATTATAACACTCTATTTAACTCTTCTTGTAAAACACACATATGAACTGTTTAGGACTCAAACATTAAACAGTGTTAAGAGAAACAACCACTCTATTTTCCAAACAAAATGCCACAAAATTTCCAAGGACAAGCTGTATTCCCAACTAAAAACCAACCAACCAAAGAAATCACTGTCAGAGATTAAGTGCTACTGGTTTAAAAGTGCCAAAGAGAAAAAGAAATATTGCAGTATATTGTCAGTATAAAACACTTGATAAGCCTCGGTTGATGTTTCTAGAAGAAGCTATAAAGAATTCAGAGATGAAGAAAAGTAAGTGTGGTGCTGCAGAATGGGAAGCATCAGGGTTCCTGTCTTGCTGGTTTGATCCAGTGGTATCTGGATACCACACTGTTCTCACTGTACACACATTCCTCCAGCATCCTCATCCTCAGAGATACACCACTACTGCAGAGTTACATCTTCTTAGAAGAGGCTGAGAAAAAGCCTGATTTACAGTTATGGTTCAAGAAGGACAAAGACGTTTAGAAAGCATGAAAATCATAGAATCATAGAATGGTTAGGGTTGGAAGGGACCTTCAAAGGTCATCTAGTCCAACCCCCCTGCAAGAAGCAGGGACATCCCCGACTAGATCAGGTTGCTCAGAGCCTCATCCAGCCTGGCCTTGAATGTTTCCAGGGATGGGGCATCCACTACCTCTCTGGGCAACCTGTTCCAGTGCTCTACAACTCGCATTGTAAAAAATTTTTTCCTAATATCCAATCTAAATCTACCTCCCTCTATTTTAAAACCATTACCCCTCGTTCTATCACAACAGGCCCTACTGAACAGCCTCTCCCCATCTTTCTTGTAGGCCCCCTTGAGGTACTGGAAGACCGCTATCAGGTCTCCCCGGAGCCTCCTCTTCTCCAACAGCCCCAACTCTCTCAGCCTCTCTTCATAGGAAAGGTGTTCCAGCCCTCTGATCATCTTCATGGCCCTCCTCTGGACCTTCTCCTGGACCATGTCCTTCTTAGGTTGAGGGCTCCAAAACTGGACACAGTACTCCAGGTGGGATCTCACCAGGGCAGAGTAGAGGGGGAGAATCACCTCCCTTGACCTGTTGGCCACGCTCCTCTTGATGCAGCCCAGGATGAGGTTGGCCTTCTGGGCCGCAAGGGCACATCTCTGAGTCATGTTGAGCTTCTCATCGACCAGCACTCCCAAGTCCTTGTCCTCAGGGCTGCTCTCAATCCATTCTCCACCCAGCCTGTATTTGTGCCTGGGATTGCCACAACCCAGGTACAGGACCTTGTACTTGGCCTGGTTGAACTTCATGAGGTTGTCACGGGCCCACCTCTCCAGCCCATCAAGGTCCCTCTGGATGGCATCCCTCCCTTCCAGCATGTCCACAGAACCACACAGCTTGGTGTCATCGGCGAACTTGCTGAGGGTGCACGCTATCCCACTGTCCAGGTCGCTGACAAAGTTGTTGAACACGGCCGGGCCTGAACAAGCCATTCAAACCCAAATATATCTAAATAGAGAAGTTAAGACCAGAAAAACTTGTAGAGGAAAAAATATCGGCATAAAACCTCCTGCAGCCAACCAATGTGACTGTTGTTGCTGAAGCAGATGTGAAGAGGCAGTTCAAGATAAAAATCGGTGCTTAGTGTGACCCTATAAATCCTCACATGTGCCTGTGAACTTCATAGCTTTAATCTAACCTAAATCAAAGCTTTATTATCTCCACCTGCAACAATCTGACTGATGTCAATGTTACTATACAAAAGAAAGTTCAGACTCCATCCAACCTTTTGCGTTTACTGCTGTCTTTATCCTAATAAATTATTTTTCTGAGGTTAAGTCTCTCTCAAGCATTCTTCCACTCTCTTTTGCAGGCAAAGGTGATGTGACACTTCAGATGAACATCTCTCTTTACCTCAGCCTTTGAGCCCACTTCATCCCCGAAACGGTTCAGGGCTCCTGTGGTGACGTTAGTACTTCGAGACTGAGATACTTTTTAACCCTGCCGCAGTGCTGATACTTTTCATCGCCATTACACTGTCCCCATCTAACCCACTAACTGCACAGCTGCCTAATTCTTCTTTGCCCTCCATCTTCACTCATAAGGAGTTCTGCCTGCAAATTGCTTGAATTGGAGGTTACCTCACTCCCATCCCACATGTCATGACTGCCACTGTGAAAATATCAGTTCGGACATGTATAACATGATCTGCATTGTCTAAAAATCCTACTACTCTCCCACTTCACCATTTCTTTTTTTTTTTTTAATTCCACTGCAACTCCTTTCCTAGATGCTACAGGTCGTTTGGTAGCATTTTTTAAAGTAGGAATATAAGATGAAGGAAGCATTTTCAAGTAAAAGCCACTGTCAATATACAAATTTGGCCAATCTCACCAAAATCGCTCATGATCAAACTATTGGTTTCAGCAGACTTAGATTCTACCTTTGAGCTCCTGAACATGCAAAGAGAAACAGGTGGACAGGCTTTCTTTGCTTATTATAGCTTATGTGTAATTTGTATTAGCATCATGACAAATCTGATCAAAAATGGAGGTAAGCTATAGTGAGAACAGTGGGAGCACAATTAAAATGATGGTCAGAGGTAATTCCAACAGGACTGACACCCTTGGGTACGAAACCAGGGTGTTGTGGTTTTGCTTAGTGAGGGGGGCCTAAGGTGGTAGCTTCTGTAGGAAACTGCTAGAAGTCGCTCCCCTTTGTTCAGTGGACTCGACCAGGCCTAGGGTGGACCCACTGCTGGCCAAGGCCGAGCTGACTGGGAGCAGAATGTCCCGTGATAGCGCCTCTGTGATAACATATTTAAGAAGGGGAAAACAGAAAAAAAAAAGGAAGAAGAGAAGATGTGACAAAGCTGAGCAAGGGCAGAGGCCCAGAGGGGGAGGCGCAGGCCTCTGGGGCCTTGCAGGCCTCACCCTCTGGCCTCTCGCCAGGCGGCCGACTGGGCCTGACTCAGCCTGGCCTGGCTGCAAGAGGTGGAGAGGAGATGAGATGGGATGAATAACGTGAAGAGATCCTGAGAGACTTCTGCCAGCCTGTTGTGAAGAACGAACTTTTCTTGTGAGAGAAACAGCTGTAGACATCAAGGTCAGTGAAGAAGGAGGGGAGGAGTAATGCAGCTCCTGGCCAAGATTCCCCTGCAGCCTGTGGTGATGACCATGGTGGAGCAGGTTGTCCCCCTGCCGCCTATGGAGGTCCACGGAGGAGCAGAATCCGCTTGGAGCCCGTGAAGGACCCCGCACCGGGGGAGGTGGATGCCTGAATGTGGCTGTGCCCCGTGGAGGGCCCACTGGGACAGCCGTTCCGGAGAGACTGTACTCTGTGGAAGAGATAACCTATGCCGGAGCAGTTTAATGAAGGACTGTGGCGTGTGGATGGGACCCCACACTGGAACAGGGGAGGGATGTGAGGAGTTCTTCCTCCAACTGTGAAGCAGTGGTGTAAAACAACGCATAATGGACTGACTGCAATCCCCATTCCCTCTTCCCCCCTGTGCCGCTCGGGGGGAAGGTAGATAATGTTAAGCTCGGGAAGTGGGAGGGGTGGAGGAGGTTATCTTGTTTCTCTGTCTCATTATCCTGCTAGTTTTAGTAATAAATGAATAGTTTTCCCCAAGTCGAGTCTGTTTTTGCCCGTGACGGTAAGGATTTCTCCCTGTCCTTATCTCAAACCTCGAGTCGTTTTTTTAAATTATCTCTCCCTGTTCTCTTGGAGGGTGGGGGGAGTGAGAGACTGCGTAGTCTGGTCCGGATCGAGGCTGAACTACGACATAGGGTCATGGGTGTCCTTGTGCACGTAGAGCTTATGCTATCACAGGCTTTATCTTTATGGTGGAGACAGACTGATCCAAGTTAGAGGATTTTTTTTTTTTTTTTAAGAAAAAAAGACAAAAAGATACATTCTTCTGAATACTTTCCTCTCCAGTAATCCTTTCTATTTCACTGAGTCTTAAGGCCATTTTCCCCATGGGTAGAGTGGAAAAGCAGCAATGACTGGAGGAGAACAAAAACCAGAATGCAATTTCTTGTGGTCAGGAGAGTAGGAGCCTTTCAATTGCTACTGACAGCATGAATATACATTAGTCATTTATACATTCATAGACTTCAGCTACACAGTAGTTGAATGCCCCACACTCATTCAAAATGTATCCTTGAGGCACAGAAAAATCCCATTTAAAATTTTTTTCATTTTTACATTGTGTATGTTCTTATATCATAAACAAATGCAAATGGTAAGATGATGTTAATTATCATAGGGAAAGCCTATAGCAAACTCAGTTTCTAATGGTGAGCTATTTTACTGCTAGATCAGCCCTCTTTTCTATGATGCTTGTGTTAAAAATAAATAATGAATCATAGAAGAAAAGGCAAGCTAAACAAACCTTGCAGAAATTATTTCCCATGTTCAGGTATGCATCTACCAACTACAGCACAAGACAGAGAAACCTCAGGTAGCTTTCAATGAGCACCCAACTCATGACTTCTCACCTCAGTAAATCAACTTAAAGCAAGCTCCACAGTGCCACAATAGATTTCTCCTGACCTCCAAGCAGTACATTGAAAGAAGGGGTTAATACTAAGGAATGAAGCTGATAAATAGTGATCAATGATTTACTAACCTTGAGAAAAAGAACAGTAGAGTCATAAACTTAACATAAGGAGATACTTTCAGGATGCTCTAGCAAGAGCTAAGATAAGTTAGATGGGAACACCCTGAGGGGGTACAGACACACTGGCTGAGACCAACATAAGGGGACTTAAGAAGTTTAGAACCAACTGATAGGGTGGAATAACCAAGGAAATTGGGAACCAGCAAAGATAAGTCAGCAAGAAAACACTCTGGCAGCAAGAACAAAGCAGGACAAAAGTCTGAACCCACGCAGCTGGACACAGTGATAAGGAGGAGAGAACGACCACCAGAGAGACTATGACTCCTGAGAACAGGCACAAGATGGACGCAGAGACCAGGGAATAACCTGTCGTGGGAGGAAACTTATGATAATGATTTCTTAGAAACCTAATTTATATATAACCAAGTCCACGGGAATTCTATGAATATGTATGTCTATGATGCATAAATACTGTACCTGTTCCTTAACACGTTTGCACACGTTTGGAGGAGCGATCCCCCATGTGCCCGGCATTGTAATAAAGAATACCTGCTTAATAGTTACATGGACTATTAAGTTTCTTTTATTTTAGCCTTTTCGGCTTCAACATTTACAGCCAGTTTGAATAATCTTTGTATTCCACACTGCAGTCATGAAAGTTGATACAATCCTTGAAAGCTTACCAAAACCATTAACAGACAGACGGTTATATTAGATAAGAAAAATAGATACAATAAATCCATTAAAAACACTCTCTCATTTGGAACCTGATGACTGTAGTAATTGGCTGTGGAATACACACTGAATACAAAACATTTTCTGCTCTTGGCTTCTGATTTGCCCAAAGTGGAAAAACTGGAAAGGAAAAAAAACAATAGTATCTGATGTTTATTCAAGTATTCACAGAGGAAGATTTTGGTGTTGGTAATCTCAGACCAGTTGTATTTGAACTCTATCACAACATCTAGTACTAATTTTGACATTATTTGAGACACTGCTCATGTATCTGGGCATCTGGGCTGAACACATCACTGAAACGTACAGATGAAAGTTACTTCCACTGAAGGCAGTATTCACTCAGCTGGCATTTAATGATGCACTGAAGCACCTAAGCTCATGAAAACATTTCAGAAAAGCTAGCCAACCTTCCCTGCCCACTGTGGCAAGTACACCTACCCTAAGCTACGAAGACTCTAGAACCACGTGGCTGTTAGAAAGTGGAGTCTTCAGCCAATGAGAACTGATGTGACCATATATAACCACAGATCAGATTCAACCACAGTATAAATGGAACCCGCTGAAGGGTAAGCTTGAGCCAGTTCTTCTTGGAGCAATGGGTCTGCAGCTCGGGCCTCTCTTCTTCGGTTGAGAGACTGCCTAAGGAAACCCCTTGAGGTTAAGAGCCTTCCCTTTGTTAGGTGAGCAATTGCCCATTTTGGATCACCAGAATTCCTGAGTGTAGTATTAACTCCCAAGTGACATTTTGAACCTGTGGATTGTTAACGATATTGGAGTCTTAAAGTAATTTTGGTTAAAGTACAGCTAAGTTTGAATTCGTTACAAATAAATCCCATTTAAGTTTATCACTTTGTCTAATTTAATTTTTGAGAATTTCTGCTACAATTAAATTGGTGTAGTTGGTCACAAATTGCCTTGTGACCTAAGGCACCTCACTTTAAAATAGGTATTTCCCTAAACAGTGAAAGTTCTCTTCCCTTTCATCTCTTTCTTTGCTAAAGTGACTATCAAGGGTAGTCAGATGAGGATATTTTGGATTTGGATGTGAAGCATCCTGGCACTGTAAGTCCTCTCTGAATTTGAGTCTTCTAAATATGCTCAACACTGCACCAAATCACTTCAAGAAAAAAATATAAAAGAGGGTTTTTAGAAGAAACAGCAACAGTAGTTGAGTAAACCTGGTGAGGACCAAGGCTAGAACTACTTATCCTTCATCCATATCACTGCAGAAGAGCAAGTGATACAAATACACTACAAATACACTGTTTTCAAGCAATCACCCATTAATGAGCTCTCACAAAGAAAGGCTCCCAAGCTCCTGGAAGCTTTTTACTATTTCAAGTAGTTAATACTAGCCCAGTTTATTGCCACTGCCCAGCTGCAGCTATGTAAGCATATTCTACACCACCAGTTTTTCTGGTCATCCTCAGTAGCTCTTGAACATCTCAATTCAACATGACTACACTAAAGTTTTCTTTCACACCCTGTTTTATAAATGTGTTGCTCCATGTGCTGTTAGGAGGACAAACTGAGCTACATACAGCAAAGACCTGTGCTACTGTGTAAGAGCTCTCATCACCTGCTTCTGATATCCTGTTCCTTCAGGTATGACTCTGAAAGTTCACAGCACCTTAGAACAAGGCTTGATGATGCTGTCTGACCAGCAACACACAAAATATTACACCAACCATTATTTCTGATCCTAGTACACTGCTGTTAAAATAGCTCAACTGTAAGAGACCAGGATAGTGCCTGTCCCCTGCAGAAACTCCTGTCTAAAGACAGTGAAACCAGAAAACTATCTTTCAGATAACATCAAGAGACCTGGGGCAGGGAAGTCTAATCACAGAGCAATATCTGGTTATTTGGTGTTTGTAGTATTTTTGGATCTCTGTGTAGGAGTGTGGCTCATATGATTTTTTTCTAATTGGTTTTCAGTCAAACCATTCCACTGAGAATCAGCTCAGAGTACTTTAAGGAGACTGGGAAGCTAGATTGGATGATAGAAATGCTACTCTGGCTCTTGAGTTTTTTTGCACCTGCATTTTGAATACTTCCTTAGCTCCTACTAGTTTAATAACAACATAATGGTTGAATGATGGTCTACTTACAGAAATTCCCATTTATTTATCTCGGCTCCAAATTGCCCAAAAGTTGGATGAATAGAGTAAAGTGGAGGGCTATTTTGCTTATGAATTGAATGAAAGAAGTAAGTGGAAATTAAGTAGCCCTTGATTTTATTTTCCCACTTCTTCTTAGAGTCCATTTTGTGAAAGGCATAGAAGGATCTTTGGGTCTTTGCTCATTCAGGCTGAACTTGAGTACAGGTTTACATATACTTTATTACACATTAAATTTAATAATCATGTTTTTAAGACATCTTTACTGCCATATTCTTTATTCCTGAAAGGAATCATTAGGGACAGAGCAGAACAGAGCTTGAGATCCAAAAAGGTAAAGCGATTCATCAAGTGAGCCAGCTTGGCTACTTCCAGTTCCTCAGCAAATCTGTCAAAGCCAGAGCATAAAAAAAAGCAAAATGGTAAAATCGTATAAAAACAACTTGTCTAAGGTCCCAGCCTTCTAACATTATCAAGACAGGTTTAGAAAAAGAAAAGAAAACTAAAGAAAGAGACAAACTTTGAAACTAGGAAAAGTTTTTATTCTTGCAGTTGAAAAGGAAGAGATTCCCAGAGGTCAGCTCCATCAAGGAAACTCAATTCACTGTTCAAGCCTGTCACTTTCAAAGCTACAACACAGCTCTTAGGAACCTGAAAGAGTCGGCTGCTTCTGCATAAATTGCAGTGCAGACAGTTTCTTTTAACACATTTATTTCTTTATCCATTTATTGGTTTGGTGGCAGGCTGCTTAACGGCATAATGCTTTAAGTAAATAAATAAATATATACCAAACAACAAAATCAAGGTAGAGAGATTTAAACATGATGCAAGGAAGGAAATGTAGATGATAGATGCTGGTAGCAAAAGGTGACTTTATTGAAATATTCAGTGAAATGAAAATAAGGCATTCAGTTCTGAAGAACAAAATTAAAAATGACTGGCAGATAAACAGCTCACTTTTGCAATGGTAACTCACTTGTGAGCATTTCAGCAGCTCTTTTCCCTTTGCTTCTCCTCATTTTGCTTCTTCCTTACACAGCTAATAATAGACTTCTTAAGATATGGACAAACTTGCGAAATGGAGTGCACCATGCTAGAGGAGTGCAATATACAACACAGAAATGAAAAGGTGGAGCAGATTTCATTCCCTCCCCTCCCCACCCCCCCCCACCTTGTGAGACAAATTTGCAGTGGGAATACCTTGAGATAAGTCTCCAGAGTAGAGGGCCAAAGCGAGCTGCCTGCCTGATGTCACATGGAGGACCTCCCATTTCGTAACTAATTTTCAGAAAATGAAGTAAGACTGGCAAATAAGCCACAAGAGAGCCCTGAGACCATGAGGTACTGCACTGCAATACCGAGATAGCCCCCTTGCTGGGGCTGCTGCGGGGCAGCTGGAAACAGGGAGATGAGGGCGTGCAAGCCCAGTAAGATTCCTGCGCTGCTGCTCTTCAATGGGCATTCAGTAGGGTCAGACTTAGCCCATGGACAGACCAAACATTGCCATTAAAGTACCAGCTTGCTTTTTAAGGGAGTTGAACAAGGCAGGGAAGACACAGATCCCTTGTGTGGGCTGTTTTAGCACACAGCAAGACAAGGACTGGTGACAACTCTGATCCATGCTATTAGTTTCCCCAGGAAAAGGGAGAAGCCAGTACACTTTCAAGTACATAGAGCTATTCAGGCAATGAAGGCTTTCGTGCTAGCTGAGATCCATGGACTCTTTGTCCCTCTTTTATCCCCTTCTCCTTACAGACTATGAGCGAGAAAACTCATCAGAACAGAACTTAGCCACTCTTCTTTCTTAAAATTGGCTTCTACAGAAGGGAAGCAAGGCAAGATGGAGATATTGCTGCATGGAGTAGGAAAACGGTGATCAATTTACTTTGTTAGGGGAGTGGAACAATCTCCTTCAGGGGAGGAAATACTACCTTGAAGCCTAATTCTGTACCTCTTGGGTCCCAAGTTTTTCAAATGATTGCTGAAGCCACTGGAAGTCATTTCAGCAGCTACTTTTTGTATGCAATCCCTTGGAGAGATCTTATTCACATGAGGTCCCTCAATGTCAGAGGAGCTATAACCACCAATAAGGTACATCAAAGCTACAAGTATAGTGGTACTTGTTTCCCTGACATTGTGTAAATTATAATGCCAAATCCATTTTAAATAATTTAAAAAATTCTCTTAAAAGGACTATATGTTCTACATGAAGTCCTCAGCACTGTATCTACCAAAGGAAACTTTTTAACTCAGTTTTCTCATATGCCAGGGCCAAAAGCCTATTCACCTCTGGTCCTCACAGCTAAAGTTACAGCTATTGCTCTCAGAAGAGCAATTTTATGCTGCATACTTAAGCTAATTTTTGAAACCTCTAACAATTAACTCAGGTTGGGCTGGCTGATAGTGAAACATCATAGTACAGTTCTAATTAAGAGGAAGACTTTCTCTTTCCATGCATTTTATTTCTATCTAATTGTAAACAAACTGTTTTAATTAGTCAAGCCAGCCAAACATGCTTGCAAGCAAACACCATCACTGTCTTCCATGGAGAAAGACTTCCCTAGAGGGAATTTACAGCCTGAGATCAGTCATGCCAGACCAAGAGGGTGTGAAAAGCAAGAGGCTGCAGGTGAAGGTAGAGCAAACCAGTATTTCAGGTATAATGCAGCAGTTTGCTAGAGAAATCTGAAAACAGGGACTGGCTATTAAATTCATGGTATTTTGTGGACATGTTGCCCTTGATTTTTGTGCAGCCATTGACAGCAGCTAATGTACACACCAGCACTTGAATAATACTGTAGCAGAGGCACACAGCTGTGCTACTGTTCCAGGAAAAAAAGAGATTATAAATCCCCAAAGTCTTAAGTGAGAACAGCAGCACTGCAAACAATTCATACACTATGGATAGGCTAGGTATAAGCAACACACAGCAACTCTTAGACTGGTTGATGAGTGGTCTAATGTGTCCCTTCTGCTGGATCTGTCAGCGGAGTTAAAAGCACCCCTACCCTTTTACAGGTTAGATTTTTTGCATGGCGTATTTGTGATTAGGGTCTGTGATGTTGCCCCCAACATAAGAAGGACATGGATCAGCTGCAGAAGGTCCAGAGGAGGGCCACGAAGATGATCAGAGGGCTGGAGCACCTTTCCTATGAAGACAGGCTGAGAGAGTTGGAGCTGTTCACCCTGGAGAAAAGGAGGCTCTGGGGAGACCTTATAGTGGTCTTCCAGTACCTCAAGGGGGCCTACAGGAAAGATGGGGAGAGACTGTTCAGTAGGGACTGTTGTGATAGGATGAGGGGTAATGATTTTAAAATAGAAATAGGTAGATTCAGATTAGATAGTAGGAAAAATTTTTTTACAATGCAAGTTGTAGAACACTGGAAGAGGTTGCCCAGAGAGGTGGTGGATGCCCCATCCCTGGAAACATTCAAGGCCAGGTTGGATAAGGCTCTGAGCAACCTGATCTAGTCTGGGATGTCCCTGCTCCTTGCAGGGGGGTTGGACTAGATGACCTTTGAAGGTCCCTTCCAACTCTAACCATTCTATGATTCTATAAGGCAATACTGTCCTCCATCAATATTTGCGAGAAGCAGCAGGGTGATACTTTGTACCTTTGTACCTGAATTAAACATCTTTATAATGTCCTCTGGATTTTTTTTCCTTAATTTGCTATTGTCCTAGCAGGGAATTCCAGTTCTCACAGATGCTTTACATCGGGTCTTTCAGGCGAATAAGTCATTTGGTGTGATTCCACTGACTCAAGCTGCAGCTGCCAAATGCTTGGCAGATCTGCAAAGACCAAACCATTCCAATTCTGCAGACATACAAATGTCTTATATGTCTTCACAGGCCTCAGTTTTCCTACCCTTGCAACTCTTGAGTTTTTAAAAATTCTTTCTTCTTCCTCCTTCCTCCCTCTCTTGCTACAAGGTCATGACTACTTTTTTTTCCCATCTGCATATTTGGTGATATTCAGTGGCTAACCGGCTAGTAGTTTTAGGCTTTGGGTGGGATAATGTCACTGAACTCAGCTGGAATTTTGCTTTTGGCAACTGCATAGCCAGGAGCATGAAGCTTTAACGTGATCATTTGCCCCACAGCAAAGGAAAGTGTACTTAGCTTTATAGGAACTCAATTGAATTTAACAGAGTTCATCCAAGGGTCAGGAATCACTTGCATAAATGCTGAAATTTCAAAATAAGATGCCTTTCCAGATCTTTCTGAATGCCTGCATTTTGTAAGTGCTGACATAGATATGCAAATCGTAAGATGGGATTTTGCAAGCTTGGTCATAAAACAGATCTACCCTA
Source organism: Tetrax tetrax (assembly GCA_009806455.1). Classification (NCBI taxonomy): domain Eukaryota; kingdom Metazoa; phylum Chordata; class Aves; order Otidiformes; family Otididae; genus Tetrax; species Tetrax tetrax. The sequence continues at coordinate 314,403 of WHYT01017200.1, read as the reverse complement.
ATGATTATTGAGAACAGAAGGATACGGAGTTTAGAGTTGTAAAAAGGTTCAAAGATAAAAGATACTGAAATAGAACAGCATACAGAATTTAAAATTAAAAAGAGATATAGGATGAACCATGCCTGCCTAGTCCTGGTCTGGGTTTCTTTGAAGAGAACGTATGCTTTCTGGGACTGACAGACAAACAGGACTTCTAATTTAGAAAAAAATGAAAGCCAAGTGACTAAAAGAAAAGACACTGTACAGTCACCAAATGAACTGTTGTTACCACCTGGAAAGAACAGAGTCATTAGTTTTATGAGCTGACTTTAATTAGCTGTGTTATTTCTATTGGTACCAGTTAAGCTTTTCATGTTAGGTATGACGTGGATTTCAAGAAGAAAAGTTAAATTAATGCTCTGTCTAGTTAAACATTATGCACATCATTATTAATGCTCAGTAATTTTGTAGTTTAAAATGACACAAAACAAACTGAGTTTCTGGGTTGAGAAACAATCAGTTTGCTAACTGATAAGGATGGTTCAGTGTGTAAGAAGCAGGCATTCCCCAAGCATAGAATCATAGTATCATAGAATGGTTAGGGTTGGAAGGGACTTTCAAAAGGTCATCTAGTCCAAGCCCCCTGCAAGCAGCAGGGACATCTCCAACCAGATCAGGTTGCTCAGAGCCTCATCAAACCTGGCCTTAAATGTTTCCAGGGATGGGGCATCCACCAGCTCTCTGAGCAACCTGAAGCATATCATCCCCTTCTCGTAGCTATGTTTGCTCTCTGTCAATAACAAAGCAGGGCAAATAGGGACAAGGTATTTACAGCCTGGGTGAAGATACTGACACTGAGAATCTGATATGAATCTTTGGTACATTGTTTTGTTCGGCTATAACAGCCTCCTTTTGGTCTGTGCCTGCAGCATCTCTGTGGGTTACATTGGTATGGCTGAGTCCTGGGCTCAGGGTATAACCGTGACTGCCCAACTTGAGCACCACTACTGTAAGATGCCTACCTGCAGAAGATTAAACAGCAGGTTTAGTCTCCTTTTCTGTAAAATAAAAAATAAATAAATTTATATATATATATATATGTATGTTTTGCTTGGATTTTGCAAGAGTGGGGAAAAAAAAGATTAAAAAAAACCCAACACTGGATTTCAGAAGAGCTCCATTGTATTTAACAGAACCTTTATGACTCAAGTAAATTAATATTTTATATGAGGTCAGAAGTCATCCGAACTGGGACTCAAGACAAAAAATCTAGGATGTTGAGAAAAAGTGAAAAGAAAAAAATGCAAATTCTGCAACTTTGCCATTAGCTGCAGACTCAGAGCCTTAATTTAATTATGTTTAAGTGCCTAGCTGCCAAGAGAATTCACAATAGAAACACAAGCACAGATGTTTTGCTATACCAGCCTAGGAGAAATAGCCCTTGAGCTATATTTCTGGGCACCATATTTAAAGGAAAAAAGATGAAGAATAGAGGAGATGGAAATTTAAGAAATCAAAGTTTGCCAACAGGTACAAAACAAGATGTCTGTGAAAAAAAAGAGTAGGAGTTCTATCCATGATCAGTCATGGATAGGGGAAAAGGGAAAAGATGTCTGAAAAAAAAAAAAAACAAACCACAATAGCAAGAACAGAGGAAAAAAACAAAGTATAAAGATGTTTTAAAGATGGTGAGGGCAACCCAGGAAAAGGAATCTTAGCGGTTCCCCTGACACCAATGACCCAAGTTTGGTGATGCCTGAGAGAGGAAAGGCAGGTTTTCAGATCAATAAAATACACAGGCAATTTTAGAACTTCCATTATCTAATGAATGTAGTTCCCTCCACCTCAAAGAAAATTAGCATAATACAGTTGAGTAAATAGTTTACCAGTGTAATGAAAAAAAAGAACAATTAATACATGCAGAGCATGTGAAATTTTAAGGTGAATTTCCCCCAGGTCTAGTGCCAATTGCAGCTACTCAGACCAGAAAAAAAAAATTCTGGCATTTTCTTTGGTGCAGCCACATATTCTACTGAAAAAAAAAATAGTGAGAACTTGGATTTCTTTGTATCTATAAGACACTGAGAACATTATCTTGAGAAGACATTTAACTCACATACACTGGATAAGCAAGAAGCATAGCTTTATGTAGATATAAGCTTTATGTAGATATAAGCTATAATATCATTATTTTAAAAATATGAGTATGAACTACCAAGATGCAGAAAACTATACAGGAAGAAAGAACAATGACTCTAGAATTCTAGCACTGTAGAAGAACACCACTAATTTAGACATCAGCCATCTATCTTTGCCATCCAATTCAGAATATAGTTCCACAATTTCAAGTTGTTCTATAAATGTGCATCTTTTCATTCAAACTGAAAGAATAAAAGCACAATTTTACATTACTGGAACAAGTCATCAGTGATACAACCCAAGAAGAGACCCTTGAATGCAGCAGAATTTCTAATTTGGTCTGTTTGTTTACTCAGAGAGAAGAGTAAGTTTGGGTGAACCACTGCTTTCTCCTTCATTGCTAGCATTTCTAGTGTAACTGCAATTAGCACTTATTCATAACCTCAGTCAGTGGCTGATTATAGAAAGTTACACCAGTAAGTAAAGATTTTTTTTTTTTTTACTCTGACAGTCTTTTATAAACCTAACTAGTCAGTAGAAATTCAGCAATAACGACTCTTCACTATTTAGGCTGTTTATAAGACAGAATAAGTATAGTAACTCAAACATTCAGAAATCATGAACCACACCCCCTAATTACAAGACTGGATTAAAAATACATTTGCATATTTGTTTGCAGTTTTCTGGGCTCATGTTTCCAAATTTGCTTCCAACATAATGACAGTGAAATACAAATATCCATCTTTAAACAACAGCTGAGATTCTCATAAAGACACACATCTATAGGAACTAGGACTTTATACAAGCATCAGTTTCTGTAAGATCCATGGCAAGACTGAGTAGCATCAAAAAGGAGCAAATGCTTCCAACATTGACCTCTTACAGAGACAAGAAAAGACACATTGAGCACATGTTCAGACTACTCATAGGAAAACAAAATGAAACTAGTTTGTCTTCTATGTCTTGAGGGATTAAATTCCCCTTTGTACAGGAGATTAAGCTGAAATCTAAGCATCTCTGAAGACAACACAAAATAATTTAAATAGCATTATCATGTTTCATTTGCTCTTTACAGAAAGGAGAATTTGACTTTGAGCAAGTATAGTAAAACTCTACAAATATGTTAAAATAAACTGTTCATTCAAAAAAACCCCAGAAGTATTCACTACTCTTTACTAAGTAAATAGAGAATAAAGAGGATTGGAAAAAAAATATAGAAGGCCTAAACAATTAGATAGTTAAAGTTCAGTCCTTCCAAATGTAAAACTGAAAGCACTGGGAACCATGGGTGTCCAGATTCCCTGGAAATTCAAACACTGAAAAGCATAAATCTGAAGTTGTTTCAGTAATAGAACTGTGAACAAAAGCACATATGAAACATTTAAACAACTGTTCTCGCTCTCAACTCTGCACATAAAAAAGAAAGGAAAAACAGAATAAGAGGACAATGGTCCAGAATTTTCCAGGAACAGCTGCTTCAATCTCTGTCTTTGATTATTCTCTATTCTATTGTGCATGCTTCTCTCCAAAAGTTTTCAGGTAATTACTAAAAAAGGATGACTTCAGGCACTCTATAGCATGACCACATGGTTCAAGCTATTTAACTGGCTAACTCCTCCTCCTCATAACCATCTGGTTTGAAGAGCCACATGCCTTCAACATCAAGAACACTTGTTTTCCAGCGGTATCTAGGGAATCACTCACAAGGTTATGGCTTGGTTAACTTACAGCTATGAAATACTACGTCCATATAGGAAACAGCCTGCTCTGGGAATCAAGAATTTGTTGAAAGTTTCTAGGCAGCTAAACCTGGGGACGAATGGGAGCTAGCATTCAAACAAGACTGATTAAAATGCGTACCGCAGTAGGAGAAAACAAAACCACAACAATGACAAAACACCCCCACAACAACAAATTAATCGTACAGAAGAAAATTGTTCCTGAAGGCTACAGAGGTAGTTGAGAAAAGGATTTTGAGACATCACTGTTGGAGAGTTCGATAATATTGGCATGCAAAATTTAACAGTATACACCAAGAATTAATGATCTGTCCTTGAAAAGACAGGCTTGCTCTGTTGAAGCAAGAAGAACTGAGACAATGTTCTGTTCTCTCAGCAGAAGAAATAAATTGTGAGAAAAGAAAAAGGAAAAATAGGAAAAACAAACCCCAAACTAGCTCTATAAATTACAGGTCTAAATTTCTTAAGAGAGAGATGAAAGAGCATGTATCCTGCATGAGTCCCCTAGGAACACTGTACCTTGCCATTTTCCCCCAGCAGGATTCCAAGGTCACTTGGATTTTCAAAAACACCAGTGGAACCAAAAAAAAAGTAAAGTCTTTCAGAGATGGTTAGTGAAATCAGACATCTAAGATCAAGAGAGAATAGAATCTTTGAAATACTGGAAGTGACAGACCAGATGATTTACATTTATTTTTATTTTGGATATGTCGGTGTGACAGATGTCTTGAAAACATGGCGTAGAAGGTGAAGTTATAAAGACTGTAGAGGTACACAAACACATAGCCTGTGTAGATAAACTTGGGTGAACATTACAAGCAAGTACTCCAAAACATTTCCTCCAAACAGGTCAAGTTAGACTTTTTTTCCAGTTCTGTCTTCAGGATATATTAATGCAAACATCCGTTTACCTGGGGCCAAATCACAATCAACACGTCACGGTTTTCTCTCTGCTCTGCTTCTGGAATTCCTAAGGTCCAATGCACCTTTATCCTAGCCCAGGAAGAGTTATCTTAGATAATATGCATATGACTACAAAATTAGCAAGGACTTGTAAAACTCCAGACTGAATTAACCCATCTGCAGTTACATAACCTAGCTGACCCACAACACCACAGTAAGTAAATGGTCAACAGCTAATCCAGCAGAGCGGAGAGGAAAAAAAAAAAAAAAGAAAACACAAGGACAAGGTCATTCTTCTAAATATCTATTTCTTAATAAAACATTTATTTAGCAAGATCAGATACAGAAATAAGCAAGACTCTGGCAACTGATACAATATTTATTATCATTTATAAAAGAATCACAATAAGAAACAGCCTGCCCATTCATCTTGCACAGCCCTAATGCTCTGTACCCATGCTACGGCCAAGGGCTGCAAAATCCAAATGTGAATGTTCACACATTTTAAAGTTTTCTAATCCTGCTTGTCTTTTCCATTCTACTAAATTGCTGCTATTTCTTTAGATATTTAAAGTCACAATGACTTCAAATCCTCCTGGTTATTCCTCACCTACTAATCTATTTACCCTTAAGCCATTCATAGAGATTTCCACAAGGAAATGATAGGTTCAATGATCACACTAAGCATTTACATGGGTTTTACTATAGATCTGTCAATTTAATTTGTTTAGTCTCATACTACTTCACTGTAGCAAAAGAACACACATAAGTATGAAAACTAACACCAGTGCATGCTTTGTGTATTTATACTTTCACAGTTCATGATCAAGCACCATCTTGCATGACAAAAAGTATTGCAGAGTACCTGGCTATCAGGAGGCTCCCACAGGAATCACCTCCTCATTAACAAGGCACAATTTGGATCTTAATATTGATGTCACAGTAATACTTTGAAAGGAAATTGTTTGATTTGGCTCCCTGACTTTCTTCAGTCAATTTAAATATTAAACAGCACATAGTGACATTTAGTACCATATGCATATAATAATCATATTAAGGCAACATCCTCATACCAACTAACAATAAAAACCAAATATTGGAAAACTGTCATTTTACTTGTCTGCAGACCTCATTCGATGGCTCTTTTCTAACATTCTAGAGGAGCTGAAGTCCTCAGTCTGTAAAAATATTCTGACGTCTCATGGACAGCAAGAGTGTGGGAAATTCAGATGGCTTGTTAGGTTATGGGGATTTTCTTTATGGCTGGTCAGTTGAACCTTTAAAATTCCATTCTATACAGTTTCTCTATTACTGCCACAATTTTTGTAGATGAGAGACTAAAACATCTTTCGAAATAACCACTTTCTTTCTTCTTTCATTTCTGAAAATTAGCAAAAGCATTGAAAGTAATTATCTTCTACTTGCCCATTTATCAAATAGACGACCAACAAACTGATGACTTTTAGAGTACAGTTGTCAAACAGATTTCATTATTACCTTAGCTTAATTAAGAACAGATAAAGCAATGAATCTTCAGGTAATTGAACAGACATCATCAGCTTCAAAGCCTTTCACCTTGGTCCTTGTCTGCAGTTGACCAACTCAAGAACAGAACTAGTACAGAGATTTGATTAAGTCAGTGCTGTGTTTCTAAGCCATGGGTAGACCAGCATAATGCAGAGCAGCTACTAGATAACTTGCGCAGACCAAATCAAATCTTTGCAAGATACTATTTGTTTTACACCTTCAATCTGTAATGCACAGCTGTGCACTTTTTTTTTTTTTTTAAAAGAGAATTCAAGTCTTCATTTATTTCTGCCATTTTCAGGTACTGTTTCTAGAACTTTTAACAAGAGGGAACTACAAATTACTTAAACATAAATGCTTCAGTTATTTAAATAGTTAGTATAGGAACCTATTCTGAGTATATGAGTGAATTTTAAGATGTAATTAAAAAAAAATCATCTTTCAACCTACTAAGCTACAGAGGGCAAGAATAGGTCAAGTTTTAAGTTCACAAAGTTAAACATTCAGCTACTATCTTATATATACACAAATATTTCTTGATGCAATTTTCATTCAAGGTCTGAAAAAATGTATTTTGACATCTGCAAATATTTAGCCATAGTTTAGTTCAAATAGCTTCCCATTTTGAAAGCACACATTTTATTTATTATCGCAAAAACATGAATATACCAGATGGAAAAGGAATACTCTGCTACTCTTATGAAAGCTTCTTGCACACAACCATGCCAATGTTCAAAATCACAGCCTAAAATATCTCCCTCTGTTCATCACACAGCCTACAGTAAGCAAAGCCTGTCATTCAGTGACAGTGTGAACAGACTTTATTCTTTACCTTACTGGAAAGGTACCACTGACTTAGCAAACAGCAACTTTTCCAGGAAACCTTGCGCATATACTGTTGACAGATTAGCTTCACGTAGAAGAAATAAACCTTATCAAACCTCTCTTACGTCATCTTTCCCAGAATCGGGTATTTAAGAACATACCGAAGGCAATTTAAAGAAAAATATTGACTCTGTATGAGAATTCTGCAGGATAAAAGAAAGAAAACTGTTCTCAATTACATCTTGTGCAGTATGTAGAAACTGTACAATTTTCTTTATAAGATAATGTGGGAGAAGTATTATATTGCACTTGCAGTGAGTATGCAATTGTGCATGAAAAACTAATAGACAACAATCATCAAGGACAAGCAGCTGTGATGAATATCAAATGGCTAAATTTTAAACCTTTAAAGCTTTCAGGAGGTTGGTTAAAAAGGAGCTAAACAGAGAAGATACAGCTATGGCATCCATAAATACCTATAAAATATCTAGCAATGGAAGCCACTGCTTACTAATCTCATAACTAAAACTATAAGCAGGATCAAAGTAACACAGAAGAAATCACTAGGGCTACAATAAATTCTCTAAAAATCAAAATAATGCTTGATAGTTACAGAATGGATTACAAACAAATATTTCTTAAAGGAGACAGGAATGGAAACAAAGGTCAGACAAAAGCTGTGAGCTAGAAATAATGCTGTGGAAGTGGGGAAGGATGATCATGTGACACCTAGCATGTAGTAAAACCTTTTTCAGTAAGTCAGTACTCATCCCACCAACTTCTAAGAATTCTTGCTGGCGTATCTTCTACTTGTGGTGGGGATAAGACACTTCACAATTTGCCTGCTCTCCTGTTTTGATGCACAGCACATCAAGGGTATTCCTGCTCTATCTCTAATCTCTCTAATCTAGAGATCTCCAGAAAAGGAGGAGAAGGTAGAGAAGATGTTCTCTTTATTGCTCTCTGGACAGGATACAGTCTGCCCAGGTTTGGGTGATAGTCTCTTTCAGCATCTCCACTTGTGCTCCTGTGATTGAACTAGCCAGAGCGAGTCCCAACAATGATAAAGAAGAACCACTGAAGAACATGCAAACAAAGACCGTGAAATGCATAGGATACCATGTCAGTTGGAAGAAGAAACGCCTGGAAGAAAATCAGTCCTTTGTAGATTTAACCCCATCTCCCCCCCACAGAAGTACAAAAAGGGCCAAATATGCATAGGCAAATTATGCTGTACGTTCTGATATGGTAAAAATTACTTTATTCACAGGCTTTAAGAAGGGCTTAGGCAGTAATACGTCAGCAGATTTGAGTTTAGAGGGATCACCTAGCAAGAACTGGATGCCTACAACAGCTGGGGAAATAACCAGATTTGCCATCTATAACCAGACTCCAACTATGTATTACCATTTAGCTCCAAACTGTGCCATGGTGGCATGGCAACAAATGTGGCAAGGGTAACCTATGCACAAGTCAATGATATGATAAGGCAATGTCTACTGGCGTATAACAGGATGAGAAGGGTCAAATTTCTTAACCGATTAATGATATTCCAGGATGTGTGTTGTTTAAGGGAGCTGTAGGTAACAATTCGGACTCAAGCTCACAGCAGTCAGATCCCATCGGGATCCCATCTCTGCCTAATCAGCAGGACAGTAGCACTGTCTTGTTTATTTTGTTGTTCATTTCATAAATAATGTTTCATTACTTCATTAAAGAAAATGTAAGTGATTGCTCACTATCAAGGCTGGCATACAGGTTTGTGTCAGTTGGAAGAAGAAATGCCTGGAAGAAAATCAGTTCTTTGTAGATTAGCTATTAAAGGATAAAGGCAGAAATGAAAGGCATTAAGATGATAAAGAGTTAAATTATTTAGATAAATTTATAAAAGGACTGTCCAAACTTAGAAGGAAATTACACATGATGTCAGAGACAGAAATCTATGCAACGGCCTGAAAAATTAAATGCCCATGGCCAGACAGTTTGCCCAGTGCCTGAAGACTATACAAGAAAAGGAGCAGAGCCAAGAAAAAAAAAACAACTGTTAATCATAATGAGTAAGGCAAGCTATTCTCAGATGATCCATCATCCAAAACGAAAATACAATTAAGTCTCACTGTCCCACCAAAGAGCTAAGGGTTCAAATGCACCTAAGCCATGAAGCAGAGCTCTGCTTAGCACCAGGACTGGCAACACTCCAGTGCAGTCACAAGGAGTCTTCAAGGCAGCTTCAGCCAGCAACCTGCAGGACCAGCCCTAAAGCATTAGGTGGAGATAGGATAATTCAGTAGTGTGATAAGTACAGACTGAATAAACCAGAGGACTGTGGCCTTATAAAGAAGGCTTACAGTTTGTAACCTCTTATTTCAAAGCATTTTTAAATGGTAAGCAAGTGGGAGCCTGTAGCTACATTCAGAATTGATTTTTTTTTTTTCTTTTTTTTTATCTAATGTTGGTCAAGACCTTTTGTGAGAGATTATTCAGAGAAAAGGAGAAAAGGATAATGAGTTCTGAATTAATAACAAGGTAAGACAGAGAAAAAAGGCATAATTAATGGCTGCCTTTTAGAAAGAATATGACTTAATAGGAAGTAATTTCAATGATCAGTATTGTCAAATACACCTTTTTGAATTATTTGAGCTCTGAAATGGACAACAAGATTACAGAATATACCCAACAGCATAAACTGAACTACATTAAATTAAAGAGAAATTAATGAGGAAATCCAAATTACTTTGGAGCAAGTTAAGCATAGTTGAAGGCACTGTCAGGTAGAATGAGAATAATGAGCTTTTCAGGTATACTCTGATGCCATAACTCTGTGTGACTTTAATATAGGGCCAATTTACCAGTATCCTCTGTGTGACATGCTGAAAAAGTTGAAACAAAACAACAACAAACTCCCCCAGAGAATGCTAAGACACAAAAAATCCAAATAGAAAATAATACATTAAATATTCAGGATATAAAACAGGACTATTCCCCTTCTCCATTCTGTTCTAATGGCTTCCATCCCCCAGAAAGAGCTGACTTACACCCAGACATACTGGTTGAGTCTGTTCACCATCCCAAGCGAGATATTCTGTGCAGGAACAGGCAATCCAAAAGTTGTTCCCTCATCCAATCCCAAAATCTTCCTTATACTTTCTGAACTTAAATATCTGAGAAAGTATAATTGAAAGCATGCAACAACCCTGAGAGTGCTTGGTTCTTATGTTGGGAATAATCAGACTGATAACAGGAGCAAGACTGCTAGTATAGCTCACTAGTTTGCATCTCCTGCAAACACCTGTATGCTAAAAATGCACCACTTTGCCCACTTCTGCCATAGGATAGAGTTTCACAAAGGGAGAAAATACCCTGAAAAAGTAACTGAAATACTACTTATCTTTTTAATGCCCTTTTAAACTTGTTAATGAGGCCACACATCACAAAAATCTGTAATATATGAGCCTCATCTATCAAGTTGTTCCCTTCATAACTAATGTCTCTTTTGAACCCATGTCATCATGCTGACACTGGCTTTTTTTTTATACACCTGTAAATGAAAGCTGCCTTTTTTTTTTTTTTTTTAAAAAAAAAAAAAAGGCCCATAATGCTAGCTTTTCCCCAAACTGAAGGTTTAATAAGCTTAGATTTCAGAGAGGGAAAAGAAAAAGAAAAAAAGTAATGCAATCTCTAAGCCAAAACTGAAGCTCATATTTCTGTACACGGGTGCCTGGAGGGAGAAAAAGAAAGCATTTTGTTTGCTCTCCCAAAGCCTATAGCTACAGTTAGCCCCAAATAGTCTGCAAGCCTGATGCTATGTAAAAGCATTATTTTGCTGGTACAATGCCGATACTGATGGGAACTAAGGATGGAATAGTTCATTCTTGAGGTTAGCGATTTCTAGCAGGAACCAGAAAAGAAGTGGTTTTAAAAGCAACAAACATGGCATCAGGACACGACTTCCCTGAAGCAACTGCTTCAAAACCAACGGAGCAACACCTGGCAAGAGCCTTTCTGTTAAATTCCTCCATCTAACAGATTAGCACATTGCTCTTCACCTTTCAAAGAGAAATATATTCTGACTTACACAAGGTCATATGCTTTATTAGATCCTTGTTGGTTCACACACAAATACACATTTGGTTTCAAGTTCAGAACAATCAAAAATTTTGGCCAACAACTTCTCTAAAATTTAGCTTTTAACCTAAATTTCCTCCAGAGGCTAAAAACACTGCACTTAAGTGCTACACTCTACATTCTTTCTGAATAAAATTCTTTTCACTTGACAGAGAGGAAAAAGCAATGCTCTCCGCATCTGTTGTCATTGCTGAAGTCATGTCATTTGTACTAAAAAGTGCCCCTCATGTAGCAACTGCGTAATGTGTTCTCCCACCTTGTTGACAAACAGCTGTTTTCATTGCTTAAAAACCTTCAAGTTCAGATACTACGTCCAAACATCTGCAAATATGATGAAGAAAACATTTATCCAAGATATTTTACGGCTTTATTACTCTCGCATGCTACTGATAACATTACTTTTCTCCTTATAGCAGTGGCAGTATTGAAGAGTGCTGGCTCCACGGCACTGACTCCATTTATTAGTCAATGTTTGCATGTATTAACTTCTAAAGCACTACAGATTAGCTGAGTATTACTAAGTAGAAAACTGAACATGCACACTTTTAATCCATTTATGTGTAACATATTTATTGGAGATGCTACTCTACTATTTTGTAACTAACATTCAGAGCCCTAGTTTGTAGTCTTACACACACTACACGAAGCAGCAATCAAAATGAAATAAATGTTGAAATATTCCAATTCAGTCTCACAATTTTCACTTAAAAACAGCAAGGAAATCAGTATTCTCAACTTTTACATAAATAGTAACCCTCATTTTTCTCTCTTAAAAATGACTGTGTTTAATTTCTATTTGTTGAGCCCAAGTGGAAAAACATCAGCAAAAAAAAGGCATCCTTATGGACTGAGGAGTACATCCAAAATGGAAATAATGTGGTAAGTAACGAAATTTCAGTGCAATAAACATTAATCTGTTTCAGACAAGACAACTTGTCTAGTAATACTTGCTGCTTGAATCTGAAATCCCCTTCTCTGGTAACACCGACATCATTGCTTGGGTTATTCTTCCCTCCTGAACTCATCTGAATGTGGCACAACAAAGTTGCTGTCTCTATTAGATGATGGGCTTTCTGACCCAATTCAGAAACATAAGTAATTAGTTAAATGAAATATTACTAGCAGATCCAGAAATAAATAGACGTTTTTTGTCAGGCTGAGAGTAAACACTAGTAAGATATAGACAAGCAAGTGTCATATAGCAGTCATCACTTTTAAGGTAAATGACTTCTTCTGAATTCACTCAGGCACAAAATGAACAGCTGCCAATGCTGATCAGAGAGAAATAAAATGCTGCATTTAGGCAAGAAGCAGCCTTTTGTTTTCTTTTTCTTTAGTTAAAATCATATTTTTCCTCTATGGAAGGAGAAGGATTGGCTTGTAAATGGAAAAAAAAAAAAAAGGGTTCCCAGCCACAGCTTTGGTGTGTGTGTGACACTGTAAAAGTGTACAAGCAACTCAACTTCCACATCTGTAACAGCACAGACTGAAGTACTCATTCAAAATCTGTTTTGACACAACTCATTGATATACTCAATATTTAAGTATCAACATGGTAACTAATATAGAAATGTAAAGAATTTTTACTTCTTTTACTGAAATGATAAGCCTATGGCAAGACCCAGTGATGTCCTCACCAGCTACCAAGGGGCACGCCATGGACTGGTAAGTAGGGGCAGCAGCAGGTGGGTCCAAGCCAGCTCCAACAGACATTTTGGCAGCAATACAATCATGTTCATGTAAGCTCCAATATGACTTGTACATGCCCAGAAAAGACCTCAAGTATTTACTCAGGTGCCTGATGTGCTGCTGCAGTGTTACTGCCACAGCTGCTCCCTGAGCAAGCAGACCTCTGCTCACTCAGGCAATGTGCCCACTCACCTGCCATCCCACCCCAAACTCTAGCCTAGCTGTAACCAAATAGACTGACACTGCATTATTACTAAAGCACTACCTCTTTTATCCCCTTAAGTCCCCTACAGAAGTGGGGGGGGAGGGAGCAGAGAAATACCCTCTCAGTCCCTAAAAACTTTCTGACATTTCTGACACTTGCGAAGTCCAACCAGGCCTTAGCAGTTACTATAGGAAAGTAAGAGGAAAAGCTCTTCCTGAGGGAGAGCACAAATCAGACAACAGCTCTCTCCCAAGCATTTTGGTAGCCAGTCTTACAGAGGTGAGTTATTTTTAGTGATATACCAATCTGGGAAGATTTACTATCTGCACAGAATGTCTTCCAGCACAGTAGAGTCCTTATTGTACTTTATCTGGGGGCATTACGGGAAAGAAGATTGAGCAAGAATAAAAGCAGAGAGCATTGCATATGTAATTTTTAACTTTAGCAGTAAGCCCTGTTTTAGTCATATAAAATGTGGTTTTGCCCTTTAACAAATGAAATTCATTCCTGTTGTGGCCTGTATTTTCTTCTTTTATTCTCAACCACTATATCAATAAGCATTAGATTACCTCCTAGAAAAATAATTAATTATTGATCCACTTATAAAAACATTTGAAATTCTTATAAAGTTCCCTTCTGCACTGACATAATTATTAATGAACATTTCACTGCCTTTCAGACTTGCTGAAAGTTCAGTGGGGTATAGTAACAATGGGTACAGTCAAAAGTGTGAGTACTTATCAGTCAATTACTTGCTCTGTCAGGAAAATTCTCTCTGAATTGTAAATGTTTTGAACATGAAGGTCTTGAATAGTGATTCCATAACATACTCAAGTTAACAAGAGTGATGTATTCAGGTCAAATCAGTTTTGAGTTCTGAACATGTACTTTCCTAGAATTCTAGACCCTTTAAACTTCACCTAAGTCTTACTGATGACGTTTCTATCAAATTTATATTGAGCTAGGTTTATTGAAAGTTCACTGAATTCAGCAAGTTGCTTTTAGGTAAGAGCTCTCCTACAGGGGAAAACCGATCAGAACTACTTGAACCATTTGGTTTGGTAACAGGGATGAGAGTAATTTTTCTACAGTACAGGAGGTCCTCTTATGAAGATTTTCTTCTAAGATAGAAAGACCTTTATTCAGAAAGTGCTTTTTTGGTTTGTTTTAAGGAGTAATGAGAATCTAATCACATTCTTTTCGAACAGAACTATTAGCAGAGAGGTAGAGAATGTCTTTTAAAATATTTTTTTTTAGTAGAATACATAAAAATAAACGCTTCAGATTGATCAAAAAGAAAGCATTTTTTTTCTAGTCAAAACAAAATCATTCATTTCACATCCAAAGCATATTCCATGAGAGCTCAAGTGGGAGAGCAATCTGTTTCGTGCATGTCCTGCTTTAACAACATTGTAAGCAAATAACTGAATCAAGCAATTAGGAACTTTTAAGTGAGTTGCCAAATCAGCTTTTCATATGAAGACTGTAGACTTCAGTAGAACCAAAAGAACAGATAATGGCAAAACAAATCTAGCCTAAATATGAAAAAAATCAATGGAGGAAGTGAAAAGGAATGCAGTCTACCCACTTACTTATTACAGAAGATGACCCTAAGTTTTTTATTATAGTAGTGTTTTACACCATATTCTTTTATACTATGTTTTATAAAAGTAGACGAAGAAGGTGAAATCTTCAGCCCTTTCTAGTAGATAGGGTTTGGTAGGGCAAGTACTGATGATCCCTTTTTCAAAGAACTGCTACCTCTCTCACAGATGCTATCAGAAATGGCTCTTTGAAAACTTCCTCTCCAACTTGACATCATGCGAGTAGTTCAGTACGTATAGCCAGTTATGCAGAAACAGCAAAGCAGCAAGTCAGAAGATGACAGCAAGTCCAACATTCTTAATAATTTAAAGAATTGCTAAGCAGAGTAAAGGAAAACATAAATATAAGAGTGTCAAGAGAAGCATTGTGCAGTCATAGGGCAATAAATGGTCGTTCAGGAATCCCTACAATTCTTGCTTGAACTTCTGTTATCTACTTCCATTAAGATTCAAATTGACTCATTTCATGGTTCAATGAGAAGTGTCTTTGCATTTTAGCATGGAGAAATTTTCTCAGGTTTCTGTTGTACAGGGAAGAGTCTCCAAAACAAAGACACATACAAGATATAAAGTCGTTCACAGTGTCAATTCTACCAAGTAGAAAACTGGAAATGTTGATAAGAGTACTGAAGTCCTTCTGTATCAGGTTAACTTGTCCTGTTTGATATTTGTGGCTGCTACAGGGAAATTTACGGTGGGGTATCTGCAAGAACCACTTAGCTGCATATCATTTAGTGCCAAGCCATTTACTTACTAAATGAGATGGGTATAGTGGGTGAATATAGCACCTTCTATGCTAAGATTTCAATGCTATGACACTCACACTTTCTCTACAGACACCATCATGTGCAGCAAGGCTCCCGTCTCTCCACTCCACTTGTGACCAACACCATAGACCTGGAGAAACTCAACCCCAGGTGCTCAATGTGTCCAAGTCCAGGCTGGGGGATTGGCCTTTATGTGTAGTGGTTTCACCTCAGGCTCAGCATTCTGCAAGATGCTGGGCACCTGTGGCTGTGCTACCATCTCAACTACATATTGTTCTCAAACTTGGAGGGTTGGCATAAACTGCTGCCCCTTTGTCTTTCTTCTCCTAAAACCCATGAACAATTGTTACCCAGATCATTATCACTTCTGCTTTCCCCACCACAGCTGCTTTACAAGGATGTAAGGGTGTTAATAGTTTTTCTGTGCTTTGTTTTGCCCTAGCTGCCAGAATCATCTTATCAGTGAACAGCTGGGCAGATATAGCCCAGGCCTCATTTAATCTGAGTGGTGCCTTACAGTGTTCATCACAGCAGATTTGTAAACTAAGAGTACTTTCTGCAGGGTGCACAAGAGTGCCCAAAGTAAGAAAAAATGGAACAAGAGTTAATGTATTTCAGGATATAATTTTCAATTTGGAAAGGCCACCTCTAGCTACTGGTATTCAGAAGCTGAGATAACAGGAATATCACCTCATGAGAAAATACAGAAAATCTTACAAAATCATACTGAAATGTGAGAAACAAAACAGGGACACATACCTACAAGAGGTTAATCAAAAATATTTCTCCATACATGTAAGACTGACAAACAAGAAAACTAGTACAAGGAATTTATCAATCAGTAATCAATATTAATCTGGATGTTCATTTTTATACCATAATATACTAATCCTCTCATGTGCCAATCAAATTGTTTTTATTTCTATTATCTTGAGGTTAAAAGAGGAACTTATCACACCTGAACTTCAGTTAGGTTAGAAAATGGATTGCTCTTTTTTTTTTCTAGTAACCAGACATAATCTG
This sequence comes from Tetrax tetrax, assembly GCA_009806455.1. NCBI lineage: Eukaryota > Metazoa > Chordata > Aves > Otidiformes > Otididae > Tetrax > Tetrax tetrax. Next base: position 297,878 of record WHYT01017200.1, on the reverse strand, counting down.
TTCAAGCTTAACTTGTTTTCTTAGTGAAAATTCACACACAGCTCTGTGACTACCTCATTTGGTATAATACAAGGGGAACTAAAAATGTAATAAAACCTACTTTTAAATGAGAAATTTATGCTGGAACAAGAAAATCATAACAAGGATTCTAGAGATCTGGATGACTTTCTGCTGGTATGAAGGCATCCTGGATGAAGTTCTGGCTTTAAGTCACTTCTAACTTTCCCACTGAATTTGATGGGGAATGAATTCACTCCCTCCCAATTGCTGGCAAATAATTTTTATATACTACTTTTTCTTTGCAAGAATGACAGTGTCTCTCCATCTGTTTCTGAGGGTGAAGTCTTTTTTGTTTGAGATGGTCACACAAAAGATGTGACAAAAAGAGGCAGTATTAAGATACAGGTGGGCTGCACTTTTAAAAGTCATCTGATTACTGAATAAGCAGAGACCAGAATATGGCTCCTCAGGCTGCATTCTTTAAAAGAGGTACAGTGAGCAAATTGATTTTGTGCACCTTCCACATAGCTCTTACATATTATGGTTTTGATCTTCAGTCAATTATCCACTGTAATAGCATTAGATTTCAATGTAATTAAATGATTTTACTAGAAAATGCTCATAATAGCATTAAAATACAGTCTATTTAAGTCAATATGGCACCACATAATCTACAAATTAGTCATAAGCACTATCCACAAGTGCAAAAATTATGAAAATTAATGTAGACTAATGCAATATTAAGTATATGGATGTGAATAACAATGTGGGCTGTTTGCAATGGAATAACAATAAACACATTTCTTACATTAAAATTATTTCACTTGTCTACCACGGATTGAAGGTTACACCAATTTCTTGGGCAAATGTTCAGTCATTGTCATCCTGATTTTGATCTCATCAAGTAAAGAAAAGCTACACAGTTGGCCAAGTATTTCTATCACACTATAAAAATATCTTATTAGAAAAGAAGCTGTTTCCCATTAATAAATCATAAATAAATCCTCCTCTTTTAATTCAATAAGAAAATGTTCTTTAAAAAAAAAAAAAAAGAAAAAAAAAAAAGAAAGTTCTTACATAAAATTCTTGTCCCTTCATTGCACTGCAGTGAAGAAGGAGAAACTATCTCTGTATTAATATTTTTGTTTTGCTTTGAAACATTGTACATATTAGTGTTACTTAAAGAGTGAGTCACTAGCCTAAACATATGCCTTTGGGTGTCTGAGACATCTGCCCGGGTCTGGCAGATTTCACACTGGATCCAGGGACATCTGCAACATCCTAGAGCTGCAGCTGGAGGCCAGGCAGGACAGCCTAGGATGGTGTACACATGGCATTAGATGCTTATGTTTAGGTGCCAAATCTCTCAGTCTCCAATGGTCCTTTTCTTAGAAAAAAGCCTATCGAGTATCAAAGCGCAGTTTCTCAAATCAGTTGAGACACCAGTTTGAGGACTGGTAAGCTTCAGATTAAACCATAAAAAAGCAGGCTGTGATCCAGATGTGTTATTAGGCTTCAAAGGAAGCAGGAAGAGGAAGCATGTGATATACTATGGTCTTACTTATAAGCCAGGCATGTCATCACTTTTCCCTGTAATGCCAGCAGGAACTTGCTGCTACTAACTGCAACCAGATACTGCTGATCAGTACCATCATAATAGATGGCAAGTACAGATCTCAGCTCCGACTCAGTCCCGAGCTCAACACAAGCTAGAATCATCTACCACTTCCCACAAGACGACCTAGCTGGCTGAAGGACTGGGGCACCTAGGCCTTGCCCAATGTCAAACTCCATGGCAATGTCTATCACAGTTACCAGTGCTATGTTGCTGATGTGAGAGGAAGTAGCTGCTAAAGGAAAAACCTGTCACCATAATATGCAGTAAACCCAAGCTTTTCTTGACCACCATACTACACCATCAAATCTTCCTCTACACCCAGTCATGCTTCGTTGTAGAAGGGTTGTTGGTAAGCTCATACAGCCATGGAAAAGCCAGCCACAACAATGATTCACTGTGCAAGGTCTACACCCATCTTAAACCAAACACATTCTCATCTTCATAATCTGTTCTTAAAGGGTTTAAACAGATTCCTCTGTTTTATTCAAGAAATGTATAGATGTTGCAGAATGAATCCCTAGAATACTCCTCTCTCTCTCTCTTATTCTGACAAGTCTCATTTAATCCCCACCACAATTTCTAACTTTCAGCATCTTTCTTAAGTGACAAATAAAGTTATCAAGCTGCTCAGATGACAACAATTTCCCTTTCTCCCCCTGCAGAAACTCCATACACCAAAATCAGTTTGTTTTCCTCATTGCTTTATAAGGACCTGAGAAAGATGATGTAAACCCTGAAAATTTCCTGACATTTCTATACAGTTTGACATTTGCCTGTCAATAGAAAGAAAGATTATGCAAAATTAAGAGTTATTTGTTCTAAATAGTACTTCAAAACATACATTTACTGGCTCTCATAGCAATCTGTTTGCTACATGTAAGCCTAGCATTTTTCTAACATGTTCAAAAAATCTGCATCGTGAATCCTCATTAACTCAGGGAGACGGAAATTATAATTGTTACCATTCCCACTACACAAAGAAATTAAAGTTCCGACTGAAGAAAGCACATAAGCAGTTACCAAGTGTTAAACAAGTGCTGTGGATCCTGTGAAAGCTAACAGGTAGAATTCATTTCCTGGAGAAGATAAATAACACTTCATCAGCAGCAGCCTCTTGATCTCTTTTCCCTATGGTTTTCATTTATTGATTTGTAATAAAAGCATCCCTACCAAAAACATTCACCAAGACCTGTGTATCTTAATTGCAAGAGGTTATTCCCCCTTCCAAGGGAGGAAAAAATCATTAATCATCTCCCAGTAACTCACTCCTATTGAAAAGACCAACTTGTAACTGCGCTTGCTTCTAGAGCTGACTAGCTCCTTCAACACTCACAGATGTAAAAAAGTTTTTACTGGTATTCACCTGCCTTCTTGAACAGGAAGTTAGATGATTTCTCCTTTATCCCATGCTGCAGACACATATCTGGAAAGACCCAACTACTTCACTTCTGTTCTTTCTGCACAGGTACAACCAACGGCAGTCTTTGCACCACAGAGAGGATATTCAGCCAGGATAGATGTCTTCCCCATCTCTACTAGCAGATGCAGTACATGTTTTTCCCTACTGCCATACCAAAATAATCATCAAATGGCAGCTGGTAGCTGCTGATTTACTCCAAGACATTTGCCTAGATCACAAAGTTTATCAAATATATAGCAATATTGCAGATACCATAAATATTCTCTTTTTAATGGAATACAACACTAATTGTAATTTTACAATATTTTAAAAGAAATATCTTTAACTGAGGCCTTTTTGTGTGCTTTCCAATTTTACATCCTCTACTATGTCTATGCTCTATTTTTTTAAGGTAAATGTCTCATTTTTCACATGACCTCACAAGTTGGAATTTTAAGATATAGTCCAAATAATAAACTCTTTTAGAAAAATCACAGTTGTTAACTGAAACACAGTTGATCCTGAAAACAATTAATTTCCTAAGAAAATATAAAGATTCAGTGAAGCCCAGAGCAACATATGAACTTCGCTTCTTGAAGCTAATAGGTTCCATGAAATCAAATTAGTGATGTTTCTTCCTGTATTTTGTTACTATTTACAATTTTTCCCCTCACAAAGTGAATCAGTAATTCTCCTCTCACTCATCTTTATTTCAATTTACCTTTTCTTCTAAAAAATATAAAACAAAATAAATACATTTTTACATTACAATACTCGTTTCAGGTTTCCAGTCTCCTCCCAGCTTTTTCCACACCAAACCCACCAGCTCACCCAAAAGTCCTATTGGGTCTGAACAAATAAGACTATTTGTCAAGCACTGCACTAGTTCTTTTCAGCCTCCTACAGTAGAGCCAGAACCTGTTGAAAACTCTCTGCCAGCTGGATAACTAGCCTTTTTATTTTTTTCCTATTTTTTAAAAATCAAGAGTAAGACATGCACTTTTTTTTTTTCAGGCTCTGAGTTATAAAGAGGACACTGAGGAAATTAATTAGAAACATATGGGTAACTATAACTTTTTTTTTCCTCCTCAGACTTCCCTTTTATGAATCTGTCTCTTACTAGCACAAGGTAACTCAAGACCTCATTCCTTAACAAAGGAATACAGAGATATTGCCTTAGGTTCATAAAGAAATGTTTACATAAGAAATAGATAATGAAGTTATTCTGAAAAGAGGAAATTCTGTAAAATTCTGATAAGAGGCTAAAAATGCAACTTTTTTCCAGTTCACTCAGCACATTTATTAATGATATTTTCAGTTCTTGTGATGTTGCCAAGAGCAAAAACTGGACATCGCAAAGTAGACTCAGTATTTCCTCTCAGAATAACCTTTAAAATTAGTTTTCTGCTCACGTATTCTGGGCTTCATCATAGAATGGATTTCAGTTCAGAGAAATAAGAGTCAATATGACAAACATCAAAGGTAATAAAACAGACCCATTTCTGAACTAACCATGTTCTATAGCAGTGAGATGGAAGTAAGCTCCATGCATTACCCATGTTTCCGCTCCATGGCTGAATACCTAGCCAGATCCTCAACTTGTGATGACCTCCTTATCAAAACAAGCTATTGCTGGTCCTGCCGTCCCCTCTGAAGACATGGGCAACTACTCAGGTGTTTGTGGAGGTGTTGTAGTTTAACCCTGCTCAGGACCAAGCTACACAGTCTCTCACTCACTCCCCCCACCCTCCAAGGGAACGGAGGAGAGATAACAAAAAGGCTCAAGGTTTGAGATAAGGACAGGGAGAGATCCTTAAAGTTACCGTTACAGGCAAAACAGACTCGTCTTGGGGAAAACTATTTATTTATTACTATTAATAAATTCAAAGCACAATAATGAGAGAGAGAACAAAAGCAACTTCCTCCCACCCTTTCCTCTTCCTGAGCTTAACTTTATGTTCAATTATCTCTACCTCCTTCCTCCCCTGAGTGGCACAGGGGGGAATAGAGAATGGGGGTTATGGTCAGTTCATCACTTGTCACTTTATGTCACTCCTTCCATCTTAAGGGAGGAACTCCTCACATTCCTCCACTGCTCCAGCGTGTGTTCCCTCCCATGGGCTGCAGTCCTTCAAGAACTGCTCCAGTGTGGACTGTTTTTCCACAGAGTGCAGTCCCTCCAGAACAGCTGCCCCACTGCGGGCTCTCCACAGGTCACAGCCTCCTTCAGGCATCCACCTGCCCCAGCGTGGGGTCCTCCACGGGCTGCAGGTGGATCTCTGCTCCTCTGTGGGCCTCCATGGGCTGCAGGGGAATCTCGGCCAGGAGCAGCATTACTCCTCCCCCTCCTTCTTCACTGACCTTGGCATCTGCAGCCATTCTTCTCACAAGAAATTCTTCACAATTGACAGTCAGAAGCCTCTCAGGTTCTCTTTGCATGCCCTCTCCACTTCTTGCAGCCGGTCTGGGCCAAGTTGAGCCCAGACGGCCGCCCAGTGGGAGGCCAGAGTGTAAGTGCCACAAGGCTCGCACTTCCCCCTCTCTGCCCCCACTTCTGCTTCTTCACTACTTTTTTTAATTTTCCCCTTCTTAAATACGTTATCACAGAGGCATATCACTGTCACCAACTGGCTTAGCCCTGGCCAGCAGCAGGTCTGCCCTAGACCTGGCCAAGTCCACCGGACAAAGAGGAAACTCCTAGCAGCTTCTCAGAAAAGCTACCACTGTAGCCTCCACTGCTACACAAAACCAGCACAGGAGGTAGTTGTGGGGCCAAAATCCCAAGGGATTATGACACTGCAATGTACAAGGATGTTGTAGGGTACAACCCTGCCCACTTCAGAGCAGGACTGAAAATTGTATTCTGTATCATCTCAGAGAATGGGGTGTCTGTGGGTGGATTCAGACCAGCTAGTCCGTTATTATTAACGGACAAGAGATTAAGTGGATTATCCACCATCTACTGTTGACTTTTCCAGTTCACAGCTCTTTATTAGAGCATAAGTCAACTTCCACCTAGCACTTAAGGCACCTCTGCTGTCTAGAAATACTGGAAGGGGAACACTGCCATTTCATAGGATCTCAGGTATTATTTTAGACTATTAATTATCCCATTAGGAAGTTCTGCTTCAATCTTGTAGTCAGTGAAGAAGAAATATTTATACCAACATGGTACACAGAGGACTGATCTCTCTATTGCTTTTCACTTGGTATAGCCACATACATAGGACAGTAGTAAGCCAACAGCTCTTCTCTGGTACTGGTTTAAACTGTTAGATATCACTCTTTGGTAGTGAAAATGACCACAGAAGGTACAATCAGCAAAATAGAGCGCTGCAAATGAATCCAGAATGAATGTCCTAGACATTAAAGACCTAGGCAGAAAAACTAGAAAAGACCTGGCCTCATTTTCCTTGCACTAAGGATGCTTTTCTCTTCCTTCTCATCTCCTCTGGCATTTACATTTGCATTTAGGGCATACTGTAGGCAAGAAAACTGTCATATAAGAGCTGGTAGAATGGTAAGGAGATAAAGATTGGATAAGATGCAAGTGTGTGATGTGCATGATGGGTAAGTCCTGGAAGAGCGCGCAGACCTAGTCAGCTGCCGTATCGTCTAGCTGCTCACCTGGCTGACAGGTCCTAACTGCATCCAACTAACCAGCAACCATGAAAGCATGGAAAAGGGAAGACGACAGGAACATTGCAGCAGATACCCAAGCAAGGACAAAGTCAAAAACATGGTTACATTTGATTGTTTTCTATGACTGTTTTATATGCATGAAAAGCAAGTTAGCCCCAAAATATCAAAGTAATCTTTAATGTAAAGGAAATCCAACCCACAACATCTATCTATCAGATTATGCTGTATGGTCTCTATACAGAGACCCACAGAAATTTCATATACCATTCACAAACTGTCTGTACACTTCCTCATAGCAAACATACGGCATGCCAACAACAATAGCAACTTCGTGCACAAGACAAAACACACATTACCTACAGACAAGCTGAGGCTCAAAACATCATTTTCAGAGCTATGCATAGCCCCGAAGGGGCATAAAGGGCATAACGCCAAGGCCATAGGAAAGGAAGGCACTGCAGTCATATGGCAATCACTACTGAGTCCAGCAGCCTTGTGCTGTCATCGTTGGAGTTTGTCCAGCAGCACACCTCAGAACGTATATATGTTGATAAACTGACAGAAGGAATTTTATGTGTTTTACTACGCTGCATAACTTAAAGCTGTATACAGAAGCACCTTCCAAAGCAATGACTTTAGAAAGACATCCTACATGACTGCATCTGAGCCAGGAGCAGCTTGGATTCACAGCAGTGCAGTCTGCTCAGTCTGCTCCTCCTGACACAGACTCTCAAAGCAGCGAGATCCCACTCCATATACACAGCCTCTGGAGGGGCTGGGGCGATTTTTATGGAACCAGTGCATGCATATACACAACTTGATGACGCACGCTCAGAGCAGACAGAAGGGCTAATAATATTAGCCACTTCAGTGATGAGAACATAATTGTAAAACACTTGGGAGGAATCTAAGTCAGAGGTGGACAAAGGCTTTTAAGAAAGATTTAGTCTTATATTATTAATCAGTTACAGCAAGAAAGGCTAGTGAACATTCAGACATGCCCTGTTCTAAAGTTAGACAAATCCTGTTTCCCAAGTAAAAATAAGGAACAAGATGCACTCCTTATATTGCTGAAAACAGCATTTATGTCTAAAAAGATGTAAGGCAAAATGGATCACTCTCACTTTTGCATGCTCTGTTTCATCTGCATAAACATAGCCAAAGTTAGTAACCCATGAAGGTAAATATCACCACCACCAAGGTGTCTATGAAGAGCCATGACATCCAAACATAGAGCTCTGTGTGAAACACATCTACTCGATTAAGCATGAAATCCTGGCACTGCTGAAGACAGTGGGAGTTTTGCCATTAACTTTGTATGAGGAAGGATTTTATCCCCATCTTCTAATTATAAGGAGGAAGTCCTCAGTGAAGTACAAAAGAATGCAACATTGCAGTATATTATATAAACTGAGTTATCATGCTGCATGGCTCTAGGGTAAATAAAGCTTTTACCTTGTTTACATAATGTTTTATTTCTAAATATCATAAAGTTTATTCTAAATTAACTTATGCAAAATTTTAGAAGTTACCATTTCCAGCTGAAAAGTGATCCCTTAAAGAGATATCTACAGGAATAAAAAATAAAAATGGCGATAGAAACTTCTGTTACTTTTATAATTAGAATTATTGCTATAGGGCTGAATATTTCTTAAGAGCATCTGCTTCTCACGTGACACAACAGTTGGCAACTGAAACATAGATGCTAGTTGCAAACATTTATTATACTACCAGGGTTTACATTTAGCAGCTGTCAATGTTACTGACAACTGTAACAGAAATCAGAAAAAACAGAATTTTTGCTTGCCAGAAGGCCAGCTGGTGCTTGATTTTACTATTATTGTTGTTTATTTATTTACTTTCAAAGTGTATTAAAAATTAGTCTTTCTCAAAAAACTACTGAAAAATTTATTTTAAAGAACACTCATGTGATCTTCAAACTCTGATGCAATTCATTGTTTTTCAGCTTTCGTGAAGCAAGATTGCAGAGAGATCAAAATTTAATGGACTATCTATTCTGCAATACTCTAAACTTCCTTTCAAAAAAAAAAAATTAAAGCTGCAGCTCAGTAGTTTCTTCACCTAAATATTATCAGAAAAAACAAACTCAAATGCTTCACCCTAAAAACATGGTAACAAAATGATGCTGTCACAGTAGTGTCAGAATTTCCTTTTTAAAATCATATTTACAAGGATTTATAAGTTGAGATATGGCTAAACTAATAAGCTTTACCCTGAACGAATCTGCAGCAGTTGTCAAGACTTGTTCATAACAGTATGTCTCAACAAAGTGAAAGAGACAGACCAATCTAGAGGAACAATAATACTTTATTTGTTCAAAGATGCTCTTTGTCTATCTGATACACCAATGTGGCTACAACTGCAGTAGCTAATACCAAGGTTATGTACAAGTTAAAGTTCAGTGCCAGTAAGGGTTCTTCAAGGTTACAATGTTTGAAGAGCAAGATATGCTAGCTTACCAGCAGACGCTTAGCCAAGAAAAGTCTGCTTGGTACAGAAGGGCAATCTGTTAATCTACAACTCTTCAGATCCAAGTAAATGAAATGCAGAAGTCATAAGGAATGTGTTGCACTCCGCTAGCCCTCTCCCCAGGCAGCAGAGCGCCTTCTCGTGCTTCTCCTGCTGAGTGCTTCTTTAAAAACAATTATAGGAGAACAAGACCAAGTTATTACACTTATCTGATGGGAGAGAAGGGAAATTTTTTCTCTCATCACACACTTCTGAGTCTTCATATTCAAAGACATGCCAAAAATCTTTATGTGCCAAGAACAAAACATAACAACAGAGGATAAAGACTGGAAGGTTTAAATGACCAAATAATGTTCCATCACTACTATTCACCACACTGGTCTCTGTTAGGGCATGTAACTTCTTTCCATTTCTACATCTGTCTAGCTACTAAGAAAATACACCAGAAGACTATAGGCATTATCCTTGTTAGGTACTCATCAGCAACTTCAAAGGGAGAAGGGAACTAAGAACAACTGTCTCTGTTTCCATTAACTATCTATGTTGCCTTCAGAAACAGCTTTTATAGACCTTATCAAAAAAGAAGCGTAAAGAGTCAACTCAGGGAAACTAAACTTAGCGCTTAATTTTCTGGTCTCCAAGATCTACTGTAAGATTTGAGAACTACTGTGTTACTGTAACACTTTGAAGATGTCTCACTTGGTGATAGCTGTAGAAAAACAAACAAACAAAAGTAGCCAACCAAATAAAAAAGTGCCTTACATCACTGATGGGCTTTCCCAGAATGGAAGGAGGACATGTCCTCTCTTGGATGTATCCGACAGCTTCACATGTCAGAAGAATGCCCAGGTGTGATGACAATTTTACACAATGCATCTCAAAAGATATTCTAACTTTTTAATTTTCTTTTGACTTTTTTTTCTTCATATTATGAACTTAGTATTATTTAAAACTTTGCAAACATAATCCTTCCTGAAGTGAAATTAGTCTTACAGTATCTTTTAAACCTTAGTATCTTAATCCTTAAAGCATAATCTTTAATATTTTGATTACGCACTAGTAAAATAGTCTGAAGATATTTTCCACTTCTTTACATATCTTTTCCCGTAAGTGCTATTTGTCTTACTAGATTTTTTCATTTTTTTTTCCTCTTTGTGCAATATGTTTTTATTATACTTCTGATATTTCTCAACAGTTTTCTTGCATAATATATAAGAGAATAAGATATGGGGTTTGACACACAGTAAGAAGTGATAATGTGCCTGCATTATGGCGAGCCAGAAGAACTTGCCACCCTGGATTGCAGCTGTTTCCTGTTGACATGAATGCATCCTGGATGTTATGACTACAGAGTCCCAAGCTTTCTTGCCATCATTTATCTATAGCTGTGTTTGATGAGCACGTGCTGTTCTCTTAGAGTATGCTAGGCAATAGCACATGGTGTCTTAGACATGGCTCATTATATTCCTTGTCAAGGAAAAATTTTAAGAACCTTTCATTGCACTGGTTTAGTTCTGACTTTATCATCAGACCTTTATAAATATATTCCAGAAGCTACATTGCCTGCAGAGAGAATAATTATAAGCAGCTAGTGGAATTTGTGATTGCTTTCCTCACACTTATTATGTGCCAAAATGCTGAAAAGTAAGAAGCTAAGATATATTACTTTTTTTTTTTTTTAGCAGATTCTGTACTTTCAATCTGCAAATATGGTAAGGTTATTCATGTTTAATCTTGGACATCTATTAGCTTTGACAGACGTACTTGCAAGTGGAAACAGATTAAAAGAAAACAAAAGTTACCTAAGAATGCCTTTTGTGTTCAAGCTTTATTGCATCAAATGAATTAGGATTTTCAAAGCATAAAGACCCTTCATTTACTATACAGATACTCATGCTTAGGAGAAGAACTCAGCTGTCAGCTGAAGACTCTCTCAGACATCACATCTTCATGCCAGAGAAATCTAACTAATTCAATTCTCAGAGCAGTTCTTGAGGCAAAAATAAATACTACTGAAATAGCTAAATGACAAGAAGATAGTGAGAAATCTTGGATTAAACTAAATTTCAGACCAAATTCTTAGACTGCTTGGAAAGGATACATTCCTTCAATTCTATGATTAAATGAGTTTGTTGCTTTTTTTTTTTTTATATTTCAGTATATAAAGAAATAAATGGCTCAAGAATATAGCCCCATGGAAGCAGTCTTACTGAAAGACCTGCTTTTTCCACAAATTTCCTGCTCTACCATTTTATAGAAAGCTTGCATAAAACTGAATGCAGAGTGTGTAATTTAGTCCCTTTAAAAAACTTTGTAATATAAACTACTATACATTCCAATTCTCTTGCATCTTTAAGAGGGAAAATAGCAAATATTCCGTTTGAGTCTTAGAATATCTTTATTGTGTACAGGTACATACAGTTTTTGTAAAACTAAAACCAAACAAAAAAAAAAACATCACACCTATTGAAGAGATATTTTGGGTTGAGGGCCTCCAATATTTTGTGCATGTTTTTGCTAAAAAGTTACTTTTCTCTCATTTTTATGTGTCTTTTTCTCTGTTGCACAATCAAGGGCTAATGGAATTTAAAAAAAAAATTCTGCACCATTCTCCCACTGACTTAGTGGGCAGAGCTGGGCAAATCTCTTAATCTTTTGCAGCTGGTGTCCCATAGAAGGGATAGTCCAAGGTTAAGATACTACTTTCTATACTTCAGAGAATACTAGGAAGAAATGTCGAAGTGAGTGCAAGGTATTTGAACATTACAGTTAAAGATCCAATGTAAGTACCTTAGCAAAACTCTAACAGTGTGTATGTCTCAGTAGCATCCAGTCAACATCAGGATCTCACAGACATGTTTTGGAGATTAACTAGTTGATATGTGGACAGTGCTTTTTAACAATACTTTTGATAATTTTGTAATCTCTATAGGCATCAGAAATTGAACATCTTAGCATGCAAACTGTTGAAAATCCTAGTTCTAGCCCTTGCTCCTCTTTGGCTCTACACTAGAAGGTAGAAAACCATAAAACTATACCTTCTAGCAGAGGAAAACTGCCAGTAGTTCAGTTCAGAGAAAGGTTTTAGTTGTCTGACATTAATCGGTAACTGCCTAAGCTGCTGATACATTTCATAGCATATAGAAATACCTGTATGTTAAAAGTAGCAATTACATTGAAGTTCAACCCAAGCATTTAAGGCCAGGTTGGGTGAGGCTCTGAGCAACCTGATCTAGTCAGGGATGTCCCTGTCCCTTGCAGGGGGGTTGGACTAGATGACCTTTGAAGGTCCCTTCCAACCCTAACTATTCTATGATTCTGTGATTCATGGAGTTTTTCTAGCCCTGCAAAATAATTTGCAGTATAAATGTCATTTTTACTTCATGGCAAAAGGAATACTGCAGTCAGAGCATTATTTGCATATAATGGCACATTTGTTATTAAACCATAACTATATTATTACAACTATTAGTTATAAAAGATAAATTTATTGCATGGAAAATCTGAAGTTACTCCCTTGTTAGCAACTAAAGCGTCAAAGTTCATAAAGAATGAAACTTTACTGAAAATACTGAATGTGGCATTTTTGGTGTAACTATTACAATACTTTTATTTGCATATAATTTCATTTTAGTTCACTATCTTAGAAGTATTCCAATTGCACTGGAAATTGCAAATATATTCACAGATTGCACTGCACAGTAATGAGGACAGGATTTCTTGCCTGCTCTGAACTACTGTCACACAATATTTCAGTTTGCAAGCATCGTCAGATCACTTTACATTCCGAGAGTTTGCTGTGTTTCATGAAAAAAATATGAGAAAAGTGGCCTGGTTTCTTTTCCCTGCCTCAGATGAGAACGAGCTTGTACTTTTACCATGTCTGCTAAGAGTTCCCCAAAATACAGAAAAACAGACTATAAAGATATCCAGAAACACAGTGACTAAATTCACTAATCATGCAAATTACATGGAATAG
>WHYT01017200.1:176727-257639 GCA_009806455.1 Tetrax tetrax | reverse complement strand
CCTTTGACACCTTAGGCCTCTACTAAATTTGTTTAAAACAAGGTTCAAATGCTGTTGGAGGAAAATAGGATTGGTCAGCTGATGGACATGATGATTACAGAAACTTGTTTTCTTTGGAAATCAAACCCTTTTCCTTGAAAATCAAAAGCCTCCAACAGCCATAATGTGCCTTTCAAACTATCACAATAACAAAAGGCCATTTCTGGACAAGGTATCACCCCCCTCAAACTAGAAAAAAAGAGAAAAAAATATAAGCCTTCGTGCTAGAGGCATAAGCAAACATTACACGGTTTCACCTTTTTCATTTACTATCCAGGTAGAACAGTATTTTATCTTGACCAAGACAAAACTGCCATGGTTATCAAGATGCATTGTGCTGGTCATCTTCAGCCCAGTCCTACATCTTGCCTAAGGCTCAGAACTGAGAGACAAAAACAGAAGCATAGGTTCAGTTCCAGAAATGAATTTAAAGTAATTTAAAAAAAAAAAAGAAAGAAAGAAAAAAAGAAAAAGGTTCCTACCCTAGAGACATTTAAATGAATAATAAAACTGTTACATTATGGACTTATGGACTTTATCTGAAGATGTTAACATTTCTGCTTGGGGTCTATCTTATAGATTAAGCTATAAATCAAGCAAAACAATAACCCTTCTGTCATACTTTGCATTAAAGTCTGATGGACAAAATAGTCCTCCTGTGCATTAGTTTCTTATATAAAAGGGTAACAGCCTAGAAAGACTTTTGAGTCCATGTAATACTGTAAGGTACTACATACACACACACATAAATGGGTAGTAGTTCAAGCTCTGATCCTTAAAACAAACAAACAAAACCCCCAAAACAACCAAGCGAAAACCGAAACCCAAAGACATTCTTAGGTTTATATGTTGTACAAGTGAAATCAGTGTGAGTGCCCAAAACTCAGAAAGCAAATCTAAGCACTCACTTTGCAAAAATAAATCTTCATTTAGGGCAGATCGTTGAGGAATATCACACATAGGAGTGCAAGAGTAACATCAGTTTCCTATTTACAACCCCCCCTTAAGTAGTTGCTCAAAAACCACACTACAGATGAAAATCCCACCCTAATAATAATCATGCTGCTTTTTTTCTCCTAACAGTAATAATATTTTGTTCCAATGTTCTGCAAGTTTTACCCTCATTAAAAGTGCCTTTTTAAAAGTACTAGATCACTAGCATTTCCAGTAAATACAAACTGCAAGATTGCAATACTTGACCATTAAAATGCTGCTAAAAATGATCATAGAACAGATAAAACGTCTAAGAAAACTTGGTAATTGGACTTATCTCTTTTTTTTAATAACTGAGGGCAAAAGGTTTCCTGGGTCCTCCAGGTAGCTCACACACAGAAGGGAATTTGACGTTGTCCATTTATTTTTTTAATTTTACAATTATGTTTAATACAAACCTTTTCCAGTAGCAGCTTGGCTTAATTAAGAACAAACAATATCACTTTTGGCTGTTAATTTTGATTGGCCCAATCAACTATATACTGAGAAAGAAAAGCATCCAAATGTTTTCAATTTAGCAACTGCCAGAAAGAAACATGCATTAAGAACTTAAGTTGCCAGTTCTTGATTTCTGTTTCAGTTCATATCAGATGCTGAATGTTTTTTTCCAACAAAATAGGTGGAAGAATTCAAGATCAGAGCGGTTAAGTCTCCATGCCAGGGCATGTATTCCACACTTCCCAAAAAGCAAGTCTCCTTTTTCTTGTCATCAATGTATCAGAAAGCCTCTGAACAGTGCATGAGTCTATACCGTATTTGCTAATATTAACAAGAGCTGGGTGTAGCATTGAATTTTTATGTCTTGGAAGCCCTACCCTGCGCCCATGGCTATTTGAAATAACCAGCAGATGTCAAGACTAGAAAAAGTAGTTCTAGGGGAGGGATCTGGGGGGAAGTTAATTCAAAGCTCTGTCTTTGAAGATATAGGCCAAATGACTAGTTCAGATTATATTTTTTTTTTACATTTCTGATTGACATTTTACTCCCTTATTCCAAATAGCTTTAAAGAGATAAAATTAATTATTCTTCTTCCTCTTAAAAACATTCTTACATCTCCTTATGATTGATCCTGCAGTAGAATCTCTTGGTGATCTCACCAATCTACCAAATATTTAATCTTCATCAAAATCTTGGGAAAACAAAACCCAATATTTTATGAATAGAACTTAGCAGAAGTTTGATAGCAAGCACGGCAGGGATATTATCATGAGTGATGTAGTACCTGAAGAATAAAATAATAGAGAGAGACTAAACCTTGACAAAAATAAGCAAATAACCATGAATATTACTATAGAAATGTAGCAGAAAGGGACTATTTGTAGCTACCTCTTAAAAAGGTAAGTCCCCAATATGTAAATTGTAAGGGGGAAAAAAACAAAACAAATGACAATAGACATAACATTAAACTATGATGGAACACAGCAACAAAGGTATTTTCTTTTTTTACACTACATTACGTGTTCTGGATAACAGCATAACTCACATTCAGCATCTTCCGTACAGACTTAAAGGAAATTGTATTGGTTATGGGGACATTTCAAGATTACTTGTTTGAGTACTTCTTTTCAGTCCACAGCCTGCACCGTGTTTACAGCAACACTGGTACACTCCCAAAGACCAGAACAGCCAGTGGTGGCACCTTTCTGTGGATGAGCCGTCCCTTCCCAAACACAGCACGCTGGATCCCACGATGCATTTCACACTGGTGAACACACTGGTGAACACACACACCACTGCTCCCCGCAAGAGATGGAGCAGAACTGCACTGCTTGGCTCACAAGCACAGGACTCTCAAAGGGGCCTTTCCTCTGCCTGGCTGGAGGAGCAAGGGCATGCACATGCAGCAGCTCAGGATCCACCACTTCATACATGCTCATTTCAACCTCTCCAAGTCCTACAAAACCCTGATGGAGTAGAGCTCCAGCATGTGCAGATTACTGCTGCAAAGGTCTCAAACCCTCCATTTGCACCATATTCAGAGCAGACCTTACCAATTCCTTCTGACTTCAGAACACCCATGATGGGACCAAGAAACTTCAACCTTTCTGCACAAGCACAATAGGGACAAAATATGACCCATCCTTTAAACAAGCTGCCACTTATGTTTGTGTTTGTTCTGATTCAGACATGTTTTCAATTTAGACAGCTTCATAACTCATTCTGCCCCCCCCCCCCCCCAGTAGTTTCAGTCCCAATATTTTGATAATGTGATTTATAGATATAATTGGTTAAATAGTCTAAAGTTTCTGGTTTTGTAACAAAATTACTTAAACAAAACAAATTCAAAATTGGATGTTCCCCTTACAAACTCACTGCATGGGGCCAGAGCATTAAAAAATAAGATTCAGTAAGAAGCACAGGCTTAATCAAACCTGGTAAGAATTAGAATAACAGTTGTAATCTCTCCAGTTCTACGAAAAACTGTTCTAACAGGTTTATCTATTGTCTTTGCTGTGCCCTTGCCTAGATCAAGTTATCTTTTGCTTTTTATTGAATGGAGGGAGAGGGCTTAGCTCTTTGAGGAAAAAAAAAATGTAAAAAAATGCCTTTAAGCTGCAGATGATCTGGGAGAGCTAACCTATGACACAGAGCTCATTCCATCTTGTTGGTCTGAACTTGAGGATTTGAAAAGGATTTTTCACCATTGAAAGCAAGTTAATAGAGTCAGAGATAAGTTTCAGGGATGTGATAAAGTTAATTCCCCACCTGTCCACTTCTTGTCATATATCCCTTGACTTACCAACAGCCTTCCTCCGAGTCTAGGAATTAGTGGTGGCAGGGAGGAGCAGTGACCAATAGCTCAGTGAACAACTCTACAGCAACCACTGGTCAATAGGTCAGTCATTTGTCCATTCTGACATGCTAGGGTCCAATGTTGTTGTTTGGGTTTTTTCCCCCCAAGCAACTGGAGAGGGGAGGAAGACCAAATCAATTATGCTCAAATGCTTATACCAACTGCATGAAACCCACTGTTAGGGTGAGTTTTGAAAGTTCATGCATTGTTTCATGCTCACATCTACTGTCTTTCTCTTCTAAACTGAAAGGGAAGAAGGAAATATGTTGACTAAACACTGTCATCCCATAAAAAAAAAAACGTCATCCATTGCTTTGGTTAGATTCTTCTGACAAGCTCACGACTGAATATCTTTTAAAAACTTATCTCTAAAAGGTCAGTTTACTTTGTGTCATTACTTCTGATTTTCTAACCAATTTATCTATAGAGATGTCAAATAAGTGTAAAATTTATATAGAAGACATCACTATGTATCAAATGCACTAAACGGAAATTCCTTCCCCATTGAGAACTTTCTAACTAGGGTAATTAAATTTTTATCAGGTCATAACTTAGAAGATTAGAAGACTGGTAGCACATTACTCTAGAAATCAAATCTGATTAATGTTTAATTGTAGCAATGTTCAGAAGTATTAATTAGGTGTACTTTCTACTACTCATAAATAGCTATTAAAGAAAAGCAAGAATAATTTGAAGACTAACATGAAGAAAATGGTATACTTGAGTAGTAAATTATAATTAAACTGAATGGACCTTGTGAAAATAATAGAAATTGTCATCCAATATAATATTTTTGATACATAATGCAGTTATAACAACATTTCTAGCAACCAAGTCTGACACCTTTTCCTCAGGATATTTTTTTATGAAGAAGCCACAGGTGTGAATTAGAAATTCACTTATGCTTTTCAATGAGAGACACAGGGAATATCTTAAAAGCAGTACAGCCATTTGGTTCTTACTGCACAACTGGAGCATTGATGCACATACCTAGACAGGCTTTGTTTAAAAACAGATCCCAGCTAAGGCTCTGGGTTTGTATATTCAAGTAAGTGTTGCAATTAAACTTGAATGTCTGTGCCCTTGCACTTTGTTGTTTGGTTTTTTTTTTTTATGAATTATCATCAAGTCATATAGGGGTTAAAATATTGTTTCATAACCGCACTTCTCCAGTGAGGCACACTTTTCTGCTATATTTGTTACTGAGATGATGGCTAGGCATATTTTCACTGCTCACTCCCCTTCCTACAGTCTTGCAAAACCAGGTTTTTTTCCATTATTAGAAGATGCAACTTATACTGCATTCTTTAAAATACTACTGCTACTACTACTACTACTAAATAAGTGCCTAGTGTTCATGATCTTGCAGAAAATGTTTAATATATGACCAAGAGACACCAATATTAGAAGGATATAAAATGAATCCACCTTTTCTGCTAATTTTATGCCACATAAACCTTGGATATCTGCTTTTGGCATGAGCTATGTTTTATAAATTTATTTTAACTAACACAGTTGAAATTTGAATTAGCTTCTACTGTACTTCTCTAGAACAGCAACAGGAAGTAGAACAAAAACATAATCTTGTGTCTTATGAAGGAAAAAAAAAAAAAGGAATAAAGGCATTAAATAACTTATCCTGTCTAGGTTTACTATTTGTATATGGTTTCTTATGATTGCATTTTTGTCATTATTTAAAAAGCCTAATTTTGTAATGAAAGAGATGGCAAGTAAATTGTTTCAAGATTTAAAATTTTCATTCCGAAAAAGTAAACAATGCAGTGATGTGACACTGAAGAAACTTTTTTGGCTTGCTATTTTCATTTAACACTAAGATTAGTAACTAAAATTAAGGAGCTACATGTTGGCCAGGTGATCCTCTGGATTACTTACCTCTAATGCTAGAACCATTTTTATTTTTTTTTGTTATGATGCAACAAAAAAGTTTTATGTGGCAAGTCCGCAGACAGAGATAGAAATGTTTACATTTTTTAAAACTCAAAATGCACATGCACTCAAGCTCTGAAAAAAGGTTTCTATTATGCACCAAGTGCACACTACACTAGAAATATCTCGGAAATTAGAAAACAAAAATATAATGAAGCAAATTTGTTGACACAGTCTTCATAAAAAAAATACTTCAAATTGTCAAGAATCTATCAGATTTAATACCAGCCATTAAAGGACTCTCCAGTTGCAACCCATACTTATTTATTTTCTATTACTTGAAGTACATGAGGTGGGGAAAAAGTGACCAAAATCTTCTGCATGAGTGATGCGAGTTTTCTCCGTTTACACTTATGCCATCACAAATATCCTCCTAATTGCATGATAGCCCATAGAAAACAAACCAAACAACTTTGCTCTCTATCTAATTTTAGAGCCTTAAAATACTTACAGTAGGAATTCATTATGAGCAGGAAATAAAATGAGGAGTTGCAGCTGGCTTTTAAAAAGTTATTTATTCTTAAACCATTAAAAAGCCTTTTAAAAAACATCTTTCACGTATGTACTAATGCTTCTAATGCATTAATTTTGGTTAGAATTACTAAATCTTTTGGAAGTTTTATAACAAGTGATTGATACAGAGAATCATTATGTTGCTCATGTTTTCCCAGGGGTGTTAATAAATCAAGCAAATATGATACAGAATTCAGATTTAGAATATCTCAGGTGGCTAGAATTGGTAATAAAAAATACATAAACCTCTTTTACAGCAAGGGAAATATCCACTACAACGTATAAGAGATTGTTTCACCTAATTGCTCTGTCTATCCCATCACTACAGTGCTTTATCATCAAGTCCCTTGTCCACATCTCCAGACATATTCAATTGTGCAAAGGAGATGTACTAAATTCCATGGTATTAAAGTATTTAGAAAAGGTTTTGGCCTTTGGAAACATACAGTGGGTTCTAGGAAATTTTAATATGCTGTGTCTCTTGTTAAAGAACTGGTGCACAGTTACATTTTTCTTCTAATACATTCCTAATCTGTGCAACTGTTGCAGTGCTCTCCAAGTTCCTTGCCTCCCGCACTTCTAAACAATTCTAAAAAGAACAGTTAGAAGTTCTTTTCATTTATTTTAAGAAGATGTAAAGTAAATCTCCTTCCTGAATTTTGATTGAAAATGTTTCAGACAACTTCCAAAACGAAGTCATTGCTACATGGATCCTGAATTTAGCAAAAACAATCAACAGCAATCAGGACTACAATGACCATAAAATAAATAGGACTATTTTGTCATCAATATATAGAAGATGTGTTTTCACTATGACTGACTAGAAAAAAAGTTCTTTTACTAATACTAAATAAAAAAAAAAAAGAAAGTAAGTTTTGAAAACTATCTCCTTCCTGATGTACAGCAACACAGAATGAAACAATGATTCAGTCATCAAGGCGAGTCAAAAAGACAATTACTGAAGGTAGCCCTTGATTTGCACCTGCAAGGGTTAGCTTTGGTAGTTTTAACCTATATTAGATCAAAATAACAGAAGCTTGAAAACCCATAAAGTTTTTCCTGAGATAGGTGCATGTGCTTAATTGAACGAACAGACTAAACATTAGCATGCCACCTTGAACATTTATAAAAAAAAGCCAGCTGAGCAGTAGCAGAAAAGCCCCATAACTTCCTAAAATTCAGCCTTAAGAATCGAAAAACTCCTATTACCCCCCCAATAGGACCAAAAGGATGAGTACTAGTTTTTCCCTTGACACCAAAACTTAGCATCACTCAAAACCAGTCAGGCTCACAAGGAAGCACAGCAAAGTGGGATGGAGGGAAGGCTCCACCACCTTCTCCACCTCCTCAAGTGCTTCCATGAATATACTTTGCTTTCTCTGCACCCTCCAACTTATCACAGGTAAGTCATTTGCTTGTGATTAGGAACTCTCTTGCCAGCTAACACTTAAAAAAAACAGTTTAAAAAATACTCCAAGTCAGTAAACTTTCTAAAGCATAAGCTTATATGTGGAACAGGTTGCCAGAGAGGTGGTGGATGCCCCATCCCTGGAAACATTCAAGGCCAGGTTTGATGAGGTTCTGAGCAACCTGATCTAGTCATGGATGCCCCTGCTCCTTGCTGGGGGGGCGGGGGCTGGGGGAGGAGGCTGTTGGACTAGATGACCTTTTGAAGGTCCCTTCCAACCCTAACCATTCTATGATTCTATGTGAAAAATTCAGATGCAAAAATCAAACCTGTCTATAATTTCAAAAAATACTAACAATGCAAGGAATGTTTCTGATAATCACTTTATGAGTAGCATGTACGTGGGAGAATATGATTCATGCAAGACCGTTTCCATATCTTGATTTTTAATGTTACTGTAAATTATAGGAAAAATGCAGCATGAATCTCTCAAATATTTTCAGTGAGAAAAGGAAGGACTATAGGGAACAAATTAGGTTTGTCAGGAAACCAAAAGTGTTTGTGACTAGTGCCTCTGAGGGTCAAAAGTAATAAATTTGTCACGCGCTAGTATTCCTGATATTACACCTGTGTCAGGGGATAGTGAAGATTAATATCATAATTAGAAATGCTGAACAACATCTCCATTACAAGACAGATAAAGTGACAATCCTGACACAGTCACGGCAACAATTTTATTCATCGTTTTTCTTCTGACTCAGTGAAAGGACATACATTATCAGCCTGGATGGCTTCTATATTTCGAAGCAACGAAGCAAATCCATGTCCTACCTTTGCAACTGCAGAAGTGCAAAATAGCTGGTGAAGCTGCATGACACGACTTGGGGAGAAGGGGTTAGAAAGTAGGATTAAAGGATGAGGTGACACAAGGAGGAAAGGTTTGTCTTCCTCGGCACAAAGGCAAACACATGCTCGTTCTCTACTGCACATGGCTGAGAGCAGAAAAATAACAATGCTACTGATTCACAAAAGCAGACCACCATCAATTAGCTGTCACTGCAAAGTGATAACTAAAAACCAAGCCAGTTTAGTCCAGATTAAGCTCCTGCAGATGCAGCATGGCTGGAGCTCAGGGCAACACCCTACCTTTGCTGCAGAGGAAACTCCAGAGTACAGTCTACTGACAAAGGCATGTATAGATTTTCAACATGTAGTTCTAGAGAACAACTCCGAAAAGATAAAACCTCTTACATGCTTAAAGTGTACTGAGCTTTTATGATATGAGCCCAAAGCTGTGACAACTGTTAATAACTAAAAGAGATTTTCAATCAACATTCTATTGAAATCATTAGAAAGCCTCATCAAAAATAGTCACTAATGTTAAGAAACCAGAAAGTCTATTTTAGAATGAAACAGGAAAGCTTATCTTCTGTGATTTGTGAGTTATTATTGTCTCTTAGATAATCCGCATGCACTACTGTGACAAGAAAATTTTTAAAACATTTCACACAGCCATGCAGCTATGTCTGGCAGCCAGTGAACTGGCCAAATAGCTCAAAAACCTGAAAAATAAATTAATTCCAATTGCACATTATCCTTGCAATATAATCAAACCAGTTCTGTTCAGTGATCTATTTAGCTTGTTCAGATTATTCTGGATTTACACCAGGATGGTTCAAATTACCTCACCACTCCCACACAGCAACCAAAGCAAACACTTGCTAACATTTGAGAGGTGGGCGAGGAGACAAAGTTAGTTACATCACCACCACCTTTCCCACAAGCTGAAGAGGAGGCACATGCCAACAGTCGATAAAAAACACACCAGCAGGCCTTTACTTGGCCGGAGAGCAATTCTCAGATGTATGGATTCAAACTTCTTTCTTGCATACAGAAGCAAAAAAGCTGGCTAGTGTTAAACAAGAAGGGATACTGATATGGCAGAGAGAGAGAGCAGGTTCTACCTTGTACTGCTGCACACAGTCTTGGAGTTTGCTAGGACCAACAGACATTAAAAGGAACTGCTTAGCAGCAGCTTACTCTCTGCCTTTTCTGTGTCTTCAGGAATGAAAACAAAGAACCTCACTGTGCTTACATCTAAGCATTCATCTTAAATCATTCCTGGACCTAAGCCTTACACTTAAAAACTGCAGCATAAATGGGAGTGTACAGCTTAAGAAGACATCTCTGCACCCATCAGTCACTAGCAACAGCAAGTACATCTAGGCTAACTTTAGGAACAACATACAACAGAAGTCTCCGTGGCATTCCCATTACCGATAGGAATGTAGCCTGATCTTGAAAGCATAAATTGAGAGGGCCTGCCGATGTAACCTGCTCCACTGCTAACTATCAACTATTTTTCCAATACCTGATAGCATTGTTACAAATTAAACCAACTATTTCCTATCTTATCCTAACAGGCAAGCAAAACAAATTAGCCACAGTCCTGTTTATAACAACCTATACGCATTAAAAGACAGGTTTCACTAGTCACCCTGTCTTTATTATAAACAACACAGAGCCCATTCTTTCATTTTCTTCTTAGGATCTACATGTTAATTACACTAGAGTATATTGCTGGTTTTTTTACTAGCTGCCTAATTTGCTTACCTCCTTTTCAAAGCCGAGCACTCAAAACAGGACATACTTCTTCAGCTATGGCCCCAGCAGTATTGAGTGAACAATGAACTTCTTTGCCTCCTCTGCTATCCCACATGTTGTCAGTGCATCCCAGACTGATGCCTGTCTATCTCTGCAGCAAATTGCAATCAGCTGTAACTTCCCAATCTTTTCTGCAGAACTGCTCCTTGGCCACAATTATTCCTCATTTTATAGCTGTGCTTTTGATTTTTCCATGCTAGGTATAGAACTTGGTGCTTTCCTTTGCAGAAATCCATCTTTCTGATTTCAGACAATTTCTCTACTTTATCAAGCTCATTTGGAATTTTAATCAGCACTCCACAGTTCTTGCAACCCCTATCTCCCCTCCTCCCACACGAGCACAGCTTGGTGTCATCATGCACCACACGACAGCTGTGACAAGGAGAAGTGCCGGTGGTTTTCTGAGTTTGAATATGCAGTGAAAAGAAAGAAGAAAATCAATGCCTTAAAAATGTCAGTTTAAATAGCCAGCAAAATATTTTAAAAGAATCTAGTTGAATGTGTCTCTGCTGACTGCAAGGGGGTTGGACTAGATGGCCTTTAAAGGTCCCTTCCAACCCAAACTATTCTATGAAAAATAGATTAGGAATAGAAACCCAGTATCTTCCAAAGGAACATATCAACTGAGCACAAAGCTGTGATAAGTTTTTAGCTCTGGGAAGAAAACTGACCAGTGATTTGGTGTTGGGAGCAACGAATATCAGAAGCCCTGGGATTGAAAAATAAGGGACTTTCTAAGAGAAGCAAAATTGAGGGCACCTGGTGGTGGAAAGATGATAAGGAACACCTGGTGGTCGTTAGAGGAACTATGTGTATAAAGGCATGGAAACAGGAAGAATAGGGGGCTTTCTGCCTAGCTTGCAGTAGAGTTTGAGACTGTGACTGAGACTTTGCTCTAACAACTGGACTACACTATCAACTGGATTATGCTCTAAACAACAACACACTGACAATTTAGCCATTGGCAGCACCAATTTTTAACTATATAATCTCATTAATAAGGAATAGGAAATATAACCAAGGGAGTTTCTGCATTTGTTTATGGACCAGGTAATATAAGGTGGATAACTTAATTTTGCAGCACTTTTAGACTTGTTTCCATCTGTAACACATATTTCCTGGAAGCAAATATCCAAATCATATAGCCAAGGTTTCAGTATCTACTCTGTATTGCCCCCTGGTATTTTAGAATATATTAAGTACATAGCCATCTCATTTTAGCCTCAGAGTATATACTCAGATGTTTTTTTCCAGACAAGCAATTAGAAGATTGGAAAGTCTCACAAAATGTTCCTATGAATTGCTCCATGGAGAGCACATCTAGAAGACCAACTGACTACAGGATCCGACGGCACCATTATAGCCAAGAGTTATTGCTCACTGTGCAAAGTGACTTGTAGAGGTGTATACAAAATCATGCAATTAAAAAAAAAAAAAAAAACAAAATCCCCAAACTTGAAGCCACCTCCAAATAAACAGCATAGTTGCTAACCAAGCAAAAAAACCCCTCTTGCTCTGAAAACAAGTAGTACAGAATCCCCTTGCCTTTTTCTGTTTGCTGAATAGCATATCAAAACACTACAGAAACTTGGGATATCAGGGAAGGCTCTCTGGGAAGGAAATAAAACAAAACTGACTTGTCAAATGGGACTCCCTGCTGCTGCACACCATGTGGTGCTCTAGTGAGCTGCATCTGTTCAGCTGTTAAACATAGTGGTGAATATGATACTGACAGCAGTGACATTATCAAATATGCTGAGTGGTTATAAAGGCTCCAAAGCATAATATTTTCACTTTTTATTTTAATTGGTAGAAGTTACTGTAAAATAGCTTCATGTATGATAATACTCTTTGTGCATGCCCCTAAACGGGAAGGCACTGCTACATAATACACAGCGCGTCTTGACAACTCCATCTGCTATGCAAGAGAAAGGCTGAGTATTTTTGCTCCATGAACTTTCTGTTGTTACCTGGAATTCACTGGGTCAGGAAAAAAAAAAAACTATATGGGGAAAAATAAGGCTTCAGGACATTAATGGGGTTTCACAGTGAACAGGAAGAATGCAGTCCATAGCATTCAGTGTGTAGGCAAGTAAGCACAAGTCCACCAAGGATGAGGGCTGAACAGAAAATAACAAGAGATTCGAGCCCCAAAATGGAGCATGATGAGATCCATTGAGGATGTAATGCTTCAACCCCATCCTTCAATCCAGAGGCCCAGGATGAAGAGATGTATGTGACTCATCAGCAGAATACATAGACAGATTTCCTAGTCCTGTACAAGCGGCTTTTCCTAGACCACAGAGAATGTATAACACTGCAGCAGCAAGTATGATTTACATCTCCCTGAGGGAATATTTGGACTTACATTTGGTCCTTGACTGAACATAGATTATCACCTACAAATTCTAGCACAAGAAGTTAAAGCCACATTAGTAGTTTCATGCTGCTGTGCCGAACGCTTCAGGATAATTTCACAGAGATCTGGCAAAACTGAAGGACTGCATCTTTCCTTTGTTCCTCAGCATCCCTTACTCGATGTAAACTAGGTAATTATCGAAAGCCAAGAAATGCATGAGTCAGTTCTTTCAGCTAATCCACCCTCCGGAGCATTAGAATGCTTCAGTGTAAATGGGCTTTCACTAACCGAGAGACAGTTAAGCCTCTCCAAACACTTAATAGGAAAACTCACCTGTTGTTAGTGGGACTGTTATATTAAGCATAAACTACCAGAATACTGACAACATCAGTTCATTAAAGCCTTATCCTGTCTGTTATTGTTACAGAAATTCTTGTGACTGGCATTATCTAAGCAAAAAAAAAAAAACCAAAAAACAAAAAGAGATTTAACAGTGGCAGCAGCCCACTGTCAAACAGGAAGAATCACTGTAAGATTGACAGGGAAAGCAAATATACACCTATGGTTGTTGCTGCGAGAGAAAGGAAAATGCTCCTCAGTGACACACCAGCAGCAGAGATGCACTGATGTCAAGCGTGTCATGCTGAGGTAAGAGGCAGTGATGAGATAGCATAGGCAAGTTACTAAAAAGCAGATGTAAGAAAAAAAAAGTATAACAGGTAAACTTGGGTTTGGGAAATCCAGATAAATTCCCTGTTCTGGCTCTATTTCCTGCATGAGCCTAGTGCAATGAGTTAGTGTCAAAGACTGCAAAAGTGAAATAATTAAATTGGATGAAAGTAGGAATCAGGTCTAAGTGTGTTCAGTCCTACCCTCTGGTATACAAGATTAAATTCAGTGATTTTACTGTATTTACTCCTCACTGACACAGTGGTGTAAGTGAAAAGTGAGAAAAGCTCAAGATGCTAAAACAGTCTAGAAGAATAAAAGCAAATTATCATCAAATATTAAAACAAGTCCTGTTTGGTGATGACACTGAGGCATCACAGAGCAAAACCTGAATTAAGTAAGTGGTCTAATTAACTAATTATGAGTTACAATTAAGGTAGTATCTCACAAAACCAGAATAGTGTTAAGAGGAGCTTTCCTTATTAGCACAAAGTGATTAACTATAATAGCAATGTTTACTTAAACAAATGCCTGAAGCAGAGCAGCAGGCTCTGTAAAATTGCCTCTGTGCCTTTCACCTTCCAGCAGGAGTTTTCTGGCCTGATATAGATCCTGCTTAAACTTACCCATATTTCTGCAGTGTCTTCAGGCAAATTAATAGTAGAAATGGTTGGATGAGAACTATCTGGAGTTAGGATCAGAATCTGTTCAGGCCACCAACAGCGCTTTTCCCCTAGCCTTGTTCTGCACCAACAGCCTAATTTCTCTGATATTAAAAATGATATTGTTCATACTGCATGTTCACTGAAAAACCGCTACACTGGTACTTTGTGCTGCAGTGCACACTATATTCTTATCCTCACTTACAGCTCATAAATTTAAAAGACAGGGAGTTAATGGCCCAGATCTTGGGTTCTGGCTTATATTCATAAGAAACAAACCTTGATCTGTCCTGTGCAAACCTGGCTCTCATTCAATGGGTCACAACAACCCGAGAGTCAGTTTCTCCTATTCAAGCTGCCATCAGGAGCTAAAAGCATTGTCTAGGATACTCTGAAAGTGATGGCATTGCTCATGTCTGTCCTTTTTTTTTTCCAAACCACACACTGTCACAGCTTCTAACACACTACGTACATATGCCTTCCACTTGGTTTTGAGCCAGGCATGCCTAGCAAGGAAGAAGGAGTGCAAATCTTTTTGTGCTTATCTAAAATTAGACAAGAACTAGGCAATAATAAACTAGGAAACATTATCAGGGCTGATTCTATTATATTCCTAGATATAACAAACAGTATATGCTTAATAAAATATACAATAGATATAATAAGCAGAGAAGTACCCATGCAGGATAAGTGGACAAATGTGACTAGCTCTTGGAAGCAACCCTCAATCATCCAGAGCTCTCATTCTCCAAATAATCACAATAATTTCCTATGATTTGGTGCTTCTTCCTTTGGGTGGTCAGCCAGGTTTCAGTGAACATCTCAACTGTTCTGCTATTGCAAATAGCCAAGTATTTTTTACATCTTAATAAGGTTGCTAAAATGTCTGCTAAATTTTTCATCAGGTCTTTTTACACACAGCAATGTTCTGGAAGAGTTGGTGCCAAGTTATTAAAATACCTGTAACCTTCATGTACAAGGACGTTGGCTAGTAACCAGTGCAGGGAATTTTGGATTAAAAGGATCTGATTAGACTGGGATGGGTCTAAAACATCAATGTGATAATATAACCTTAACTAGGAAAGGTGCGGCTACAGGGGACAGTCAGGCTATTTATTTATCTGTACATTATAGATTAATTCTTCTGAACTCCTTTCTGAAGCCAGAGACTTGGTATTTATACGTAAAAAACCTAGTCACAAAAGGATATGTCTCCTAATTTTGGCAACATGCTTATTTGCTTTGTTCTTGCTCCTTTTGTTATTTAATTAAACAGAACCTATCAATGGTCCTCATCAAGAAGGTCTTCCATGTGAGTACACCATACAGTCACCATCCGAAGTGACTCCTCTGCTCCTTTAGCTGTATGATGGGCCTCATTCTCTGTGAACGAAAAGGTATGTGATCACTGAGATTCCTGGAGGCTGCCACCTGCTTTCACTGGGATGCACTGGGACTGCAGAATATGTGCACCACATGAATTTCTGTTTGAGGATATAGCAGAAAAACAACTTAGGGAACAAGAGAAAGGGAAGAGAAAGAAAGAATCCTGAAAATATGACTGGACATAACCCATACAGTACTTCCGAGCTTTGAAATTAATAATGTAAAAAATAAGAGTTGCTTAAAAATAAGAGCCTCTTCAAGTATATGTTAACGAAACATGCTTGCTATTTTGCTTGCCTCTCCAAATTGGCCCACTTCCATTCTTAAAAATGCACAGTTTTTGTTGTTACTATAACACGACTCAGACCAAACCCCTTCTATTCTTATTTTTTTTAGCATTCTTTTAAATTCAACAAGGCCCCAGGAAAATTAAGTTCCATGTTTATGTTGGATCAAAAGTCCCATTTGTGTACAGTTTGCAACAGTAAAGTCAAAGGAAGACTTGTCATCAAATTCAGTTACAAAGTTTTGGATCTTAAGCAGTTCAGCCAACAGATGGATTCAATTTACAGTGTAATCTTGAGATATGTGAGATCAGAAGGGATCTTAGAGTCCACAATCTGGTCTGTAAGATCATTTCATACAATGCCATGGCCACATGCAGTTCTTTCCATATTGCTGTCAGATTATTCTAATATATGTGGGGCCACCAGAGGCTTTTTAAACATCTGCCCACCCTCAGCCAGGCTCTACATTTTTACTAGAAGAAAGCACCTCAGGAGATTTGTTAGTGTTGAGGGCTGGAGCATTTTGCGACTGACACATGCTATTTTAGCTGACAACTTAGGTCCTACTAGTTGTGCAGTTTTCTCTTGCCAAGGGGCTGGCAGGTGGTGACCCCACAGTAGAGCATGCTTTTTGGGAAGGAAGCTTTTATCCTCCAAAAGCATGAAAGGAGCAGGATGCATAAAGGAGTAGGGTAGAGGAAGAAGTGAGAACTTCTATTTATCCCAAGACAGAGGAAGAAGATGAAAGGAGTTGCTTCCCCTCAAGCACAGTTCTAGGCTGGGGAACCAGAAAATCACAGCTGGGAGATCAGACCTTCCACGCCATCATGAGGATTTCTCCTTGCAGCACTCCATGATGGCAGTCATAGCCAAACCATTTAATTATATCAACTGTCCAAATTCCATTCATATTTTTCATGCAGTAAGATATGAGTCTGTTCTGTGACGGAATTAGTACACTTCCATAACCTTTTCTCAGCAATTCGGGCTGTTTATGGCAAGAACAGACCACTGTTGCTCAGTGTGCAATAGCAGACTGTGCAGAGTATTCAAGATGAGGCATTAACAAATAGCTTATATAATAAAATGCCTTCTCATAGTTTTTTTAATCTATGTCTCTGCTAATACAAAAGAATAACTTAATTGCATGTTTTCAAGGCATGGCTTGACCATTTCAGTGATTTATTTATTTTCTTTCCTACAAACTTAGACCTTTAACCTGATCAGTGAGGTAAATGATTGCTGCATTTAGCACAAATTCCCTAGATTAATTCATTTCTCCCATTCTAATTAACTTAATGTTTGTGTACATTGAATTGCATTCTCACCTGCCTGTCTAGTCCCATAAATGATTATTTTTTGATTGCACTCCTTTTCATTATTCAAACCCATAAGCAAGTCTGGAAATCCTTTCATAGACATTTTTCTTCAGTGTAAAGATTAACACATAGTCTGGTTGCTGATCTATTTGTTCCCCAAAGAGAAGTGCAATCCCTGCCCACAACAGTTAAACTTCCTATAGCATTTTACAGACACATACATTGAGGAAAAAAATCATTAATAAATAATCATGCATATAAGAATAATAAAGAAATATCAAATAGTAGCAGAATTCTGGATTAGATAATATCAGCATTAAGAAATCTTCTTGTGCCTCAAGGTAGCAGAATATTAAATATCACAACTCTAATAAACATAATGATCCAAAGTCTTTCCAGGGCTCCTGAGTGATCCCTGATGCCCACTTAGCTGATATGATGATGGCTTGACTTTCAGAGGTGCTGACTATATTCAGCTTCCATTGACTTTAACCACTGATGTGCATGCTCAGCACTTCTAAAATATCAGATTTCTGAAACCTCATTCGGCTTTTTTTTTTTTGGCCCTTCCTGCACATGAATAACTCTATTTTAAATTCATTATTGTTTCACGCACATACGAGCCACCACCAGCTTAACCAATATCTTTGCACTGCACAGATACACATACAATAATAATAAGGAACTCCATATTTGAGAGATTATTATTAGAAGAAACGTTATCCTGGGAATATGTTTTTAAAATATTATTAAACACTTCCTGGGAAAATTCATTAGCTCCAATACCCAACACTAAAATCAAAGGTATTTCTACCATCAATCTCACTGAAAGTATACCCAATACTCTAGGCATTGATCCAAATACAACTAAGTCAATAAGAATCTTTCAATTGACTTTCCATTAGGCATTAAGTCCAAAACATACGAAGTATTCAAAAGAGAATAACAAATTCATTTCTCTTAGGACTCTGCATTTTTTTTCTCTGTTACACTCAAATACAGAAGTCTGATCCTCACACAAGTTTTACTATTTCTGTTCACTCAAGGGAAGGTCATTATGCTTGCATAAATTAAAATTATCCATATATTATGTATATGTACAACAGAATCTAACACAGTCAGCTCTTAAAAGTCTGGTGCAGAAGAACACTGCATATGTATAACTAAGAGACAGAGTGAGGGGAGCAGGAAATAACAGTCCTTTTAAATTTGCCAAAAGTTCCAAAAAAATGAGTAGGAAAAAAGTTGAGAGGACTTTTGCAGAATTTTCCATTAACTTAAAGTTGAAAATCAAAACCACTTGAAATCAATTTTTTTTTTCCACAGCAGTCAACATTTCATTTAAGTATTTTCCTAGTTTACAAAAAATGAAATATGTAATATACAAAAACTGAAGAAATATCTCAGAAAATGGGGAAGCATTAACTTCCCTTTAAACTAAGAGAATTTTTGTACAAAAGCTGACAAAAACTCAAAAAAACTTTCACATTTTTATCCACATCTTCCTCATGGAAGTTTCAAATGAAAAATGCTTTTCCCACAATATGTATTTTAATAGATGTCTTATATAAATAGTTGGGACAAAGAGCACAAACCAAATCTATTCATGATCCAAAACCCGATTTTCTGTAAGACATATATTATTTCCTCTCCTAAGACTGTTCACCTCAGTCGTTAATTATAACTCTGAAGGCTTCAAAAACATGTTTTGAAAATATAAGCACAATACTGATTAATCTATCATGCCAGTAATGCTGCATCTTCAGAGTATTTCAGGTTAATTGTGTTATACCTTGCATATATCATACCATACTTTACTTAATCATGCCATACTTTTTCAGGTAACATGTTACCACATCTTTTAAAATAGTTTTCTGTGCTTTCCCATTACAGTATTAATCTTATTGGTTTAAATTTTCTCTATAATTATTTTTCCTAATAACATCAGAGAGAATTAAATAAAAAATATCGACCACAATCTACCCTGACTTTAATTTCTTTATATTTTTGTACATTTACTATATCCTAGGTAGGACTGTCACTTTTCTCTCACTGGAATTACAAGGTGGTTTTCCCCCTCTTCCCCCAGAAGAGGGTTAGGACAAAGTTCAAAATGCTGCCACATCTGCCTTATTCCTTATTTTAAATCCTAGGATGTTTGTTATCAGAACAATCTTCACCACTTCACCTACATCAGCAAATCTGTGCTATCTGAGCTTAATTACTAATTCCTCTCCTCGCTCAAGATAATAGAAATGAGCCCAGTTTTAGTAGCTAGTGTCCTGTAGGTTCGATGTCTTTTCTGGAACAACAAAGCTGTAAGATCTAAAATGGTCTGCTGGACTTATTTCCCATACAAACTTCTTCTCAATTACAAAATCAGCTGTAACCATAAAAACAGCACATTGTTTTTGTGCTCCCAAAATACTTCAATTTTAAAACAAATGACACAAACAAGGAAGACAGAGAAACTGCTGGCTCTTTTCATTAGGCACACAAAATGTTACACTTCAGTATAGTTTACAGTCTTTAATTTTAACAATTAAAGACAAAAAAAGTGGCATCATTTGTATTTAAAATAATTTTTAAAGTTATTTAAGCCTATTGATGATAATCTATCCTCCTTGTCTTCATTAGTAGAGCAAATATTACTTGTGCCACACAGGAGAATGCCAGTTTCCTATTCTACCAGCATTGCCAGAAAGAGTAATTTAAGAGGATTTCTTAGCCCTCTGAGGCAACATCTTTGTCTGACTTCATTTTGTTCTTCACCATAGAAAAGCTAGAAACTCAAGGCAGCAACATCACCGTGCTCGTGAAAGACAATGACATATATATCTATCTATCTCCTTTTTTTTGTCTAATGACTTGGGAGAAGAAGGTGGGAAGAGAAGAAAAGCAGAGATAGGAACAGGAACCACTGATAGAATTACCTACAAGCTTTAGAAATCGATGAAAAAGCCAAGCACAGAAGTGCATGTGGTGATTAACCAAACACGGCATGAATAAGCTGCCTCCTTTTTCCATTTGGCATGGAGATGGATGTGGACCATGCGGAAAAAAAAAGGGAAGAAAAGGAGGATTATAGTAATTTTCAGAGCTACCTGTCCTTCTTTTACTTGTCAGCATGAGAAGAAAGAGGCAGTAGACTTTTAGGCATGATATCTATTTCCTCTTGAACTAGATCTCCCAGCAGAGACTGCACAGGAGACTGTCTCACTTCCATAACAGAAGTCAAGTGACAACTATGAAAACTAATTGCTGCAACTCTGGATGACTAAATCATATTAACATCCCTTTCTTGAAGCACAGAGATGCATACGTATCATACACATAACCAGTCCTTTATATCTAGGCTGCTACAGTACAGGTGGAGTTTTAAAATAGCCTGTCTTGGAATTTAAAATATTTGCACTGGAACTGTTAAGCATCTGGTAGCAATGCAGATTACACATTTTTTGAAATGTTTCTCATAATAACAGTGGTTATTTGGGGAGGTTAAATGATTACTTTAAATAAATGTATTCCTAACCTAACACTAAAGCTGTGATTCAGATGACCAAGTAGCAATTTTCCAAATCGGAATTTGTTATGAGCTTGATTTCATTATTAAGTTTACATCTTCTTTAAGTAAATAGAATAATAAAGAGGGCAAGCACACACTGAAGTACCAAAATCAAACTTGTAATTTCCTCTTCCATTCCCAGAATGAAGAAGGTTAAGAGCAAACTACCTCATAGCTCATACCAAACAAGCACCCTCCCCAAAATACTAGTGAGGACTAAGATTTAATTTTTTTTTTAACTCAAAGCAATAGTTCCATGTGGAACTTTCTTTGGCACCATTCTGCTGAAAATACACTTAAAATCTATCCTTACACATCTGTGTCAAATCTTGTCACTGGAAGGATCTTAGTGATTAATGACCTCCTGGGTAAAATGGAAGCTCAGTAACAAAAGAAACGGTTTCTATCATACTGTAAAACCAAATCCCAGAATAATTAAATCACAACTATATCCATGTTATAATGTTGCAGTTGATATAACACAGGTAAGTTATCCATATACAGTGCATCTCAATGTACACAGGCATTTATTGCTCATGCATATTCATTATACAAGCAGGTGAGTTGCAAAAGAACATGCAGAATTAGACTCTTCCCTTCTTCCCATTTTTTCTCCTTCCCCTATTGACAGCTTTTACATGTTTCTGGTTATTTAGTAGATAAGACACTCTTCGTGGCATCTCAACATCAGTGCAAGAAGGAAGTTTGAATGACATACCCCTCCTACTACTTTTATTACAGCTAGTTTAGTGCAATAGCTGCCAATATGAAAAAACTTCAATCCAATAAATGATTTTTCATATATGAAATATACATAGACCTCTCTGTTTCTATGTTCTTCTTCATTTTTATAACCATGATGTTTCACAATATCTTGCTGAGCTAAAATAGATCTCAGGTGAAATTCTCAGAAGTGCCAACAATCCCTCTGACTTTAATAAAATAGATGTTCTTTGGTACCACGAGTGCTTTTGAAAATACTGCCTTTCAACTTTCTTTTGAATACCATCCTTCTTTGAAATAGATTCCAGGAAATTATATCCTAGCAGTTTTCCAAGCTTTAGCTAACATTGATGACTCGTAAAAAAATCCTTGCCAGATGTCTTAGGATTTCAGGTCAATCCCTTAGTGTCTTCAAGCTAGAGACAGACTAAAGAGATGCAGCCCTTGGAAGGTCAGACCTCGCTCCAGTTAAATTTCTGAACAGTTATCACAGATTTTGCTCTGAAGCACAGCAGGCTTCAAGGAGGTTCCCAAAGTCTCTTGCAAAGACAATAGGAGAAGGCCAGGATCACATCACAGAGCATGATAATAGTAGGCCTTTTGCTGCCTCATAGGAGTTTCAAAAGACTGGTAAAGTATTATTGGTTATTTTTCTCATCCCTACAAAAGTGGCAGTGTTTCTGACCATTGAAAATTGTCAATTATTTTATTTTAAACATCTGTTGCTACAGCATGGGTATAAGAACATTATTTGGGAAAACAAACAAAAAAAAAAAAGAAAGACTTAATGACCAGGCAATGATTTTTGATCTCCAACTCATAATTAATGAATGCAACATTTGTTTTAAAATGGATAAATCAAAGCTAGACACAAGATTGCACAGATACTATGATTTTGATAGACTTCAGGTACACAATCATAGAATAGTTAGGATTGGAAGGGACTTTTAAAGGTCATCTAGTCCAACCCCCCTGCAAGGAGCAGGGACATCAGGTTGCTCAGAGCCCCAGCCAACCTGGCCTTGAATGTTTCCAGGGGTGGGGCATCCACCACCTGTCTGGGCAACCTGTGCCAGTGTTCCACCACCCTCAGTGTAAAAAAATTCTTGCCTATATCAACTCTGAATCTACCTCCCTCTATTTTAAAACCATTACTCCTCATTCTTTTACAACAGGCCCCGCTGAAGGGTTTCTCCTCATCTTCCTTATAAGCCCCCTTCAGGTTCTGGAAGGCTGCTATAAGGCCTCCCTGGAGCCTCCTCTTCTCCAGGCTGAACAGACCCAACTCTCTCAGCCTGTCCTCATAGGAAAGGTGCTCCAGCCCTCTTATCATCCTCATGGCCCTCCTCTGCACTCACTCCAACAGGTCCATGTCCTTCTTAGGTTGGGGGCTCCAGAACTGGATGCAGTACCCCAGGTGGGGTCTCACCAGGGCAGAGTAGAGGGGCAGAATCACCTCCCTCGACCTGCTGGCCACGCTCCTCTTGATGCAGCCCAGGATGCAGTTGGCCTTCTGGGCTACAAGCATGCATTGCCGGCTCATGCTGAGCTTCTCATCCAGCAGTACCCCAAATCCTTCTCCTCAGGGCCACTCTCAATCCATTCTCTGCCCAGCCTGTATTTGTGCCTGGGATTGCCATGACCCAGGTACAGGACCTTGCACTTGACCTGGTTGAACTTCATGAGGCTTGCATTGGCCCACCTCTCCAGTCTGTCCAGGTCCCTCTGGATGGCATCCCTCCCCTCCAGTGTGTTGATGGCACCACACAGCTTGGTGTCATCGGCGAACTTGCTGAGGGTGCACTCTATCCCACTGTCCATGTTGCCGACAAAGATGCTAAACGAGGCTGGTCCCAATACCAACCCCTGAGAAACGCCACTTGTCACCGGTCTCCACTTGGACACAGAGTCATTGACCACCTCTCTCTGAGTGCGGCCATTCAGCCAATTCCTTATCCACCAAGTGGTCTGTTTGTCAAAGCCATGTCTCTCCAGTTTGGAGATAAGGATGTCGTGCTGGACAATGTTAAATGCTTTGCACAAGGGAAACTACAGGAAAAACATTTCTTAATATGCTAATGAAAAAGAAAATACTATGTGAAGAAAGTAACACTGTTGACCACAGTGGATAGACCTGGTCTCAGATTGCAAAGAAATGGGCAAACGACAACTAGGTGCTTGATGGTAGATGCAGCTTTGGAAAGCAAATTTTAAAATTCTCTTCAGTAACACAATACTTGCCATGAAAAATGTAGGCTCTCAGCTTTTCTGGCACCTGGGAGAAGTTGCTTTGTTCACATTTTTTAATTAAGGTTGTACAATACTAGCCAGCCATTTTGTCTGTGTGTTTCACTGCGAGAGAAAGGTATAGACAACCTTTGAATTTTATTTAAGGTCTTCTTTCTTTGTTTACTTACTCAAGGCAGTAAATTTTAAAAAAAAAAAATCACCTTAGTCCACAATGCAAGAGTGCCTTCACAGAAATAAGGAGCCTGGGAAGATTGAATACTGTAATTCCCTCTAATTCTGAAAATGATCACTGCTGAATGTTTTCTGAGGGTAAAAGTGTAATTGGTTATAGATCAATAAGTAATTTCATTCAAAAGGAAGTCTTCTGTTCCTGAAAGTATAGCAATTCTTAAATCAAAATCAAACTAATACATTAATAAAGTTGAGACTAATCTAAACAACACAATTTTATACTGCCCTAGTTATGTTTATCTCAACTGATCATTTATTTATGTTGCCATAAAAATCCAGATGCTTTCAATTTTGATTGCTAGTTATTTGCTTTAAGGCAGCTAAAATTACTTTTTCAGACTTCCTAGCTTGACAATCTTACTTTCTGCTTAAGATTTATCATCACAAAGGAATGATGAAATCAGAGGATAAATTCTAGTATTAATAATAAGCACAGTCGATTGTGATGCGCTGTAATTCACCTAGGAGATTCCAGACTAAATCCTCCAGGATTAACGTACCTTCCTCTGACATTGCTAAATCCTGTTTTATGTAATTAGATTTCAGTAAACTGCTATATCTGTGCAGATATCATGGTATGATTTTTAATTGAAAAGAGATATTAAATAGCACTGTATAAAGTAAAAGGCATTTTTAGAATGTTTGAGACCTTGTACAGTATTGTATACTGTAAGCCATTATAATTTAGTTCACTATTGCCCCTAAAAGGTTAATTAACAACAGCTGTATTTACATTAAAATAAAATAAATTAAAACCCCACAAATACAAGAACATAAAGAAATAAGAAGAAATATCATGCATTTTTTAATAATACTTACGATATGCAGCTCTAAATAATCTCCGAGCCCAGTAGAACTGTCCACTCGCACCAGCACAGCTTCTTTTTGAACAGTACTAAACCCTATTGCCAGTCTGTCTGCACGAGTGCTTGGCCGATCATTAGGAGGCCATGTGTAAGTGATTTGTCCACCACCTTTGCTAAAGATATATGTTGTTCCCGCTGTAAAACAGAAATAAAGATAATTAGCTCACTTGCACCAATGCAAACCCACATTGAAATCATATGCTCTACAAAAATCAGGATGTTCTCGTATAGCAAATGGGTTCATAGAACTAAACAAGACTATATTTCAACATGAAGGGGTCTTTATCTCTGAGAATTTTGCAGCAAGTGAAATATTAGTGCTTTTTATATAGTGCAATCAACACAGAATGTAACATAATTGCATATGCAATGACTTAAAATACCATAGCTCTGATTCAGAAATGTGTATCTGTTCAAGAGAGTTCCTAAGCATATGCTTGAAGAATGTTTCTGTGATATGCAGAGTAGGGATAAGTTGAACCAAATGCTTTCCCAAACTGGGCCTATGTGGAGAAGAAATCAAGTAATTCCAGTTCTCTCATGACTGACAAAATTGCAGCTCTTTATTTACCCAATGAAAATGACACGCACTATATGATACATCATCGTGCCCAGTGAAGGAAGACCTTACATTCAAGCAAGACAAATACATTCAGATAAGATTTTTGTGGATCTGAGGTTCATCACCTTGTGACAGACAGAGATAACAAACGGAAACACAATTTACTTGCAATGTTAGGACAAAAAGATATCAGTCTGCCTTGTAAGTAAGCAATGGCTTATTTGCATAATGCTCAATGTATAACTTATAAGAGTGAAAATCTTTGCACATTATCTCCAGTGTGCACTTACAAAATCTATAATCTGATTTAAACAAGTGTTGTAATCTGAAACCACTTAGCACTTAGGTGCTTACCATCATCACCAGCATATTTCCTCTGAACTAAAATAGCAGCATATCTGGACATTTTCCACTTAAAACTTGTACCCTAACAACAGCCTATAGCAGGCAAATTGTGCATGCACTTGATCTTTCATTTGTAAAGTCACTACAAGCTGTCTGCTTCTTTTCTATGAAGATAGGACAAAGCTAAGGGAGATATGTCAGTGCACTGTAAATACAGATGTCTAGTTTTACTAGCTGTTCTAAGCTGGCTGACTACTCTCAGTTTTGTTCAATGTAATTCACTTTATTCCATCCAATACTCTCACTACATACTTCCTAGAGTCCACGTAGGGAGATAGTGCATAACAACATAATTGTCATTTTCTTACTTTCTTTCAAGATGGACCAAAAATGCTGTGAGCATACAAAAGGATCTAAAATTCATTGAACATGCAGACTTTTAAAGCCGAAAACACGAAGGGCTGTATAGTTACACCACTACTCCAACTTCCAGACGTCTCAAAATCTTACTCTACAGCTGAGTGAGACTGCTTTGTAGTCTCCAAACAAAAAGGTCACCTGATCTTTTTGAAAACATATCATATATTTATTTCTAACACCACTTTTCCTTTATGGAATTACATGTCTACTAATTAGGTTTTTCCAGTATCATCAACTTGTAGTATTTTATGCATTATGCACAACACTTTAAAAACTGTAAAGCTCATTTTATATCAGCACACTTGCAGGATTGCACTGTGCTTCAAATAGATTCCTTGGCTTTTCATTTGATGGCAAAATACCAACCTGTATGTGTTTTACGAAAACTTGTCAACTCTCTTTAGCAAAGACGAACACGATAACAAATCTGATATCTAAGGTTTCACTTACACTCCAAGTGAAATCAGGGTTTATCATCATTGTAAAGAGTTGTGCAAGAGTAGTGAAAATAGGGCCCCTGACTTAAGAAAACTTGATAATGGGCATGGACAAATGGTGTCTGCTTTAGGAATGAATGTGACAAAAACCTAATCTCCTGCTCTCCCACCCTTGCCTTCCTCATATGTGGTGCTCTGAGATGCACAATAATGTGTTGCATGCTTTTCAGTAATGATGTCCAAATCTCCAGTTCTAGTACATCTCAAAACAAAGACACATAAGACACGTAATATCACTCATGATGGTCCCCAAGTTCTCCTCTTTGCTGCTAGTGTGGACTTCAAATATTGACCCAATTGAAAAGTGACAGAGTTTGGACCTTCATACAGTATATGTCACACTGGTGTCTGTACTGGAAGGATTTATTCTGTGTTGATGAAAAACTGAGGGCTTGATACAAAGCTCATTAAAGACAGTGACAGCCTTTCTGTTGACTTCATAAAATATTGTATCAGGTCACAAACGAGGTTCTTACAAGCAACAAAAAAGAGAAGGCTAAGAAAAAACAAATCCTTACATCTCAATGTCACAGATGAAACTGTTAGAATAGTACATAAGATTTAAGTGGGAGTGCATAATTCTCCTTTTCTTGGTTGTAACAGATGTGTTTACCCAATATAGAAGACAATGAAAAGCCTGCCAAGCGATGGTGCAGTCATACTGAATACAATGACCCAGAAGTAAATCTCCAGATCTGAACAATGAGAGACTCTTATTATTCTTATTCAGAGTGCATCTTTGTCACAATTCTTTGCTAAATACTGCCCTTTAAATAAACCAATGAAGAGCAATTCATTCCATACTGCTGCCGCATTGAAGCCAAGGTCAGTGTCAGTAGGGCTGGATAAATCCAGCTGTAAATCTTAAACTATGTAGAATAAACATCAAAGTTAAAAAACTTATCTTTTATCCATGATAACTTGTGGCTTACTTTTTTTATAGCAAAGCTTTTCCTTCTTTATAACTGTCCATTTTGTAGCTCTTCAAACTAACTGCGTGTCTGGTAACAGGCTAATTAATCCATGCTGATGAATACAGATCTGCCTCTGTCTAAGCTGTACAGGGAGTCACATTCTTCGAATTTCCTGTATTAATTATGAAAAAAATGGGTCGGAAGCCATTTGAGAATAGGTCCTCTAGTGTTTATATTTCAAGAAAGACAAATATAATAATGTAAAATTTATTACTCTGGGATTGATCTCAGCTTATAGTCCAACCTCCCATTAACTATTAAAAGCTAGAAACTAAGCAGTTGTTCGAAACTACCCTGCTTACTATGAATTTTGGATCTGTTAAGAAATAACAAAGGAAGCCTAATTCACTTGCTCCATAAAGGCTTTTATGCTGTCTGACAAAGTTTATAACGTGTCTGCCATTCTTTCAGAACATTGTCACTAAAAACCAGTCATCTTCCTTCTCTCTTTTAGCTTACGGCACTGTGTTGTTTGGGGTTTATCATCTCAAGAGAATTGAAAGCAGTAGAATTAGAATGTCAAGAATAGCAATGCCATCAGCACAGTACTTGTAAGTAGGCAAGTTTGTAACATGCCAGTTATATCTCTCAGCCGCAGAATTTACTGCATAATTCGTTATGCGTCCCTGTATCTACACAATGTTTAGGAAAAATGTCTATGCAGCTCTTTGAAATTCTTAACGGTGAAAGCATAGCTCCTATTGTAAGAAACTGCCAGTGGTCAAGATACAGTAATGTTTTTTAATGGTCTGGGTCTCTCAAGTCCTCTTTGTTTGCAAAATTCATCTTTAGGAAATAGTGCATTCATTTCAGCACAGCCTGGCAGCAACTCAAGGACATCTGCTTACCTATACAGTATTAAGCAGATAAATATTTTGTTTAGTACCCATTTACTGTATCTATTACTGTGTAAGACTGCAAAACTTTTCAATATTTATTGCTCTGCAGTCACATCTGATGTAGTTCAATAGTTTGCTCAAATCAAGAACAAATCTACCTTCCTCATGTTAATCCCAATTTTGTGTTTAAGGTATATTGCACTGAAGGGTAAGGTACATAACTCTATTTTCCAAATATAACGTTAGTAACTTAATGTTTATTTTCCACATTCACATCAGGTTTCAGATTCTGATTAAGTGAAAACAATGCTTTGTGTGAGTGCTAGACCCCAGTGAA
The DNA here is from genome assembly GCA_009806455.1 of Tetrax tetrax. Classification (NCBI taxonomy): domain Eukaryota; kingdom Metazoa; phylum Chordata; class Aves; order Otidiformes; family Otididae; genus Tetrax; species Tetrax tetrax. The sequence continues at coordinate 228,990 of WHYT01017200.1, read as the reverse complement.
CTATGATTCCATCACACTCCAGCTGGAAAACTGAAGACTGAAGCCTGTAAACTTCAATAATGAAAACTATTAGCTGCCCTTTCATTAACAGCAAAGTAATTTTTAACTATTATTTTAAAATATGAAGGGTAAGCATTGCTAGTTATAAAGAGAAATTACCCAATAATGTAATTTTCTTCCTTCTGTATGTTATCAGTATTTTACTTAATTCTGGGCTACAGTATGAATCCTCTTATTCCCACTGATAAGTAATTACTTGCATTGATAAACCCGCTGAATCCAGTGAGACTATTTGTTCAGGCTGCTATTAATTACCAAGAGTGAAGAATTTACAATATTAATCTATACATATATATATACACACATTTGCACAGATATCTATATGGTGGCATTCACCACACTTGCTATGTTCAGAGGAGCATATGAATCTCCAGTAATACTTCTTTTTACATTTTCATCAATATATTTTCATTCTGCCCAAGCTGAAGTTCCAGAAAAGACATTTGTTGGGAGAACAATACATCAGCTCACATGTCATCCATCAAGTTCCTGGAATGTGTAGAGAACTGCTTCCTCATACAAATGTTAGATGAGCCAGCCAGGAATGAGACACTGCTGGACTTGCTACTCACAGAGAAAAACTGCTTCGTAATATCTCAGTTGGTGAAAGCCTTGGCTGCAGCAATCACAATACTGATGTGTTGGGGATCTCGCTGAGCATGCTGAAGGTTACTACTAAGACAAAGGTTTTATATTTTAGAAGAGCAAAATTTAGCTCACTCAGAGCTCAGTTGGGAGTGATTCTGTGGGAAGCTTCCATAAAGGAGAAAGGAGCTAGTGAGTGCTGGGAGTTTTTCAAGAACACTCTCCTGGAAGCACGAAAGCTGTTCATCCCCTTTAAAGGTAAGGAAAATAGGTGGAGCAAGAAACTCCCTTGGCTTAACTGTGAGCCTCTGAGATTACTCAAAACCAAGAGAGGCATACGAGAGATGGGAAAGCAGATGAATACCCATTGAAAACTACAAGGGCATTGCCAGGGTGTGCAGAGATGCAGTTAGAAAAGCTCAGCTCAAATTGAAATTGGACAGAGATGTCAAAAACTACAAGAAAGGGTTTTTCAGGTATGTAAACAACAAGCAGAAAAAAAGAAGGAAAACATTGGCCTACTGTTAAATAGGAGAGGTGAATTAGCCACCAACAATGCTGAGAAGGCAGTGATTCTGAATATTTTCTTCATCTCTGTTTTTACCAGCCCTGTTGGGATCAAAAACCCAGGTTGATGCAAACACAGACTCACCATCAGTGAAGGACAAGTTGGTATGTGAACTGTTACAGGAGCTTGATCCCTACAAATCGATGAGCCCTGGCAATGTCCACTCAAGGGTGTTAACAGAGCTGGATGATGACATAGTGTGGCCACCCTCCACAATCTTTGAGAAGTTATAGAGATTGGGAGATGTCCCAGAGAACTGGAAGAAGGCTAACGTCACCCTGATCTACAAGAAGAGCTTAAAGCAGGATCCAGGAAATTATAGGCCCATCAGTCTTACTTCAGTCCCTGGAAAAGTTATGGAACGAATCTTCCTGGAGGCTATCACAAGTTAAATGAAGTACGTAATTGGGAAAAGCTGGTATGGATGCACCAAGGGCAAATCATGCTTAACAAACATGATTGCCTTCTACAACAAAGTAACCTGCTCGGCTGATGTGGGACAAGCAGTAGACACTGTCTACCTGGATTTCTCCAAGGCTTTCAGTATGGCTTCCTACAGCCTCCTCCTAGAGCAATCAATATGTTACGGTCTGGACAAGTGGTCTGTGCAGTGGATGGGGAGTTGTTTGACAAGCCACTGATAGTGGTAAATAGCTCCTTCTCAAACTGGCAATCTGTGGCAAGTAGGGTCTCCCAGGGATCGATATTGGGCCCAATGCAGTTTAGTATCTTCATATATGATCCAGATGATAAACTCAAGTGTACCCTGCTGAACTTTGCTGATGATATCAAACTGAGTGGGGAAGTGGATACTTTGGAAGGGAGAGCCATCCTGCAGGAACACCTGGATAGGCTGGAAGAGTAGGCTAACAAGAAAATTATGAAGTTCAACAAGGACAAGTATAAGGTCTTGCACCTGGGAAAATATAATCCAGAAATGCAGCACAGACTGGGATCTCTCCAGCTGGGAAGCAGCACTGTGGAAAGAGACCTGAGAGTCCTGGTGGACAACAAGCTCAATATGAATGGTGTGCTGCTGCAGCAAATAAAGCCAACGGGATGCTGGGTTGCATCAACAAGAGAACCACCAGCAGAGATAAAGAAGTCATTATTCCACTCTACTCAGCATTTGTCAGGCCACATCTGGAATATGGTGTTCAGTTTTTGTCCCTGCTATACAAAAAAAAAGCTGTAGACAGGATGGAGAGGGTCCAGAGAAGGGCCACAAAGATGATCAAAGGACTGGGAAGCCTGCCATATGAGGAAAGGCTGAGATAACTGGGTTTGTTCAGCTTTGAGAAAAGAAGGCTTGGGGAGAGCTTGTCATCATGTTCCAGTATTTAAAGAGTGGCTAAAAGAAGATAGAGACTCCCTTTTCACAACGAGTCACATGGAAAAGATGAGTAATGGGTACAAGTTACTCCTGGGAAGGTTCCTACTGGACACGAGGAAAATTTTTCACAGTGAGAACAATCAGCCATTGGAATACTCTCCCCAGGGAAGAAGTATATTCCCTGACATTGGACATTTTTAAGATTCAACTGGACAGGGTGCTGGGCCATCTTGCCTAGATCATGTTTTTGACAAGAAAGGTTGGACCAGATGATCCTTGAGGTCCCTTCCAGTCTGGGATTCTGTGATTCTATGAAAAGTACACAAAATGTCTATACATAGATTTGTACAGATTTTATAAAGTAAGTAAAGAAAGGAATGCTTCAAGTCTGAAACATGATATGCCAGGGGGAGGGAGGGGAGTGTTTTGAAATAATCAGCTTAGTGGATTAAAAAACTCTTCTGTGTGTTTCTTCTTAGACTGTGATGTGTTATTAATTATTTACACAGAACAGAGAATATATGCCACATAGCTGAGGTGAGAAGGGAATGGCCATTAGGGTTAACCATGGGAAGAAGATGGGAAGACCTGCTGGAAGAAATATTTCAAACTAAAGATCAGATTAAATTGAACACTTCCTGAAGGCATCCCGGTACACTCTCTCCCAGTAATCCAGGCAGGAGCCTGAATATGGATTGTAACTGCTTTGCTGCAATGACAACAGGCTTCTCTAAGTACAGTCCATTTAACAGCAGAAGAGGTGTATTGGATGGGGAAGGAAAATATTTTCAAATGGATTGTTGTCTTTAGCTCTCCAAAAAGTTTGAGCCATAGGGGTAAAAATGGAGAAATGTCTAATTGTCTGGCCAGGTTCCTTTTAAATTTATGGATAATAGGGTCTAGGAGTGTATTTATGTTGTTATTTTGACCACACTCAGCTTGGCAAATCTTAAACAGTCATAGTTTTCCTGGAAATTGAGTGCCACTCAAAACAATTTCTAGTTAGGTCCTTAAACCAATCTGAATGTATGCTCAAACTATGACTGTCGCTAGCAGTCTTATCATGCTGGTACATTTGTCAACTGTAAGATCACAAACTGCATACCATAATTTGTTGATCTTCCATTCTACCATAGTAACTGTAAGAAGACTCACTGACCAAACCAGCATCAACAAAGACCATTGCTGGGTTTTGTTATTAGTATCTTCATTAATGATATCATCTTGCCACTTCAGGTAAAGACGACGAAAATAAAGAGAACCAAAAATGTCTATGCCTATTGTCAGCCTTCTGCAGCACCCACCTTTCACTATGCTACAGCTAAGCTCTAAAATTCATTGTTCTGTAAGAGAGATGGAAGCCACATCACATTCACACTGGCTGCTGCCAGTTGAATCTCCAAACTTCCAACAGTATCTATGATACTACTCAGGCATCTGCACTCTCTGCATAGGTTAATACTGTGCTGATTGTAATCTAGAAGTGAACCCTAGGTTCACCCAGACAATAACTAGATTAATATGACTTTGACCATGTCAATCATCAGCTGAAGCAATTCATTAAAATAAACCAACAAAACAGTTTCTCCAGTATATAAAACATGCTGAAACAGAAGAGCCTTCACCTTGTTGCTACTGTCTGCTGCTTCTTCCAGTTTATCTATCAACTAGCCAATGCCAGTATTGAAGGGGTAGAGATAAAATGTAGCCTCCTACATTCCTTGATAAATAGAAACCATGCTATGTAGCTACTATTAATTGAAACAAAACTTCACATTGTATTATAGAACTTCTGTTCCCAGACCACTGCAGAGACATGGATTTGCTTTATCAGAGCTTACAAGGCTCTTCATCACACTACATCCAAGTTTCCACAAAGATCTATAAAACAGTGCTGTGCATGGTTTATTATATTCAGCTATCCCCAAGAGCTAGAGGTAAAGGTCTAGGTGATAACAGAACAACACAGTCTCAATTCGAGCTGAGCATCCTGGCCTTTGCAATGACATTTATTGCAGATTCAAGGCAGTAACACGGAAGCAAAGTTTTTTCCTCAGACCACAAGAGCTGCTATAGGTAGCTTTATCAGTTCAGCATCACGTTTCCCCTCTACACACACATGCACATGCATACAAAACAAAAAACAAACAAACAAAAAAAGAAACAAAAAAAGAAAAACAGAAAACCAGAAAATTACTCCTTTCTTACTCCTCCTTTCTTTCAGTCTTTGGCAATGGTATTTGGACAGTACCATGACTTTGTAAATGCTTTGTAGGTGACACAATAAGATTCTCACCTGTCTAAAATGATCCCTGGGATCTTCCCATAATTTGACTTTCTGGCAACAGGCCCTTGACTAAAAGGAATGCTCAACCTGATACTGATTAGTGGCTCAAATGACAAATGTGTAACTCTACCTTTGGCTTCAGCCACTTGGACTGAAATATGATCTGATTGTAGTTAGTTCTCTGCATCTGCTGAGAACTCAGTGGAATGCTTCTCTGTGAATCATAGAATCTTTAAGGTTGGAAAAGACCTCCAAGATCATCAAGTCCAACCATCAACCTAACACCACCATGCCTACTAAATCATGTCCTGGAGTGCCATGTATACATGTTCTTTGAACACCTCCAGGGATGGTGACTACACCACTTCCTTGGACAGCCTGTTCCAGTGCCTGACCACTCTTTCAGTAAAGAAGTGTTTCCCAATATCCTATCGAACTAGGTCACATCATATCTCTCCTAGTAATGTAAGAGACAATTTTTTTTTTCCATGTGGAGAGATCGCCACACTTATTTAAGACCCTTTAAATGTGTACAAATACAAACCCTCCTTGTTTCCATCCCTCTGCTTTATATCTCATTGTTTATATTTTACACTGCATGCCATAATAAAGTGGGGAAAAAATACTCCATTCCAGTTCCAATTGCTGTTGTAATTTTAATGTTTCAAATGTGAAGTCTTATTTAAAGAAAGTTTCTCTCTGGAGGATAACCTTTTGAAGCTACACAACATATTCACTATCCTTGCTCAGCCTCCAATAATTTTTCAATGTAATAGTCAAGTTCAGCCAAATTTGTAAGAGGGGTAGGCAGAAATTTCAAACAAAATTTACTCTTAGCAGTTTAATGAAAATCAATGACTATGTAAAAGACAAATATGTAGAGCTCAACCACTATACTTTTTGCTTGGCAGTAGCCCTAGGGCACTTGGTAGTTGTAGGGTTGGAGCACCTTTCCTATGAGGACAGGCTGAGAGAGTTGGGGCTGTTCAGCCTAGAGAAGAGGAGGCTCCTGGGAGACCTGATAGCAGTCTTCCAATACCTCAAGGGGGCCTACAGGAAAGATGGGGAGAGGCTGTTCAGTAGGTCCTGTTGTGATAGGACAAGGGGTAATGGGTTTAAATTAGAAGGAGGTAGATTTAGATTAGATATTAGAAAAAAATTTTTTACAATGAGAGTTGTAGAGCATGGAACAGGTTGCCCAGAGAGGTGGTGGATGCCCCATCCTTGGAAACACTCAAGGCCAGGCTGGATGAGGCTCTGAGAAACCTGATCTAGTCAGGGATGTCCCTGCTTCTTGCAGGGGGGTTGGACTAGATGACCTTTGAAGGTCCCTTCCAACTCTAGCCATTCTATGATTCTATATTGGTGGGTCAGACAATACACTCAGTGTGCTACGCTAGCCAGACAATGGTGCCACACATTTGAAGTGTCATCAGGAGCTCTGGGAAGAAAAAGGAACAGAAACTATTGGATTCTTGCAGTAAGAGAGAGTAATATTTAAAACAAGGCACCATTCTATAAAAAATCAGGATTCATTATTTTTGTTGCTTTTGGAAAAAAAGCATTTTGGAACAAAAACATTTTTGAACAAAAGATTAATATTTCAAGCCAAAATATACCATATTTATCTACAATGAGGATACCTAGCTCTATTAATTTCGATAGGATCACTAAGGGACTAACAACTAAAACTTGTGAGTGACGATGGATCAACGGATGTGTGTGCCTATGAAGGACAACTCTTATGCAGCTTAGTATCAGTACTACAAGTTAGCACCATTCTTACCATCAAAAATGACACAGATGATTAAAATAAAAGTTTCAAAGTATTCAAAGGATTTTCCAACTGGAGTGATTCTAATATCTTTACTCAAATCAAGTAGCATCTTACATCTCAAATGACCCCATTGATTTAGATTAGCTCACTTAACTGAAGTAAAGTACTACTCGGTTTGAGTAGACACATCAAACTATGAACTTTCAATTGTATTTAAAATGAATATAATTTTGAAAAGGACCTTAGCTAAGAGATAGCTGAAAGGACTTCCACGAGAATCTAGAAATTAGAGCATTTATTCACCTGAGTTATTAACAAAACATGAGTTCACTTACTGAATGCCAATAGACTTGATAGTATTTAGGCACTAATTCTGTAAAATTATTTTGATTATATTTGAAATGTCCACTGTAAAAAAAGTTCTGGAGTTTGTTGATCTCATTTGCATGTTCATTTATAAAAAAATGATGATTTATTTTATTTTTTTTGTTCTAATGCAAATCTGACACAAATCTGAAAAATATTGTTCTTCCCCAGAATCTCTCCGTTTAAAAATTTTACTGGCTGCCTGTTAGCTATCACTTTTCCAGCATGTATGGCTGTTCAAAATGAATTTAGAGCATTTCTGTATGAAATGTAAGTCAAGTAATTCCCTATTATTGCCTTGCACCTTTATGTAATATAGATGGTTAGAAAATTATGTATTTCTGAAATCAAAGCTTGCTCTAAATGTCATACTGCAGTCAACATGAAACATTTTAATCCATTATAACTCTATTAAAGGTAACAAGGATAAAATGTGTCTGCTTCTGAAAGCTTGCCAAAAAGTCAGATGGAAATTAAAAGCCAAATGTCTATAATTAAGGCAAGTTTTTATTCCTCCTACAACCTTGTCAACATACAGTTAAAGATAAATTTCTTGAACAGTGTCTAGAAAAGTGGAAATCGCATTGTCGGGAAACACGTCTGAGAAGGCAATGAGAAGAAAAATAATTCCAGACAGATAGAATGTAAAGGCATTATCAGACTGAAATTAGTAAAGTCAAATACTCAAAGACAATAGGACTGTTCTGGTCCCCACACTCCTCACATTAGGAAGTGTCAAGGCCTTATACTTCAATTTAACTGCTGTTACATTAAATTCCATTAAAATAAATGGACTGCGCGTGCACTGATTTGCTTATTGTGGTTTATTAGTTGTGCCAACATACAAAATGAATGCAGTTAAGGTGTTGGTTAGTTGAAGGGATTTGTAACAGGATGCAGAAACTAGGACATTAGCTCAAATACTACCCAGGTTGATAGAGACCAAATGTTGTTACCATCTGTTGGTGGTCTATGTGAAATCATTCAGTGGTTCCAGTCCAGGGACCTTACAAACTCAATGGATATCTGGCAAAAGTTAATAATTCTATAAGCCAAGTAACTTGAGCTCTTAAGAATTTTCAAGCTTGCTAACTCAACTGGGAGGCCTGTAAATTGAAGACAAATTGCTAATGCACAAGGATCTGAACATCTCCCCCAAACGTAGCTCTGCACAGATGTGCATATAGGCCAACCAAAAGAAGAAAATCCAAAATTAATTTTTCTCTGTAAAGGTCCATCAAACAGTAATGTACTTTTCAAAGAAATAATATCATAATTTTCCAAAAAGTGATTATTTCACGCAAAACTAAGTGCCTGAAGTTATGTTTTTATTCAAGCATCTACAGCAATATCCTGATTCTCAGAAGTGTTGCAACATTTCTGGCAATCTTTAAAAATCAAATGTCTATTCTTTAAATGAAGATACAAACATTTGAAATAGCTGGCCTTAAGTTATTTAATTATGTTAAAATGGGCAGGAGGTTGGCTGCAAATGTCTTGTATGCTTCTAGGCTAAAGTCTTTATTTCTTATTGGCTTTCTTACTAATACAATACTCCAGCTATCCTATCTTGCATTAACTTAGTTATTTTTAAGTGACATTTATATTATCTTCCTTGCTAAATTGTGCATAATGTACTCTAGGGAAATCCTGTAATGCTTGAAGACCTCTCAAAAGTAGTAAAAATTTGTCTTAGAAGAAATGCATAACATGCTGAAAATAAGGGCACTGCAAAGCCTGTTAAATTCACTGAAAAATAATACAAACACAACAAAGATGTCAGATGCTGGACTATAGTAAGATGCTACTATTACTTGCAGCAGAAAGATAGTACTGGCAACACTGCAACTTACAGAGTTTGCTGAGATGGAGCCCTTTTGAAAACAGCAAGTTGTGGACAACGTGCAATAAAGTTTGATATTGTTTGTCTGTAAAGTTGTGAAGAGTAAGAAGTTGTGTGGCATACATGCTCTCCTACTAATTACTTAATTACTAATAGTTACCTGACAAAACAGTGTTGTGGTAACATTTCTGAACATTTTCAAGTAGACATACATGGAGTACAGTTGAAGAAGAACAGAAAGAGCATAGTTTCTTAGAGACGTTACATCCTGAAACGCAAAAATAGCAACCATTCTTCTTCTAACAAAAATGAAATTAAATTAAAGATATTAAATCTTTGGAAAAACACAGAGCTTAAGCCTCCCTGAAGCACATGGATCAACAACTGAAGCAGCTGTTCAGTTGCTAGAGGCATTTCAGAAGCAGATCTGGAAAAGGGAAGGATTGGTGAGCAGGCTTCATATTTACTGCAGTCTTGTAGCATTGTATTATCTTGCTAACTCCATGCATTAGCAAGGCCCAAAATTCATGACATTTCATTTAATTTGATATATAGAGTAATAACTGATTTTAAAAACCCTCAAATTTTAAAACCAAAGCTAATCTTCACCACTATTACATGTACTGTAACCTTCAGAAAAGCATCAGATGAAAGAGGAATATGATGTAAAAATATCTGGCTGGTTGGCTCAAGGGAAGCACAAAAATAAGAACCAGTAAGCAGCTACAAATGATGTTCTATCTGGAAAAATTTACTTACATTATCAGATTTGCACATTAAACAAACAGTGTTTAATAGGGGTACACAGATCCAGCTGTATTTGAATCTTTAAGGTTATTAGGCCATTAAAATAACAGCTAACAGGGGTGAGCCAGGTTGGGCCAATTCACTTCCTTCCTACCTCTTTCTGTTCTACTACATAATAGATTTCCAATTGTGGTCTGGCACAAAAACACTACATGCCTTGTCATTATGATAATTGCTATCATTCTTCTTTGGAAAGTCCTTATGCTGTTGTTTGCAAGCAACAATTCACTGCCAGCTTCAGAGGATAAAGAGCTGCAGTGAAAAATATGCATCTTATGTTTTTCATTGTTTTACATAGTTTAATAATTAGGGAGCATGGTTTAACCACTGGATTCCACAACGGCGTTTGGAGAGAACCTGACAAAACAGTTTTGGGATGTAAGATATTCATTCATCTCGACAGGGACTAACTCAAGTGCCAATTCTGACACTTCATATGCCAGTACTATTAGCTATGACTTAGCTTATCTGTGTATGCAAGAAAGGTGAGCAGTTAATCACCCTCTGAAGACTAACCCAGCCTAATTAGAGCAGTGATTTTGTGTGGACCTTTCACTTCCAAATGTATGGCTGGAGGAAATTATGGTTGCTTTTATTTTCCTGAAGTGAAGATCAATTTTCAATAGTTTGGGAAGCCTTACAGCACTTTACAGTAACATAAACAAAGATGTTAAGAACCCTTCAAAACTATAAATAATACCAATACATGTGCAAGATTATTCTGTGCAGAAATGTGCTCAGAGATAATCGGTTTTTCAACAAGCACTCATCTGAGTTTGCCAAAAAACCCCAACTCAACCCAAAGCAGAACATTTCTCAAGAAAAGAAGGAAAAAACAAGGACTCAAATACACTAAAAACCAGTCTTGCAGAATCAGCTAAGGCATACTAACTTGGAAACTTTGAGAACTCCTGCACTACAGTAGTTCTTTCAGAGATTCACATAAAGCATTTCTAGAAATGTTTCTACATCTCACACAAAGAGTAAATCCATCGAAGACACACAAATATTTTAAAAAATCATTGTATGCTATTTGACTTGAAATTTTCTAAATTAAGTTTTGCAAGTCATAAAGGAAAGAAGGCTCTCTGTTCTGTCTTATAAATGTTCAGCTAATGAACATCAATCAGAAATTAAGATTTATTATTTAAATTTAGAAGGTTTTGTTCACATCCTGTTTAGTTCTCAAAGGACACTACATATTCCTTGCTCACACATGCTGAGTCTCAATAAGACGGCTATTCAATGAGAGGATGGCTTTGTGATTATTTTACTAGCATTTGTAGTAACAATGCAACCTAAACACTGCAGTTATACAAGAGAGTATTATTTTTTGAATACCCTGCTGTTATAAAGTGCATTGTGAATATTAACATATTCCAGTAAATTAGTTTGCACTCATTATCATACGCAATTACTTACTGTTTAGATGCTGCTGATATTAAATTGGCAAGCAATTTGCAAGAATTAATGCATAGCATAAAAAGCTTTTCAACATTCTAACAGAATGAAAAGACATGTTTCTAGTAACACAGTCTCTTATATACAGATGTCTCTCTGTATATAAAAATTCTGTGTATCTCTTAGTATCTGATACGTCTTCTTCAATAGCAAGTGGATAACTACTTGAGGCTCTGTGACAAACTCTTTATAAACTTTGTTTTGATACTGTGGAGTAAATCATAAATACCTCAGGCCAAATGCGACAGTAACATCTCCTTCGCGCTGCAAGAGAAACTGTTTTCATGCTCATTTTTGAAAATAATAGTTTAGAAAATGTATCAATGTGAAGTTTAGTTCTTTGCTCTCAAAGCTATTACTTGCTCCTGATATAACACTGTCAGATGGTGTGGGTAAATCAACATCTTTGTCCTCAAGATAGAGGTAGGAACAGAACAAGGTATGGAGAACCTGTCCTGCCTTTGGCAATAACAACAACCTGAGCCTATTTCTCTTCAGTCCAAGCAAGCAGTAATCCCAAAGGAAATAAACAAAGTCACCTCAAAATAAAAACCCAACTGAGAAAAGAACAGGGCCTCCTTTTCTGAAGGACTCTCAGTGAATGTTACAGAGACATTCGTTACAGGATGTTCTGCTTAGCCACAGAAAAGTAGCAGATCACATAGCATGAGCCAAAGATAACCCAAAGAGCTTTGTGGGGAGCCTAGAACAATAAAAACAATTTGATTTGTTGCTTAGTTTACGTCTTGGCCCCAAAGTTCAAGTGAATTAGGTCCCAGCTGAGAAAAACAACATGTCTTTTTTGCTTACATGACATATGACACCATTCCTCATGTTCCTCCATACAAGAGTGGAGTCAGTAGCAGTGGCATCCCAGAGTACATTCAGGGAAGGAGGTCAAATACGGGGATTTGGAATAGGCTTTTGCTTCTGCTGAGCCAGCCTGCACAACTGAGGATCAAAGAACAAGCACCCAACAATCCTATCTGCCAGTAAGTATCTCTAAGTTGGCTCTCTGGATACAGGATAGCCATGCTCATACTTATGCTCCCAGTGAGCACAAAGACCTCAGTATACCTAAGTGGAATTTCAGACTCATGCTTCAGTTAGTAATACACTCACAGATCCTGATCTGATGGGATTAAGCATCTATATTAATTACAGCCCACTGGTTGAGGGCATGAGACTGTAAACTACTTGCATAAGCATTGTGCCTACTTACCTGTTTGTACAAAACTGCCTTTAATGAGACCATGAACCTTAATGGGGACCTTGGGAATCCAGAATACCATAAACAAACCACAGTAGTTTAAGCAAGTCCCAGACTACATTTCTAAATATATAACTTGTGATCTCAGGTCTCAATCTTTCAAGCTACATTTCAATCTGGAACCAATTACGATAACCAACTTGTCCTATAAAATATACGACTGTAATAGAAACACAAATGCACCCTTAACTCTAGGAGCACAATGGGTGCATAATGGATTATGCACTCTTTTATTATATATTCTTGGGTTGAAAATATCTTTAGTAAAAATAGGCATTTTTTTTTAAATCATTTAATCAGTTCTTCAATATATTTTACCCTGTTCAAAGCTGAAGCACTTTCTGTAGCTTTCTTGTCACTACCTTTAAAAACTTACATTTCTAATTTATTTCTTTTTAAACTAAACTTTCCAATTAGCCTTATGAAGTTAAACTACATGATTTTTGGAACTAAAAATTATGTGTGTTTTGGTCTCTGAAACAAAGCAATGAAGTTCTCATCTGATTAGCAAACGCAGTTTTTTATTCTCATTGACCTTGAATAGAAAAAAACATTCAGCAATCATTTGTAATGAGAGTGCTACAGATGAAGTGATACGCTCAGAGTAGGGCTTCAGTCAAATATCAATCATTCATCATCTCCTTCTTCTAATCCTAATCTGTAAGACTTCTGACAAATTGTTTGGTTTCTAACGATGTGGCAGAAACTGTGAGCAGCTCTCAGAGCCACAGGACATATCTCCAAAAAATTCTCCCTCTTCTGCTTGGGGAAAAAAATACATGACCTTACAGTTGATGTTCAATATCAGTGTCCTTAAGCTACTGACTCCTTGTACACTAAAAGAGACGGAATGGAAGCTTCCAATTACCTTTTGATAAACAAAAGATGATGTATAACAGCATACAAGGGAAAAAAAAATCACAACTCTCAAAAGAAAAATTTTTACATTTTCTGGAGAAATCCAGACTCATCTATGTCCAGAATCTTGACTGTACATGAAATTTAGCCATAGTATTGTTAAAACAGAACTATAATGAAAAAGAAAAACACAAGACTATTTCCTAAAATAGCAACTGCTATTGATTTCTGTTAAAACCCATTGATGTCTGTAGACCCAGACTTGACTTATTCATATCTGCATTAAACATAATCTTAGCACAGATTAAAAATGTCATGTGTTTCATGAACAGGAATCATTCCTAAAGTTTCATAATCTTACAGTATCAAAAATCGAGACAATCTAATCTTTCAAATGAAAAAGTAGATTTTCAGAATTAATAGCTGAAATGAAAATTTGTATATGTGACACCAAAATACCCTAAAGACTCCTTAAAAAATAAGGAGGAACTCCAAATTTTGTTTTAAACCACTTCAAATAATGAGGCATTCTTATGTTCCATAGCAGTTTGCTTTTCAACATCTCACAAACACAAACAATTGTCCTCACTGTTTCCAATATAGAAATAGCAGTGCAATTAACAGGAAGTCCAGGCCTGATTCTCTGCCACTGCACAAGATGATATTGACAACTGATACTTTTTAACCTTATGTGGCTTGACTCCCTGAAAGCCTGCATAAGAGCAGTTCCATGCACAGATCAGGTGTGGGTTTAAGGGACAGCAGAGGGTATAAATACAGCATCGAGAAAGAATACAAAAAAAAAATTGGATTAGAATCACACTGTATCTCTTCAACAGTAACATCAACAGAACTAAATCCAACATTTGCAAGAGTCACAAGAAGATCGTGCAATCTTCTACCTGGATTTGTGCAAAGCATTTGACACTGTCCCGCATGACATCCATGTCTCCAAACTGGAGAGACATGGATTTGATGGACAGACCATTTGGTGGATAAGGAATTAGCTAGATGGAGGCACTCAAAGAGTGGTGGACAACGACTTGGTGTCCAAGTGGAGACTGGTGACAAGTGGCATTCCTCACGGATCGGTATTGGGACCAGCCCTGTTAAATATCCTCGTCGGCAACTTGGACAGTGGGATAGAGCAAGTTTGCCGATGACACTAAGCTGTGTGGTGCGGTTGACGTGCACTGCAGGGGAGGGATGCCATCCAGAGGGACCTGGACAGACTGAGAGGTGGGCCAATCCAAGCCTCATGAAGTTCAACCAGGTCAAGTGCAAGGTCCTGCATGTGGGTCGTGGCAATTCCAGGCACAAATACAGGCTGGGCAGAGAATGGATTGAGAGTGGCCCTGAGGAGAAGGATTTGGGATACTGCTGGACGAGAAGCTCAGCATGAGCTGGCAATGCATGCTTGCAGCCCAGAAAGCCAACCACATCCTGGGCCCCATCAAGAGAAGCACGGCCAGCAGGTCGAGGGAGGTGATTCTGTCCCTCTACTCTGCTCTCATGGGACCCCACCTGGGGTATTGCATCCAGCTCTGGAGCCTCCAGCCTAAGAAGGACATGGAACTGTTGGAGAGAGTCCAGAGGAGGGCCATGAGGATGATAAGAGGGCTGTAGCACCTCTCCCATGATGACAGGCTGAGAGAGTTGGGTCTGTTCAGCCTGGAGAAGAGAAGGCTCCAGGAAGGCTCCTACCTAAGTGGAGCTTATAAGAAAGATAGGAAGAAACTCTTCAGCAGGGCTTGTTGTGATAGGACAGGGGGTAATGGTTTTCAAATAGAAATACGTATATTCAGAGCAGACATCAGGAAAATGTTTGGTTTTTTTTTTCAATGAGAGTGGTGGAATACTGGAACAGGTGGCCCAGAGAGGTGGTGGATGCCCCATCCCTGGAAACATTCAAGGCCAGGTTGGATGGGGCTCTGAGCAACTTGATATAGTTGGAGATGTCCCTGCTCCTTGCAGGGGAGTTGAAGTAGATCTTTAAAGGTTCCTTCCAACGCAAACTATTCTATGATTCTTTAAGATACAAGATTTACTTTTGCTCCCAAGACAGGATAACCAAGGAAGAAAATGTGACAAAGAAATTAAAGTTACTCTATGAACCCCTTTATGCTTATGCAAACACACAGCACTTCTTAAAAATATATTGGACCTAAAAAACCAGTCTTGCTCTAATTTTTGTGCTGGTAGGTGGAATAGTCTGCATTTGTAACATGTTAGCTAAATCTGATAAACTTGACATAACTGTAAAACACAACCAAGTTGCAAGGAAATCCACACAAAGCACATCAAACAAGCCTGGATCGCTCTAAGCCCAGACTAAGTTATCCCACGTATATTATTATCGCTTTCCTACAGTAGCATTAGTGTCCAAGAGACCTTGTGGTACACTGCTTCGGGAAGCTGATGCAGCTGAACTGATGCCTCTTCCTCCTCTGGAATAGCCTGGATGCCTCTATCTGAGACCTGTGGACTTATACTGCTGTGGGACTGAACCCACAGCCCTGAAGAGCACTCTTCTCCTAGCGCCCAGGTCAGGGCATACTTAAATATTTTGTGGATGTTTCATCTGCTCAAAGGATTAAACTCATCATATAAGAAAAAATTATAAAGAAAGAGCGACAGTCACAAAACTGCAGATAAACAGAATCCACAAGGTACAGTAGTAATGCAAACACAATCAATTGTCAGCTTTTACAAAACACCACCTAATTAGAGCTGTTATCAAAATGAAGGTCATGTTAAATTGTACTAAGCATACTCTGTACTTACACTGATATTTGTGTTAATGTTCATCAAAGTAACTCCTGTTTTAAAAGGGACGACTACTTAGTACCATTATCAGTCTCAGCCTCAATATCTTATGCTGTCGGTAATAGGCAGAAACCTCAACTTCAGAAAAAGATTCATTATCTCAAGTGCTGAGTCAGTATGAGCTGTGTATCTCAGAGAAAATACAGTTTCTGCCCAGAAAAAAAACCACACTGAGTCAATACTATGCCCCTAAGTCTTCCCTCCAGTTTAGGCGGTGACCTGGGTCCTACATCAATAACTCAATTTATTAATTCTGGGCAGCATATAGTAAATTGCTTTCTGTAGCAATTTGTACTGATGGAGAAGAGCTATTGAGGAACTTTCTTCTCCTTTAAAGAAGACACTTCAGCTGTCACATCATGTGTAACAATCAGTGATTCCCCTTGCTTCTTTCAGTTGCTTTCCAAGCCGTCAGTCTTAAGAGAGCATTTTCAAAATTGGTATCTTTTCTTCGCATTCTTCTCTGCAACGTTTTGTATGGGAATAAAGTGCCATTTCATCTGAAAAGGTACTGTGAACTATTATAGTTTGGGACTTTTTTGCCTCAATGTATTTCATTTATTTATTTACACTCAAGACAGATAATAAAAGAACAAGCAGCCTGACCTTTGGACAACTGCCAGAAAGCCCAACTCTGCATCTACAACAACCAGTGTGACCTTCTTCTTTATGTTCAGCAGCTAACAATCACACACAATGAGAGACAAAAAGCAACCTGGCCTGTGTAGAAAACTGGGCTCAGTCAGGTAACACAGCCTATTCTCAAAGCACCTGAAGACATATGCTTTGTGAACCATTTCAGACCATCTGGGACCCACCAGCTGAATTTCAGAACTGTTCATATTGATGCCCTGCCAGTGGCAGCTCCCAGTTTTGCCAGAAGAGATTTAAAAACATTTATGTATCTCTATCTGTTATCTCAGACTCGATATCACATATCATCTGTCTTTCTGCAGGCACCATACACACCATATTATTTGCTCCTCCATAATCTGTATCCAATTTGCACAGCTGGGTGTGCAGAGAGTTGGTAGGAAGATTTTGAGAGTATGGTTCCATGCATGGAGACCTCAGACTCTGCAGTCTTTACCAACACACCACTGGAAACCAGTGTCATTTGTTCACAACATCACACTCACTGCAGCAAATGTGCTGCTTCATTATATGCCAAAGTTTTGTTTCCAATAGATTTCAAATGCTCCACATAGAGCAACCAGTCCAAGGTCAAGCTCACCCAAAACATATATTGCAGCAGTAATGTTGGAAAGTAAAAGACACAACTAGATATAAATGAAGAGAAAAACTATCATGGCTGGTGTTAATTCCCTGTCAATAATCCTATAGCCCAAGCAAAATGTGAGCAACATATGTCAGTCAAGGACAGAGAAACAGAAATCACCACCAATATATTTTCTGGCCCCTTTCTGTACTGCATCAACAGGGGCTTGGTTTTATTGGGGTGAATGTATAGTGCAATATTCTATGCCATGCCACGCTATACCACCAAGAGGGCATGTTGTTCATTTTACTGATTCAGTTTTCACACTAGTGTAACCCCATTATTGTCAGCAGAGAAGCTGGAAACTGCAAACAGATTCTAGACTGATAGACTCAGATATTTCTAATTTTCAAATGTATACAGCTAGCTTTATTTCTGCTTTTTCATTTGACTTTTCCTTTCTAATAAATCCACTGCTATGGGACACCTACTCAATGATTTTCTATTAAAAAAAGGACAGAATTGAGTCCATTAGAGGCATTTATTAGAATTATTAGGATTTTACAACATGATAGCATAATCTGTCTTTAGCCTGAAGTAAACAGTCTTAAAGGAAAGTCCATAGGGAGAGTAAAACTGAAGCATTTTTAAAGTGGTGAATACTAATCAGATATATTGCTGGAGGAAAAAATAATGTTATAACAGGAAGATACAGCAAGTAGACCATGCAAAAGGTATGATACCAAGGAATTCAAATATGACAGTACTATATATTTGGAGAGGAAGGTGGGGGAGAAGCAGCTAATGACAAACTGACAGGAGGAAAATATAACTACTACTAATAGGAGATGGAGAGGAAAATCAGGACAGAAAGGTGAATATTTGGATACTTGCACTGAAATCAGCACATTGGGAAAGGCGAGCCAGAGGTTTCACAACTGGAGGCTCCAGTTTCTGTTACAGGAGGAGACTATCAGGGCTTCCTGCTACCACTCATTCATGCATTGGAGGATATCTAGTCTTAATCACCATACCTCTGCTATTCAAACAGGTCTAACCTTTCCCGTAATCTTCTAGATCTTTATTTTATGTTTTTTTCTATGTTTGTATTGGTTATGGTACCATCAGTTTCTCACTCACAGAAAGATTAACTAAACTCAGGGCTTCTATATAAATACTTGCTAATAATGCAGGTAGTCATTTACTGAAGAACTGTAACATAAAGTGCACAATAACACTACCTATTTGGATTATGTGAGATAATAGTCTCATAAATTGTGACTGAGATAAGAGTTATCAACACTGACTCTTTCTTAATAGGCCTTTTACAAGGTCAGTAACAGATAATCAGGAAAAAAAAATAGCCTCTATTGCCTCTACTTGTTTAGAAGTCAGGTTTCCCATTTACTACATTACAAGACAGATTTTACTATGCCAAGGAATTTTGTTCGTTTCTAAAAAAAAAACCAACCCAAAAGCCATACTGTAAACACACATCAGTTTCAGAAGTAGCACCAAAAACAACTTATGAAATCTTTTCATTTCTGCCTATTTGCATTTTATTACATTATTAAGATGAAGGTAAAGGCATTCAAAGCAAAAATATTGAGCCCAGGGATTGTTTCTTTTCTCACTAACACCTAAGTAAATTAGGAATAACTCATCTGAGGACAACTTAAGCAAAGCAACATAATATTGAAATAAAATGAGATTGTCTCTGGAGCTGTAGAACTGGAAGAACCATTTGGAAGGGTTTGTGTATCCTGTGCTAGCTCCACAGAGTAGACACAGATACAACAGTGTGAAGCTGATATGAAGTTTCCGTCTTGGAGGAACGGTGTGGAAACACATCTCCTCTATTTCTTCATCCAATCTTTCCTGAACAGCTACCTGGCAATAGAAATAATCCCCTCCCAGAGATTCCTGACTGCCTCTGGCTAGCTTAGAGACAATGCCTAAAGTTTAGATGCTCATTCTAGATGTCACAAGTCACACTTCCTCGATAAATCACAGTGCTGTTTACTGCTAGTTAAAAAGCATGCATTGGGGGTTGGACTAGATGACCTTTGAAGGTCCCTTCCAACCCTAATACATTTTTACCTAACCTAAATCATTGCTTCAATAAAAAAGCCAGAAGAGAAATATCTGAGGAGGAGGAAGGTGGTACATGAGACTTCCTCCAAGACCTGGGCAAGTCCAGAATAAATGCCCAGTAGGACTGAATAACAGACAGAAAAAAAAAAAAACTTGCTGGTAAACAAACAAAAAAAAAAATAAAAACCCTCAACAAAAATGTCTTTGGGTAGTAAAAGCGAAGTATCATATTGCCCCAATTTCAAAGAAGGTAGCATGTTGCTTGAGGAACCACTTCTTTACTGAAAGAGTGGTCAGGCACTGGAACAGGCTGCCCAAGGAAGTGGTGGAGTCACCACCCCTGGAGGTGTTCAAAGAACATGTAGATATGGCACTCCAGGTTATGGTTTAGTAGATTGTTAGGTTGATGGTTGGACTTGATGATCTTGGAGGTCTCTTCCAACCTTAATGATTCTATGATTCTATGATTCACACACCTTTCCATCGAGCATAACCCTATTAAAATCAACGGCAAATATTATTTAAGGAGAATCAAGCTCTGTGTTTCCTAAATGGGAGAATGACACATGATGCACTGTGTGCATAAGAAAACAGAAAACAGTAGCTAACTCTAGGCATCAAAGTTAAGTGCTCCATTTAGGATCACAGGTTTCCTAAACAGTCCAAAGAAGAAACTTCAATTTACATGGAAGGTTATTCAGAGCATCTATATTTGGAATCTAAATCTGCCCAGTAAATATATAAGGGATTCCAAAATCCTGAATTAGGCCTATAAATTAGAGATCCAAAACTAAGACAGTGTGAGTATTGTCAAGGTATCCGTAAACCCAGCGCCACTGTCCCTGGAGTGAAAGGCCTAACTGCCATGGAAAAACATGGGTGCTCTACTTTCATGATCTAGCTTATTCCTGTTAGATCAGGAGATTATAAATTTCATATAGTGTATTAGGATTGAATGTCCACCTGCATGTTAAGAAGGACTAATAAAATCACAATGGTTTGTTCTTTTAAATAATAGGGATGAAACATTTTTACCAGCAGCAGTTAGCATCCAATGTAAGGACATTGCTGAACTGTTCTGCTCTTTGCATTTGTATAAGCAATCCTACAGCAATGATGAATGACTGCAGATGAGTACTTAAATTAAGCCTACACAGTCAGTGCCTTCTGAGTTGCTGCTGTTGTATGTATTTACTATAAACAGAAAAGAAAAATCAAGAGAAGAGCCTCTGGGAGAAACAAAATATGGGGAAAGTGCAGCATGAGGGAATATGTGTTACACTGCATCAGTGTGTGTCTACCACAAACAGAATCAAAGAGAAATCCAGTACAACCTGAGAATAGAAAGGGAAGCAGGAACATGAATGCATTCCTTGGAACAGTATGCAAAGCAAAGTTAATTACTGTGAGTTTCAATAGTAGAAGGAAAGAGCATTTCAAAGCATAACAAGAGACATTAGACGGTACCTGTGGGATATTACAGGATACAAATAGTGAACAAAGCATTGAGAGTGAGGATTCTGAATTACCAAATAAAAAAATAGTAACAGCTGATTAAATTAAGTAAGTGGAATAGGTGCGGGGGAAGAATTGGAAAATATGGAAAGTAAAGGAAGAAGGAAGAAAAAAAGTTGTTAGCTAACAAGATGAAATACGCATAGATAGACAGACAGACAGATAGAACTAAAAAAATAAAAACATCACAGAAACTGTATCTATGGCAACACTGAAATAGAAATTAGTAGACATTTTTTCCTCTCTTGAAGTCTGAAGGTTGGAAGAAAATCAAGCCAAGTTGCCAGCTATTTTTCTGTGGTCTGCATTATAGAAAATATGCCAGGAGACAGAAAAGAGAATATCAATCAAGTCAGAAGAAGGGAAATAGAACATCCTTCTTGCTTTCCTAATGAGCTTCACTTTTTAGTCCTTGTTTTCTAAACAAAAGATGGGTAAATTTTTTCAATAAAATTATTTTGTTCCTAAGAAATATGCATCTGGTTGGATTTTGTGGAATCGATTGAAAATAATGCAAGTTTTTTATGAAATTGTATCAATCTTATTTAAAAAAAAAATGCAAGTAACTAATCTAGGGTAAAGAATATAAACAGCTGTTTTCCTTAATTGCCTTTTTTTCACAAAATAAACATCAGAATCATTTTTATTTGCATACTGTCAAATTTGGTCTTTATATATATTTTCAAAACTTGTTAGTTACATAAACATAATTGCTAATATAATTTGTAATCACTTACAAAATGCTACAGTATTTTCCACTAGAGTTTTGTTTCTCTAATATGTTGCGCAGCTCGTATTTCTGTTTTGCTGTAACCAGTTATCGTCCCTATTTAAAAAGCAAAGCTTGATTTTTGACTGCTCTGTCCTTTGCTCAGTCATTTATACATGAGCAAGTGGGTGCGAAGTGCCAGCAGATGTGTCATGTTATGTTACACTTCTAACAACTACATAAGAAAAAAGGCACTGGATACCTAACCTTACCATTTCTATTTTCCCAATTAGACAGTAATGTTCAAGACTTATTTATTGGACTGTTTAACCAAAGGAAGAGATTTGGAATCTGACTATCAAGCATATATGTTAATAGATGAAATCTGTAATGTGATTTTCAATCTATCCATTGAAAAAATATCAGGCGGAACTGAAACAGAATAGGTGAAAAATGTTGGTGAACTGAGAATGTGGAAAAGATAATTTGAGACAAAAAATTCTATGTCCCAAAAGCTTCAAAAAGTCTGATTTTTATTTTATTTTATTTTATTTTTTATTTTAATATAATTCTGAGATAAGTTTCATAAAGTGTCTGTTTAAATTCTAAAATGAAGTACTTCTTCACTTTGATAACATTATTTAAAGGAACAATCTGACAGAAGCAAACCAAAAATTCCCTGCATGATGAAGTACATCTCATGCCTATATCCTGTGCATAAATTACATTCCTGGGTACATCAGAAGATTCTGCACTCCATTGTTCAAAGTGCTCTTCCCCATTTCAGCCTGAAAACATGCATCCAATGCAATATTGACTCAGATTGTGCTGACACTGCTGCTGATTTGAGAGCTCAGGACTCACAGCATTTCCAATACTTAATTTTTAAATCTACATATAGTACCACTAGAAAAATTCTCAAGATGTTGCATGCATACGGAAAATGTGTTAAAACTGTATTTCGAGAAACTGTTATATCAACACTAATTTCAAATATTAAAGTCTCAAATTAGTTTGTTATTTTAATTGAGGAACCTCTTTAAAAATCCTCTATAAATAGTAAATTCTGCAACAGTCTCTAGCACTTTGTGAGCATAAACTAAAAACCAGCAGAGACATATGCCATGGGATCTTAAACCCTGAAATGAGAAAAGGTGAAATAAAATTGGGAATACAAGGACAGTGAAGATAAAATTTACAACTACTTGAAAGAATGTAATGAAACAAGAAGTCAAGATTTTAAAAAGCAATTAATAATCTATATGAAATTCTAAGCATATGGAGCATATACCCATAAAAGACACTGGAAATGGTTTCTTCTTACACTAGAATTTAATGTGGCTCATATAGAGTTATGCTTGGCTCCAAAACAAGAGGACAAAGGAAGGAATTAAGAAATTACTATGTTCAACTGTGTTGAGAAACTATATGGTAGGAGAAACTATTATCTTATGACAACAGTCATGCCTGTACTTAATATCACCCTGGGTGTTATATGCATCTTCAAAATAGACACTGAATAGAGTTCAAAGCAACTGTGAATATTCTGAGAGGTGCTGCTAAAGAGAAGTACCACACATCCCTTCCTGGGAGAACTTGCCATGTGCCTAGGTCTTGTCCTTGTCCACACCACTACAAGCTCTTAGCTGATGTACACTGAAGAAGCTGAACTAGAGTGTTAACAACCAGCTAGTGAACCTTCATCATTCATAAATCTGCAGAGCTGGCTTCAGTGGTGCAATGTTCAGGTCTGGATTAAAAGACACCTCTGAAGCCCTGGAATGTATTATTATATGGAGCCTACGCTCTGCTTGCCACTTAACATAGTTAGATTTGGATCATCATCGTGTTTACAATTGGACTATGACTAATGTATTCAACTGCTCTTGTTAAACACAAATCTTGAAAAAAAATCTTTCAAACTAAGAATTGCACATCACTTACCCATAACCATGTACAGCAGCTGTTTCAGAACTATAAAAAGGATTTGAGCAATTCTTATTTGTATCGCACAATGGAGGATGCATACATTACCAAAGAGGAACTCTCTCCCCCTTACACACATATGTTGCGCTATATAGAATCATAGAATCATAGAATCATAGAATGATATGAATGATATGAATGATATGAATGATATGAAGTTTATGCAACAGTTGCTGCAAAGACATACAGTACAATGAGTGGCTTAAAGCTTCTGCTTCTATTCTTAATTATTTATCGAATGCTTAGCTGTACTTTAGTGATCTCTTCTCATAAGCTCATATTACAGCACTAAGGGCCATACTGTGACTTCCCCATGCTCACACTTATGAATCATTATTCATACAAAACCCTACTGTGATAAAACTGAAAAGCAGCTATAAATACAGGGCAGTAAAATGAAATCAAAATTTCCAATATTTTCATAGGTGTCTATCATTTTGCAACAAATATGAATGAACAATTTATTTGGCTATTTTCACACAAGGGATCTCTTCCTCACTCACATCACTTATGAAATTTAAAAAGCTGCATTTTAATAGACTTTGAGTCACATATATTGAACAATCTCCCTTTAAACACCAATGTTATCCGAGTGGGTTAGCTCAAAAGGCGACTTTTTTTTTTTTTTTTGGACTAAATTCCTTTGCCATGTGAAAGAGGCAAATATCAGTACACAACCTAGGAGAGGAACTACTACTCATTTGCAGCACCTCCAGGTTGCAGGAAAACAGGTCTGCTTCAGTCTAGCTTACATTCAAGTGGTGTCAACTTTGGAGTGTGGAGTTTTGGTGTTTTTTTTTCTTAAATATAACTTAAGTTAGCATGCAGAACAAATCCAGAGATTGGAATGGCACATATCTCCAACCTTAAAAAAATAGGATCTCTTTATTCAAAACTGCAAGCACTATTTCCCTGCTGCTTTGGTAAGATGAAATCCAGAATATTATAAGAAATATTCAACCTGACTGCAGAGCACCAACACTGCTAGCTGGATCTGTGATTGTAACGGTTCCTAAGGAGTTGTTATAGCCTAACTAGTCAATGATCCCTAAACTAAGAAGGATTTACATGACTAGTCTAACAACTCTAAAAAGGTCGTTATAGTCTACGAAATCACA
Organism: Tetrax tetrax; assembly: GCA_009806455.1. Lineage (NCBI taxonomy): Eukaryota > Metazoa > Chordata > Aves > Otidiformes > Otididae > Tetrax > Tetrax tetrax. Next base: position 204,308 of record WHYT01017200.1, on the reverse strand, counting down.
GTTACAGAGCATCACAACCTCAGAGACAGAAATGGCTCATGTGGAGTACCTCTCGTTACTGGAGTGTATAATTGCTATTATCAAATCAGTGTACACAACAATGTACTAATTGATCAGTGAACTATAAAGGTAAATATTATGTCTATCTGAATCTTCTCTGTGTCCTGTATATGTATAATTAAATTCACTAGTACAACATGTTGCTGTATTGCTTTTTCAGTAAGAAATTACAGATCTATGTGATTTTTAAATATGAGACTGCTTTTCAAGGCACTAAGCCCTACACAAGCAGAAAAGATAATTTTAACACATGTTTTTTTATTAAATCACAGTAAAAAGGAACTTCAGATCACTTTGGCAGAAGGATTAACTCAACTGCATCGAGCTGCAGTCTACATTTCTTCAGTTACAAGAGATTTTTGACCTTAAAAAAAAAAAAAGCTCTACTCTTGATACATCAGCACAATACCACCATTTTTAATAACATCTACGCTAACTTCAAAGACAATAGCATTTGTTTCCCATGGAAATAAATTAATCATTGTGCACAGGACTGGTGTAAGGTTTAAACTTTTCTCTGATCACTCAAAGCATTTTAAAGAAATACTGATCTACATTGTTTTTTTTGTTTGGATTAGCTTCACCTCAATTTAATTCATAAATGGATATGCTAGATAAAATTTTGTCTTTCTGGCTCACACACATGATAAAATAGAGAAGAGCGCAGCAGGTGGAAGACAGCCACTTCCACTGCCACCTCCTAGTCTTTTCCCATGTGGGTTGCAGAGAGAAGACTTTTCAGAAGTCAGTTAAATCAGACCAGCATCCTACTATTCACTGAGGCAATACATTGTCATTCGTGTCACAACAGCAACAGGGAACAGAAAAGCTTTGCTACATTTAATACTGCCAAGTACAATCACCCAAATGACTGACAACAATTCCGGATAACTGACAATCAGAGTAATTTTCCTATTTCAACCACCTTAAAAAGAGATCTTGAGCTTTGAAAAGGTTCATCTTAACAATTTTTTGAACAAGTTGTTGCAAAGACCATTTGTCCTGGACATGTCCACATCGTACTTTTTTCTCTTCTCAGAGCTGACAATGATCAGTGCAGTATAATAATCTTTTTTTTTAATGTCTTTGGCAACTTCAGATTCCAAGTGCAAAATGTAATCCCTAAATCAAGCTAAGGGAATCAACTTGTTCAAGCCAACCTGCTTTCTTGATCTTATAGATAATATATCATCGTGCAATTTACTGCTGGAAGAGTATATTCTATGTATATTATTTTACGTAATTTCAGTGTTTTATCAAGCTAATTTGAAGTAAGTCCACATTTATTTAATGTTGAAAGGTAGTGGGAAAAGGACTAAAATCCATTAATTTTTTTTTTCTTTAAGTCATCATATTTTTTTTCTGATGTTTCAATAGTCCAATGCAGAAAGATGCAGTTTTCCATATCATGCACTCCTAATTTTCCTACCTATAAATGAACTGGTATTCATAATTATGAAAGTGGACATTATACAGGAAAATATCTGCATAAAGTAAAATAGGCTAAAAGATGGAATCAGGCTCATAAAGAAAAATTTTCACTCAAATGACCCTCAAAACTTGTAATGTGGGTTTTGTGACAGGCGGAGGGGGAAAATAGTGATACAGAGGGAGGCCCATCAGTTGCCTTCAACGCCTGCATAATGATCTGTAAAATGTGGGGTTTGTTCTGAACTTAACCCTCCTTCCTCCAACTTTCATAACTATCTCTAGTTCTGAAAAGGAGAAAATATTAAAAATTGTGTTTGTTATAACAACAGGCCCCGAAAACTTCCTTGTCTAATTAGTTCACTCCCAGATATCACATATGCATTTTTTTTTGTCTCTTAAACGCTTAATGATTCCCAAAGAGACTTTGGCCAGTTTTCATTTTAAGAGTCAAGCTTAGTTAGTTTTATATTGGTTGAGACTAATGGGAAAATATGAGAAAGAGCAAAAAGGTCGAAGTAAATTGCAGAAGTATTTCTCCCGACAGCATTATCAGAAGCGTGACCATTTAAGGACACATTAAGAGAGGGGACGAGAGAAAGGGAATAATTTTCCTAAAGGCTAATGGAAAATGCAATACTTGCAACAGAGCATTCTCTTTCTCCTCTCAGGCTGGGTTCACTAAGGAAAGAAAAGATAGTAGTAAGTGCTATTATAACTAAACTCAAGGCTTTGACTAGCCAGAAGAAAACTTATGGAATAAAATCTATGAAGGATGTTCTGGTTGACTGCTGTCTTGTGGGATCCTTAGTTTTAAATCTTTAAAGGCCCTTTTACTATGAATGCAAAAATAACTGTCAAGGATGCCAACGGATCAACATGCACTAAATTGGCAGATGACCACCAAATTAGATTTCTTCCAGTAGTTCAGTCATTTTTAACACCTTTGTCCAGGCCACATCTTCTCAAAGTCAATTGGACTAAAAGAGCTTTAGGAATTCGACATGCTGGAGGGAAGGGATGCCATCCAGAGGGACCTTGACAGGCTGCATAGGTGGGCCCATGAGAACATCATGAAGTTCAGCAAAGCCAAGTGGGTTGGAACAGTCCCAAGCACAAATACAGGCTGAGCAAAGAATAAATTGAGAGCAGCCCTGAGGAGAAGGATTTGGGGTACTAGTGGACAAGAAGCTCAACAGGAGCTGGCGATGTGCACTTGCAGCCCAGAAAGTCAATCACATCCTGGGCTGCATGAAAAGGAGCGTGGCCAGCAAGTTGAGGGAGGTGATTCTGCCCCTCTATTCCACTCTCATGAGACCCCACCTGGAGTACTGCATCCAGCTCTGGACCCCCCAGCATAAGGACATGCACCAGTTGGAGAGAATCCAGAGGAGGGCCACAAAGATGAACAGAGGGCTGAAGCTCTTGTCCTCTCCTATGAGGACAAGCTGAGAGAGTTAGGGCTGTTCAGCCTAGAGAAGAGGAGGCTCCAGGGACACCTTACAGTGGCCCTCCAGTACCTAAAGGGGCCTACAAGAAAACTGGGGAGGGACTTTTGACAAGGGCATATAGTGATAGGACAAGGGGTAATGACAGGTCACGCAGAGAGAAAATTAGAAAGGGAAAAGCCCAGCTAGAACTCAGTCTAGACAGTGTTCTAAGAGATTAAAAAAAAAAAAAAGTTTTTATAAATATATTAACAACAAAAAGAGAGTCAAGGAGAATCTCCATCCTTTATTGGATGCTGAGGGCAGGAGGACACATTTCCACCAACGGTGAGAAACAGGCTGAGGTACTTATGCCTTCTTTGCTTTAGTCTCTAATAGTCAGACCAGTTATCCCCAGGGTATTCAGCCCCCTGAGCTGGAAGACAGGGACAGCGAGCAGAATAAACCCCCAGTAATCCAGGAGAAGCAGTTAACGACCTACTACACCACCTGGACACTCACAAGTCCATGGGGTCAGGTGGGATCCACGCAAGAGTACTGAGGGAACTAACAGAGGAGCTTGCCAAGCCACTTTCCATCATTTATCAGCAGTCTTGATTAACAGCGAAGGTCCCAGACGACTGGAGGCTTGCCAGTGTGATGCCCGTCCATTGGAAGGGCTGGAAGGACGATCCAGGGAACTACAGGCCTGTCAGCCTGACCTCGGTTCTACGGAAGATTATGGAGTGATTCATCTTGAGCGCATTCACCAGGCATGTGCAGGACAACCAGAGGATCAGGCCCAGCCAGCATGGGTTCATGAAAGGCAGGTCCTGCTTGACCAACCTGATCTCCTGCTATGACCAGGTGACCTGCCTAGTGGATGAGGGAAAAGCTGTGGATGTGATCTACCTGGACTTTGACACCATCTCCCACAGCATTCTCCTAGAGAAGGTGGCAGCTCATGGCTTAGGCAGGTATACTCTGCTGGGTATAAAATGGACTGGATGGCTGAGCCCAGAGAATTGTGGTGAATGGAGCTAAATCCAGTCGGTAGCTGGTCACAAGCAGTGTTCCCCAGGGGTCAGTTTCAGGGCAAGTCTTGTTTAACATTTCATCAATGATCTGGATGAAGCCATTGAGTGCTCGCTCAGTAAGTTTGCAGATAACACCAAACTGGGAGGGAGTGTCGATCTGCTCAAGGGTGGCAAGGCTCTGCAGAGGGATCTGGACAGGCTGGACCAATGGGCCGAGGCCAATTGTATGAGGTTTAACAAGGCAAAGTGTCAGGTCCTGCAGTTCAGTCACAACAACCCCATGCAATGCTACAGGCTTGGAGAAGGATGGAAAGCTGCCTGGTTGAAAAGGACGTGGAGATACTGGTTGACAGTCAGCTGAACACGAGCTACCAGTGTGCCCAGGTGGCCAAGAAGGCCAACAGCATCCTAGCTTGGCTCAGCAACAGTGTAGCCAGCAGAAGCAGGGACATGATCGTGCCCTTGTACTCAGGACTGGTGAGGCCGCACCTTGAATATTGTGTTCAGTTTTCGGCCCCTCACTACAAGAAGGACATTGAGTTGCTGAAGCATGTCCAGAGAAGGGCAATGAAGCTGGTGAAGGGTCTGGAGCACAAGTCTTATGAGGAGTGGCTGAGGGAACTGGGATTGTTTAGTCTGGAGAAGAGGAGGCTGACGGAAGCCCTTATTGCTCTCTACACAACTACCTGAAAGGAGGTTGTAGTGAGGTGGATGTTGGCCTCTTCTCCCAAGTAACTAGGGACAGGATGAGAGGAAATGGCTGCAAGTTGCATCAGGGGAAATTTAGATTGGATCTTAGGAAAAAATTATTTACTGAAAGAGTGGTCAAGCATTGGAAAAAGCTGCCCAGGGAAGTGGTGGAGTCACTGTCTCTGCAGGTGTTCAAAACCCCTGTAGATGTGGCACTCTGGGACATGGTTTAGTAGGCATGGTGGTGTTTGGTTGGCAGTTGTACTTGATGATCTTAGAGGTCTTTTCCAACCATAACAATTCTAATCTCCTTACAAGAGTTTATTTTGCTCTTTTTAATAAAACATTTTATTTCCCAATGTTTTCTTCTTTTCTTGCCCAACACATATGTAATATGACAAATACAGCTAGGTCTGCCTACGTTAATAATTTAAATAAAATGGGAAAGAATTCAAAGTCCCAAACAAACATAAAATAAAAATATCAGAAAAATAACAATATTTGGGCTTTTGTTCAATTTACTCCCACATATCTCTGTGTAAGATATATATAAAAATACTGCACATTTGACTAAATAAAAGGTAAATTTTGGGAATAGAGTTTGGACTACATGATCTTCAGAGATACTTTCCAATTTCAGCTATTCCACAAAGTTTCAGATTATTTTCTAATAAAGTAGATATGAAGAGAAACTACTGCAAAGCATTAGCTAAAAGAACAATACTAACCAGCAACACTTGATGCAATTTTAGACTGCAAAGATGCTGTTTAATGTCTTCTACAAGTGATACCAGTTGCAATATTATCTTTTTCTAAAAGAATCTAGCAATCAAATACCACTGTACTCTGTGGTTCTTCTCAGATTTTATTGTAATCAGGATATAATTTGCTTTGCATCTGTCTGACTGTGCTAGTCTAGGTATCATATCAAGCTTGTAGACACACAAACTGTCTATGGTTCTCCAGGATACAGGGATATAAATGACAAAGAACCGTATGACAACAATAATATTCCAGAACTATATGATAAAAAGAATGAAAAATAAATTCTGGGAAAGTAACAGAGGGCAACGTGATCCTACTTGGAAGGATCCATTAAATTTTCATGTAATATTTCTTTCGTTTCTCCAGAAATGCATATTGCCCTGAAACAAGTAAATCATCACTATGAGTGGCACTATTTTGCTCTTCTTGGGATACATGGCATCAGCAACTGAAGCAACACAAATAAGTCTTAGATTTTACATAAGCTTGTGCTTTGCAGCTCCATAGCATTTGCAAAATCAGCAGTGAGCCATATATAACTGAACCTGACAAGTCTAAGAAGGTACATGGAAAAATTGGAAAAAGGACTGATTTCAGTTTGCATTTTTATTTTAAAGTTTTATTATTAACAATCCTATTCTTATGGCACCTAATACAATTTATTTTTGCTGGATGCAGTACCAAAATAAAAATAAATGACAGCTCTTGCCTCAATTTTTATGCCTGAGGGAAATGCACATTTGCCTTTTGCACATACCCGTATGAGACCTATATTAACTAGAAGCTGAAACTATATAAATGAAGATAGAATTTAACTCAGAATTTGAAGCCCAACATTTTTAACTACGCAGAAAGTATTTTAATTCAAATTCAGCCTTTTTAAATAATATGCGCAAATCCTTAACATGTGTATCTCTGCAGCTTCACTCTACTACACCAGTTGAGGATATATTCCATTTCTTTACTTACCTGTGTTTACCCTAAAGCAAGGGGCCAGAATAGCTTCTTACATCTTCAAAAGATGTCTATGCTGCCTTCCTCCTGGCTTTTAAGACTTAAAGTACAGACAGAGGAAGATCAATAGGATATGATGACAACTTACCAAAAGCACAACGTGAGCAATCCAAGACAACTTCACGGAAGTGGTGACCTTGGAACTCACATCCTTATTTAAGTTCATTATGGTGTTTGTTATTAAGGCAAATGGCAAACTCACTGCTTATAGACAATTTTAACAGGGTGTAAGGGAATCTCCCAGCTGGTAGAACGGCAAAACAAAAAATGTCTTATTATACATTTTCGTACAATATTTGGTCTATAACTGTACAGAAAAGTGTTGCAGTGCTAGCAGTCACTCTCTTACAATCTTCTACCACGCTGCTAGCAGTAAAGGTACTCTAAAATAACATCATCTCCTACAGAAATGCCCAGATAGTTACATTTTTACCAGTAATGGCAGAAATGAGATTAGAAATTACAATTCTCTTCAGGTTTTTATATATCTCCTTTGAAAGTATTGTTTACATTTTTTGACATCGGCATAGAGATTCCCTGAGATGATGTTGCTGCCGTATTTTGATCTAATTTTTTTTTTCCATCACGACACTGTGGAATATGGAATTGCACACATTGCCTGGCTACTATCTAGCCTCATCTTTTCATTTAAGATAAATTCAGCATGGATGGTAAGAATGGAAGTTCCAGTCCTTTCACTTAACATATATGTCTTAGTATGAGATTTTAGAACATTGTATTTATTAGATAACATGTTTCTTCATGCTTTTAATTTTTCTGCCACTTGGTTTTCATAAGAAGGATGATTTCAAAATAAGTGAAGATTTCTATTTGAAACTCCTAATGAAGCTTCTCAATGCAGAACAACGATGCAATATATACCCAAAGTATGAGAGCAGAGACAAGAGTGATACTTGAGTAAAAGCAGCAGAAAAGAGATATAGCCAAGGCTTTTCTAGCCTTCACAGTTATCAACTGCAATTGAAGTCTGCACTTTATTTCCTTGTTGGGAAGAAAAGATAATTTGTGAAGCACTCCTGGATCACTTCAGGAGTGATCCAGTAGGGAAGTGAAGGGAGGTTAGAAATTATCATATTGGAAAAAGTCCTGCCAGTCAATCGGATAGAAGAATTACAGAAAATTCATTCCAGCATTTTGAGGTTTTTTTAAGTCTTACATAATGTCAATGACATTTTTCACTTTTACTAGGAGTCTGATTTGTTACCAGGCTCTGACTCAGGCAGTACTGGACCGTATGACGTTCAGGAGTCCCCCGTACAGTTCACTGCTTAGCCAGCCAGTGGATTACATGCCAGCTGGTGCTCACTGTCCTCCAGCTTTTCCTGCAGTGACATCCAGACACTTTCCTCATTGTCACCATAGGCCACCACAATTTACACTTGCAACAAAATCACACTGTCCTATAAACACAGTGAGTAATAAAAAGTCCTTGTTCACTGGCTGAATTATTGTCATTGTCTCCCAAAGGATTAAGGGGAGCATGAAGAAACATTGTCTCCCAAATTCTAAGCCTATTTTACGTAAATCCAGAGGAGTTGGAGTACTGTCCTTTCCAATATTTTAGAGCATTTATTCCTGTCCTGGCAGATCACAAGAAATCAACATTTTGAGACTGCGATACAATAGGAAATAAAAGAGCTATTTGAGAAACTCTAGCTATAATTTCAGTCTCTCTTTCAGATAGTCTTGTTGATAGCATATATTCTAAGCCAGATCTCCTTTAATAGATAGAAAGATTTTTTTTTAAGTAAACACTGAAAATAAAAATCATATCCAAAAATCTATAAGGCATGTAGCATAGGTAAAGTCTGTGAAAATAGGTATGCATATCATTATAATTTTTTTTTTCCCCGATCTGCCTAAATGCACAATAGTTACGTCTCAAATCCAGGTGATCTATTTATTCAGGTTCAAAAAAGTAACATTTACTCTTTCTGCTCCACATGTGGGGCATAATACCATAATACCAACTATGTCACTTCAGGTTGCACAAAAAAAAAAAAAAGCTATTATTGACTGCTTAATTGTTGTGCCAGGAAATGAAGGGGTTTTTTCATTATTAAGGGCATTTGGCAAGGACTCTGTTTTAATTTGCTACAGTTTGAACGTCCACTTATTTTGAACTAGAATTTAGGGAAATAATTACATTTTTTTTTGTATTTTACTTCTCTATTTCTACAAAGAATGCAATAAGAAGTCCAAATTCCAGGCAAAATACTATGCCAGAACCCAATAGTGAGGTGTGCTAGGAATGTTTTTTAACAAATAATTAATTCTTATTAAATGCAAGAAAATTTGCAGAGTTGGGGCTGTACAGTTTATAAATTTGAGTCAATTCAATGAGTAGTGTCAGTCAGAAAAAAAATCTCATGATTTTTTTGGGTTGTCAGAGTTGGGAAAGGTTAGACAAAAAATCAAACCAAATATGAAACACTTTATCTTAACCTGATCTAGTCAGGGATGTCCCAGCTTCTTGCAGGGGGATTGGACTAGATGACCTTTGAAGGTCCCTTCCAACTCTAACCATTCTATGATTCTATGATTCTCATTTGAGCAAAATACTGAACTGTCAGCAAACATATTTGGTGATTTTTTTTTTTTTGTCTAATTAGTCATTCCAACAATTGCTGTTCCATTTAATGTAAATCACTTCCCTCCTTTCCTTGTGTCCCTCCCACTTCTTCAGTTCTATCATGCTAATGAGCATGTAAGTACTTCTGAATAAAGAAAAATCATAAAGAATTTTCAGGTCAGCATTAGGAACCCATACTATTACCCAGGGGAAACACTCAGAATAAGTCTAATCTATTCAGATGTTAAAAGTAAAAATGAGAAGATAAAAAGAAAAATTCAAAACAATAAATTCTGCAAGATGCAGACAAACACAACAAAGACACTGCTGCCCTATAAAAAGCTGAGTGACATTGCAAGCAGACATGTCAGGAAAAGAACACATTTCTTTCCGTAAGTATGCATACATGTAAGAGATAGAAATTACAGGTAGAGGTACACGGGTACATCACTAATATTGATTTCCAACAGAATCAAGTAATTTGAAATGAGCAGACAGGAAGGAAATAACTCAGTACATTTCACAATCATTTAATCCTCAGTAAATTCATTAATTTTTTAAGAGGAAAAGAATTAAATCCAGAATTATTAATTTCAAATGACAATGGTGTTTCCTGAACAAACCAGTTATTGTTAGTGTTTACCATGCTGAGAGGCTATTAGAAGCTAATTTTAAATTAAAAAATAGAAGGCAGCTTTGCAAGACGATTGAACAAGACTTTCTAACAAGGACAGAATGTTTCCCATATTTGTTCCAATAAAGTAACAGTTTTTCTCTTGGCTGTTTCAAATTTACAAAGGGCAGGATGGAATTTTCTGCATACATATAAAGTACTGGCATTTTGATGAGGTAACAGGAAATTTAAATTTACCCAATAGACTGTTTGAAAATGAATATCCCATCCTCCACTTTTTTTTTTTTTCTTAATTTTTCTTAATTAAGCATTCAACTTAATTGCTAAGTTTGCCCAAAGTGTAATAAACAATTGAAGAAGCCATTGAGTACCGGGTAATAAATACATTACTTAGCATGATAAGACAAGAAATTACTGTCCCAATTAGTGACACAGATTCTTTAGTGCAAGGTAAAAAAAAAAAAGAAAACCAAACAGAATCCCTAATGAAAATAAGATGCTCTGAAAAACCAAAACACCATCTATGTATTGTACACTTTGAAGTCTCAGAATGTCTTCTGGGAAAACTGAAAATAATGCACTAAGCAAGTTACAGAGTAAAGCCATTTACTTTGTGTGTAATTTTTTAGCTGGATATTGCAAGGGTATTAGGGAGAAACAGTGTTATCAGTGTCCAGGAAGAGAGTTGTTTGAAAAAGTTAGAAAAGATTGCAGGGATTATAATGTAAACTACAGGTTTTCCCACAATATGTTGTTACTAGTGTGAGTAATCTCTTGGTTTATAAAACCACACTTTTACAGATAGGTGCCTATTTAGCCTGGCTTAGCACATTCACCATCATTGCTATCCCTTATCCATTGTACAGAATCAAAGGGAACTTTGAGGGACAATCTCCTGTGGTGTGCTGAGTGTATCCAACATCCAGGAAAGCCTCTGGGAGTTGAAAGCATCTGACTCTTCCCAAAAGACATCCAGCACCTCACAGCATCAGACTCAAAGGCAAAGTATTAAAGAACCAATAAAAGAAAAGAAAAAAGAAAGTTTACTTGAAAGGAAACCGTGGCTGAAAGGTCTGTGAGCTACAAATCAGAGCAAATAAATTCAGTAGTAATGCTCTCTCACTTAGAAGGAAATTGCAAGAACTACAGACTCTTGAATGGCAGTTTTGCTGCTGTGGTGTAAAGTTTTAAATGTGTTTCACAGTCAGCTTTTTAAAGGTAGTGCTATATGCATTAAAATCCACAAAATATATAACTTCAGTTTTCCCCAGATCTAAGTATATATATGATCCCTCTTTACAGCAACACTTCTCTGGTCTGAGAACAGGGAATAGTAAATCAGCTGCCTCAGATTACCTCCAGTCTTTTATGAAGCCATTTGAGGCATATTTCTATGGTTTGGAATTCAGCCACTAATGAGGACAAAGCAAACGAGAACAGAATTTGCCTCCTCAAATCACACAGGGAATCGGTACGAAATTTTAGTACATCCCCAGACTGTCACCTTCACACTGTAGAAAAGCCCTTTAATGCAGGAAGCTGCCAGTGTGGAAATTCTAGGCAACTGGATTTAAGAATAATTATTCCTCTGATGAGCAAAACCCAATCCTGTGTGCTATTCTGGACAGACCTCCAGTTATGACAGATTTGTAAGATGCAAGTGTCAAAGAACCTGCAGTGATGGCAGGCTGAACCCAAGGATATTTCCAAACTTACAAACACAATTTGAAGTTTGCTTCACAAGTTTTATCTCCCCTCTAGTTCCTCTTTCAAGCTTTCTCTGTAGAAAGAGGTAGAAGGAGAAGAAAACAAGAAAAGCTCTGGGAGGTCCCTTTTGTTGCAATGAACTATCACTGCTCTTGCCCAGAGTGTGAGTGTGTTAATTTTGAAATATATTCCTAAAAACCACAGTGTTTTGCAGACAAGATGGGGAACAAAATCTGCTTATGAGCTCACCTGCATTTATTTTATGCCACTATAATTTCAATGACTAGACAGGTATGACAAAAGATTAATTTCAGAAGAAAATCTCTTTCTAGTTCTTGTTTTGTTTTCTAAAGGCCTAATTCTGAATAATTGTTTGTATCACTTCATTTTAAGGAATCCATCTTTATAGACTCTGAGTGCAGGTAATAAAAGCCATATATCAATTTGCTCTGACTACATTGGGAAAAGAAAACTACCTATCCCACTGCCTAACTCTGCAGCAGCAGAAAAGCACACTAACACCTTGAGATGCAACACAAAACTAAAAACATCTGTAAATTATCCTGTTAACACAGATCATCCTTCTTGTAACTCAAGCAAAGAGCATACAAAGCAAATATGTAATGCACAATGTAAACACATGACATGTACATAATAACAACGAGAACTCACTGGCACAGAAAGCATTTAAAACATGCCAAGAAAACTTTAAATGTTTCGCTACCCAGGCTTTGTAAAGGAAACAAGAACCCACACAGAAATTTTCCTTGGGGATAAATAACTGGCTATGGCTTAAAGGTATTCAGCTTCCCCACAGACCATTACTTTTCTCCTGGTCATTAATCAGTAGGAAAAGAAAAGGCAGGGAGAAGAAGCCTTCACGTTATCACATGAGTGAACAGAAAACTGTGGGAACTGGTTTAATTTTACAGAGCTGCTGAACATGGCCAAGCAGCTACACAGAGAGAATTGGGAAACCTGTGCATGCTCTGCTGAATTCTTGGGGAATATTTTATTCTTTGTTTTAAAGAAGGTTAACTAGAATAAAGTGAAAGAATAGATTCATGTCAGTTAGTCTCCCTTCATTTCTTATGTATACCTACATGCTTCATGGATGTCTGTTCATTTCAAACTGATGCATGTAAGCCAGACATATAGCAGGCAGATTTTTCACTTGTTTTGATTGACACATCTGCCCAATACTTTGTTGCAAACTGGGGATCATTTTAGATTTGTTAGAAACTTCCTTTTTCTTTTCCTATAAATATATATTTTGCACAAACAAGACTCCAAATACCATGACTTGTAAAATTCCTTGGGTGGCAACACTGTCAGCTGACCAAAACCATCACAGTATTTTATGTTATCTTTGTCTGAAATAAGAAAAAAAAGTCCCTTTACACTCAAGTTAAGTAATTAATAAATCTAACAGAAAGCTTGCATGTATTTGGTTTTGCATTTATTGGCAAGAACCAATGCTGTCACAGTTATCTGCACAGGATTTCTGTGCAAGGCAAAGACAGCGACCCCTGTTATCCTTCTCCTAGAGGTACCACACTCTGTGTACAACACTTGTGAATGAAGTGATTTTGCTGCACCAAATTTACAAACTATATGTATATTGTAAGGTTACATATTTGTATTACAAAAAAAAAAAAAGCCCTGGAAAATACACAGTTAATTTCAAAATGGGATCATTAATACATTACACTGTATTCATTTTCACTCAAATTTACAAAAAAAGAATGCATAGTCAAGTGTATTTGTAGCTATCGTATTGCTTGTTATGTAAAACAATTCCTACAACAGCTAGAATGTTATTCTAAAACACTTCTTCAAATGTTTTCATAACATATATGACTTCTTTATGCACACAATACTTCCCCCACTTTTGAAGGCGGGACCAACATTTTAACCTTAGAGACCTACATTTAATCATATTCACTATTTCAGAGAGCAATGCTCCTAAAACTTACTGTTAAAATATTTAGTGTTATACAGTTTACACGTCAATTGTAAATGGATGAAACATAGAAATAATATATTGTATATTGACCAGGAAACACACCTCAGACTTAGGAATGGAATAGAATAGAATAGAATAGAATAGAATAGAATAGAATAGAATAGAATAGACCAGACCAGACCAGACCAGACCAGACCATTTCAGTTGGAAGAGACCTACAACAACCATCTAGTCCAATTGCCTGACCACTTCAGGGCTGACTAAAAGTTAAAGCATATTATTAAGGGCATTGTCCAAATCCCTCTTAAACACTAACAGGCTTGGGGCATTGACCACCTCTCCAGGAATTCTATATGAGTGTTTGACCACCCTCTCGGTACATAAATGCATCTTCAGTCCAGTTCTTTCTCCCTTGACACAGCTTTGAAACATTCCCATGCATTCCATCACTGGATACCAGGGAGAAGAGATCAGCACCTCGCACCCCATTTCCTCTCCTAGGGAAGCCATAAGGAGCAATGAGGTCACCCCTCAGCCTCCTTTTCTCCAAACTAGACAAACCCAAAGTGCTTAGCCACTGCTCACAGGACACTCCTCACAGCCCTTCCACCAGCTTTGTTGCCCTCCTCGGGATGCATTCAAAGGACCTTCACATCCTTCTTAAAACATGGAGCCTGAGAACTGCTATACCACTATTATATTTCAGAAAAGTGAATGAGTATTTGACTTTCATTCCTATTTTGTATGCAGTTTAGTTTAGTCAAGATAGATAATGGTTTGATTATATTTAATTACAAATCCACTATACAAATGAAGTTGTTTATTCTAAATATTAACCTTGTTAAACAGCATGAGAAAAATAATAAATAAACCCACCAAAAAACCCTGAAGTGACAGAAATAATAAAAACATGTCATTAAAAACCCCAAACTATTGTACATTCAGGAAAATTAATTTATGTGGAGATGGCCTACACATTTTTGAACAGCACCTGTTCAAAATGCAAAGGCATATGAGTACTCTATTTTTATCAAATAATCACTTCTGCAATATTACTGTATAGTATTTTTCATTAGCAAACTCTGTGCAACAGATTTAATAATATATGGCAACTTCACACTCGCATACAGTTTTACTCACGACTTAAGGATCTGCCAAACAGACCTCCTACAAAGTCCAGGGTTCTTTTCCTCAAGTATAAAGGAATAAACTGTTCTTCATTCCAGAAAAAGTCAATACACCAAAACTACGCTAACAGTGGGTTTCAGTGTTCCTGAACAATAAATAAATAATTAAATAAATAAATTACAACAACATACTCCATTCCTATTTACGACAGACTTCCATTTGGATCCTTCTCTGGAAAATCCTCTTGGTGGGGGAGCAAAATGGGACACTAATAGAACTGAAAAGGATAAACTAGATTGTGTGCAATGCTATATAAAGAGTTCTGCCGAAATATTTTAAAAATATTTTATAGTAGAAAGGTTATTCTTCTTTCAAACTCTACAAGATTGCAGGCTGTTTGTATCCACAATCCTAAGATTCCTCTATGGCACATCTTCTTCAAATGTATTGGTCTGATAAGGTTTTCATACAAGAGAAAACGGAGTTGGTTAGCTCCAAAGCTGTGGTGAAGACCTTGCTGAACTTTTCAGATTTATGATTTACCCTACTCAGCGTATGCAGAACATTCTGTAAAGAATGAGACTCCTCAATAAGAGCTAATCTTACGCTGGCGTAAAAAAATATGGCCAGCAGTTTTCTGTTTAATTAAGATCCCTAATCCTTGCACTTGGAAAGAATACGGGTGCTCACAGGCCATTTAGTGTGCTGGAGCAGGAGCTGCAGCTTCCCCGGCAGGTTCGTCTTGTCCCTGCTCCTCTAGAATTCATTCATCTCCTTGAATTGATTTTAGTTAAAAATGAAAGTCTCCACTACAGTACATTCTTTTAAAATCAATGCACATTCCTCCCAAAGGGAGGAAGAAATTGACCCCAAATACCCTATTTTAAATGCCTTTTTAAAATATATTGGAGGAATTTTCCCTTCCTTTTTAAGTGAACCTAACAACATTTTCTGATTACGCGGGTAACTTCCAGAGCAGTCACTGCACAAAACCCTGTCTCCTGTCCATCTGCCTCACTCCCCAATCACCTCATACAAACTCACACACACCATCTCAGTAAAATGTGGATCTACATTACAACCTGGACACCTAACTAAAATTGACAAACTCCACCATTAATAACCATTAAGAGCTGAATATGTTTATTCCTTTGAAAAAGGATACTTACCGTTTTTGGACAAAATTCTAAAGGGCATCAACAAGTCATTTTCAGAAGAAATGTAGGCACTTAGAAAGCTATAAGTATTTCTACATTATACATAAAGTGTGTCTACAGTGTCTTTTTACTGACAGTTGAAAATTCACACCCTTTGTGGCATCCAGAAACCATGCTCAGTGCAAGGTGAGGCTACTGAGTCGTGCTGATAAGCCATATGGCTTTCGATCAGTTCAGAAAGTGAGCACAGTTCACCTGGGTTTCCCACGTAGACATATTATCTGACTCTTCAGATGACTTCAGCTTTTCTGAAAACTTTAAGCTATGCTAAATTAGGTCAATGCAATTAACCAAGAAAGCAGCAAACAGAATAGGGCATATGAAGGATCCTCTCAAAACTGGGTGAATGAGCCTCAGCATCTTGTGGCTTCTAAGGCAGGCTATGGAATCAGCTCTGATGGAAAGGACAACAGCAGTGTTCCCTAAAGATCCCCTTGTTATGGAGCTGAAGGCACGGAGCTAAGAGGGCAGGTTTATACATTCAAAAAAAGAGAAGAAAAGTAAAGGGGTTTTCCTAAAGATAAGAGATGGAAACAAGAGGTGGAGTGAAACAGAAACAAAATGAAGTATGGAGGCGGGGTGGGGAAGTAAGGACTGGTTAGTGGCAAAGAAAAATGCAATAAGCCTGAGGAAAAGAGTGTGTATTGGAAAGGGAAAAAACAAAAAAAAAAAAAGAGAAAAAAAAAAAAGCAAGCAGTCTAGTTTTAAGAGCTACTGTATTGAGATTTCTGCAGACCATACAATAACTCCAAAGAGTACTCCTTTAGGACCTTGATCCAAAGAGTATTATTTTTACTTTAATGGGCTTTGGATTAGCCAAGTGCCCCAGAGTATAAATTTATTTATGCAGAACAAGTATCTTCTTGTATAATTCAGCACTGGCTAGCAACTGCAAAGTATCCTGTGTACACAGCTTAAATAGCTCATTTCTTCGAATCTGCACAGTACTATACCAAAATGCTATTTGTCAAATTCTTGCCTCGTTTTACTCATCCTCAACAAGAAAGCATGCGTCATTGGATCAGAAAGGCCATCCTTCTCAGTTTGCATTTTTATAACTCACTCGCTTTAAGGAACTCTCATTAGGAGTTACACCCAGCAGATAAAACAGCCTCATGTTTCCCTATGACACCCCAAATACACACCACAGATTAACCTGTTCTACAGTTGAATGCATCCAGGCAACTAATGAGTGAAATATAATCACTGAAAGACTGTACTTACTGATAGTACAATCCCTAGTCAATATACATGGTGTAAATATGCTTTAATGTTCTTTTTATAAGCTGTGTCTCTGTTCTTACAGAATACATTAAATAGGCTGACATTTAAATTGAGTGCCTCAGGGGAGATGCATCTCCTGAAGCATTTAGTCACCTACATTAACAAACAAGACTTCTCCCCAGTTTAGCAACAGGTTTTATAAATGTGTGAAAATTCTTTATGGATGTATATGTTAACAA
Source organism: Tetrax tetrax (assembly GCA_009806455.1). Taxonomy (NCBI): domain Eukaryota; kingdom Metazoa; phylum Chordata; class Aves; order Otidiformes; family Otididae; genus Tetrax; species Tetrax tetrax. Next base: position 187,179 of record WHYT01017200.1, on the reverse strand, counting down.
CATGAGATCTTTTTCACACCTGTAAAAGGCATTTAATAATCCTTAGGGAGAGTTTTTCCAGTTTCAACAAGTAAGGCATTGTATTTGCTTTAAGTTGAATTATAAGCAACTTCACCAGGTCTTCTGGATTCTTCTGTAAAAAAAAAGATACGTTCTTAATTAAGCTTACTTCCAGTTATAAATCAATGGGGTGGCATGAAAAAATACTATTTAGTATTTCAAAAAACTAATTGATCCTGGATGTGGGCAGACTGATGCAGGGTGTATGCAACCAATCACTAGGGTAAAAAAATGTTTAGAATAAACATTAAAAAATTAAAGTTTTCCTATTGACTGAACATTCGTCCCACGTAATATAAGCTCTCCTTGTTGATAGCTTGAATCTTTCTTAAATGTTACAATTCTGATTTTTTTTTTTTTTTGAGCACTGTATTTATCAACAGATTAGTATACAATTCAGAGGGGAAAAAAAAGTATATTCTTTGATTGTGTCCAAGATTGATTTGACCCTGATGCTACTACTTTGGGAAACCAATTTTCTTAATCATGTAGTCCTCTTTATGAAATATCTCATTTATAGATTCTTCTCCTCCTGTAAACAGAGGCAAGGTCAGCTTACTCTTTAGCACAACAATTTATTCCATTATGACCATGCCTAAGACAGGAGGACTGAAAGAAAATTCTCTCTACAGAATACATTATACACCCTGTTTCAATAGTGCATTATACATCAATTTTTCAATATATTAAATGATCTACATGATATATTGGTCCATATTATGTATCATGTATTCATTCCCCTGCAGCAGTTTCAGATTCTGTTCCACTGAATAATGTAATGCAACTGTCGGTTCTTGTCCTGCATCACTTTATTTCACATCTTATTACTTTATTCTACATATTGTTCTTTCTCTATTATAGCTGAGTTGCAATATATGAATCACTATAACTTCGATGTTCTCTCAATATATATAAAGTGATAGGTCCCTTTCTTTGTGTAAAATTACCAGTAACGAAAATGAGCAAGACAAAATGTTGCAGGGTTACTGAGTGCCCCTTCAATATACATTACCATTGCTGGATTTTCACATGACTTATATTGCTCATCTTCTCAGTATGCATTCATAAAGCAAACAAGAGGTAAACTGTTGCATGTAAAATAAAAGTCTTAAGAGGAACTGATTTCTACGAGTATTCTTCAGAAGCAAGTATCATAGCCCAGTGTTTCCATATGTTAATAAGCAGAGAATAATCTATGAATAACTGTTGCATGAATAACTAAGATCTCACTAGAATTATGAATCATGGAATATGAATTAAGTGAATGAATCTTTTGATAGTAATATGCTTCAAGGTCCTGTAGAAAAGACCACCTTTCCTCAGACAGGAATGATTTATTGAGCCATAGCTTTTTTTAGAGCCACCACGAGGAAACTGGTGCTGAAACATATAATCTCTGGCAAGTATGGGCTGCACAGGGTTGAAGAAAGAAGCAAAGGAACAAAATGTCATAAATTGAAATAGGACTGGAAAAGAAGATAGATAATGAGACATTTATTCATCCACCTAATTATGATAACCAATCTTTGACTCAAAGTTTCCCCAATTCAAGTAACAAGGTGAGGAATGTTTACTGACTTATCACTGTAATTTTTTTTAGATTTGCAGATGGAAAGATGAAGGAAGAGAAAAGAGAATCGAAGCATTTTTATATTACTTTTCTAATCTTTATTTCCCAGCTCCTTCCTGGTGAAAACTGTTTCAAAAATGCTTTAGAAAGAAGAGGCTGGGTGTAGGCTCTTCTAAACTCAAACTCCTCTGCAAAAATTGTATATGGTGTTTCAGGATAAAATGAGGCTTTGCAACTCTCAGTCTTCCAAGTCTCTATACTCTGCTCTCAGCAAGAGAAGAGATTAATTAATCTAGCAAGATTCCTCCATTTTAGCAAAAGTCTTTTGAAGGAAAAACTATTATTAGCTTTAGATACTTTTAATTACAAGTTTAAGAGATGATCAAAGACAAAGGGCATTTCTCAGATCCTTCAGTCTTCTTAAAAATAAGTGTTTGAGTAGCACACATTTAAAGGAAAATTATTAATTACATAGTCAAGACACTGTCCATCACAGGCTAATTCTTGTTTCTACTGAAATTTCTATGTGACAAAACCTACTACACCAAAAAGCTAAGACCTGCTGGACTAGCAATTAATTAGCTGCATCAACTTTGTTAAGATGGCTCATGCACTTAGCTTCCTAGTTCCTTAAAAGAATTGTCTCATCAAGTTTGCAAACAAGAAGTATCTAGTAAAAACGCTAACCAATACTCAGTTGAAGTTATAGTTCCACAATAAGTCACCAGACAGTGTTTAGGAAAAGAAAAAAAAGAACAGATACCATTTACACTTATTTAGTTAGCGTACTTTGAACAAACAAGATTGACTATTTCACAAACCTGCACAAGTCCTTCCATGTGTTCACTTAATTCCCAGGTTTAAGAGAGCTAGCTTTAGGATACATTTACAAAAAAAAAAAGCACACTAGTTTATCTTCCTGCATTTTGTAAGGCAATATATGTTTATGTAATATATAAACTTGTTCATTTCAGATATTCTGCACATTTCATAGAGTCTTATACATAAAAAGTGTTATTAAATGAGCAAGACAGTCTTACCATAGAGACCTTGAAAGAACCAGCATGTTCTACAAGAACATGAATTTTAAATAAACTGTTCTCCAATGAACAGATGAAGATACCCAAAACAAATACCAAATACTTTCACTAGCAGTTACCACAGAAGTTTTCTTTTCTTCATGACACAAGTAGCCTCTAAGACTCAAGACAGTTTTTGAAGGCTCCCCTCACTACTCAGTCATGACTAGTACTATATGGCATAATACAATGTTGTTGTGAGGTCAAGACGGGACACAGAGGGGCATAAAAGACATTCATAGCACAAAAAAATTCTACCATTTTATACTCAGTGTAGTGTCACTTTTTTTTTTATTGTCATCATGAGAAGTGTTAAAAGGCACTAAAAATTTTTATTATAAAATATGAATTCACATTTTCTTATATTTTATAGCACACAATCATATACCACTCTTTTTTCTTTAACAAAATAGCTAGCCTTTTTTTTTTTTTACAGTTATAAGTGACCATAAGTTGAGGATATTATTGCTATCACCTATAGTTTCACCCAATAAAAGTTGATTGGAAGAGTTGGGGATGAAAAGCGAGTGAGAAAAGAGACCATTCCAATTAGTTTTGAAGTAAGGAAGATGAAGGTTTGAAGATTGAAACCTGCGGTTTCAGCAGAGCCACTCATTGGCTGATATTTGGGACCAAATGAGGCACCTGAAAGGAAAAAGCAAGAACTTCTACTCTCTGAAGAGGTCAAGCTTCCTGCCAGAGCTGAAATACATGCTCTCCAGACTAAGCACAGCAGCAACAGTGGATCACACACACTTAATCCCCTTTGTTACTCTGTCATGCTAAATCTGCAACCCTGAGTATTAGGGAATGATTAAAATCCAGGTGCCTAGTACCTTTTAAAAGTAATAAATCACTTACTATTTGGAAACTTACTTCAAAAGTTGTACATACTGTACTGTGGTAGTCATACAGCTCCAGCTCTTGTTAAATGAGTGTAGATCTAGATTGCAACCATCAGGTACCAATTCAAGTTAGATTTATATTACAAAAAATAACTTCGCCTAAAAAAGTACCACATTTCTGATTTCACAGTTACACTGTAAGATAAGATTACAACCACTGGCAGAGAAAAAAAAACCAACCAACCAAACAGAGAAATACAGAGAAAATAGAGGAACAAGGCCATGTGTTTTCTAAGATCCTGGAGACAATTTCCACCCGGCTGGGTGAAGCTGAGACACCAGTGGATCTGCCATGCTCCCAAAAGGTCAAGTGGAGCACACCACACAGAGCCCACCTCACACAGTCAGGGGTCCTTCTTTACCCTTGCAGTTATCTCACTTCTGATTCATATGGCCTGAACCCTCCTCCCAGCAAAAGGAGGACATAACTGCTTTTGATTAAATTATCAGAGATGCCAGGCTCAAGCAGCAGGGCACATACCAGTTTTTCAGCCAGTAGCCATGAGCGGATGGTATACTCAACCATGTCTTTTCATGTCCCTTTTAGGATTTACTACCTGGATCTGGGTCATATCACTTACACCAAATGCTATGCCTTAGCATAAACTCAGTAGAAAGAATCATCTCTAAAGCCTTAATATGTGCAGAAAACACCTGTGTTTGTGAAAAACAACGGTTCTCACCAGAGTACAGCAATATCTGCTACCATAATGAAATCCATCAAAAATTATTATCTAGTTTAGGACAAAGCAGCCTTTTATAGACCGTAAGAGTAACTGGAACACACATAACTTATTCCAATTAGCTGGAAGTCCTGACATAGCAGGTGGCAGCAGTGCATCCATTAATGTAAATGTGGAAAATATATGGTGCATGGCAACAGGCAGTTGTATTTGTCTTGATTATGGAATCTGAAAACTACTTTCTATCCTATCTGCTGTAGAAAAATCACTTTTTCTGACCCTACCATGGAAACAAACCTTGAACATACACAGGTGACACTTTTATGTTTCTTCTGCTAAATGAATATCAGGCCTTTGACTCTTCTATGCAGAGAATTGTGTTAAATACCCATGACTATAGAAGTTGATTGTGAATAGAAGTAGAAAAAAGGTCAAAAAGAATTTCAGGTAGTACAGGCACTTCACAATCTCCCAAGCTAGAGCAGTGAAAATGAAAAGATCCTTCTGACCACAGTACACAAGGTAATGGTAGCACATGTACTACTAGCATGTAAGAAATGATAAATATTTGTCTCCCTTCCAGAAACAGTAATTACTTGTCATTATTGCCCTGTACCTGTGCTGTAATTACAGGTTTGTGTCTACTCAAGTCAGACATAGGAGATCTGGATCTAAACTCTCCCTGGTGTCTCAAACGTGTGTTTGTATCAATGGAAATTTTACGAACAGAGCAGTTACTGCATTATTTCCACTGATGCCTAAAACACAGAAGATCAAACATGACTAACCAGATTCATAATTTACTACCTTCTGCAGCCTTCTCTTACACAAAGAAAAAAATGCTTTTTACAACTGGAAATGAGAGATTCTTGCCATCATTTTGAACATGACATTAAAATCTCTGAAGAAAAAGTAGCCTGATGCTGTCACTGACCCTTCGGCTTAGCAGTATTTTAAAGCAGAAGATGACAATGTTGCAAGTGCCTGACCTAAAAGCAATACATGCAAATCCCTTTTAAAAAAAAAATTACAGAATATTATTCCTTATCCATGAATTCATAAAATATTTTACTCAAGACTGTTACTAGCCCTACAGGAGGCAGAGAGGAATTTACAGATGAGGAGCCCGAGAACATTCTGATAACAAAGCTAACTTCCCAGAGGTGCCATAGGGAGTACACCAGCGCGCGGGGAGATCTCTGCTCCCACTCCTGTGCTTAACGCCAGCCCTGACGGTCAAATACTCTATGCGAATATACTCATGCAATTACCTGGGACTTACAGACAGCTAAAATCACACCTTTATATACAAGGGCAGCTTATGAGCTAAGACCACAGATTTTAAACACAAGTAAAGAAAGTCTTATTGTTAAGGATACATGAGATCAGAACCTAGCTTATTAAATATTTCATTGAAATAGTTACATCAGTTATCTTTTTTTGTTGTTTGTGTTTTTTAACATTCAAGAGGTAGAATGCATAGTAAAAGCATTGTCTTAATGCTTGCAATGTCTTATTAAAAGAAAAAATGTACACACACATATATACACACATGTGTGTGGGGGCATGACTGAAGACTCTTCTTCTTCAAAAGGCCATAGTTTTGAATCCAGTACAGGCTGCCAAAAATTATAGTTGAAGACGGTTGAAAGTTTATCACACAGCCAGGTGACTGTCCTAGCAAGGGGCTGATATAATTGGTGAAGAAACTGGTGCATCTGGTATGTGCAGACAATGCCGTGCAGACAAGTCCAGCCTCTCCTGAAGACTCTGCTTTCCTTTAAGGCTCCCAACGTAGCATATTTACCATACCTGAAAAGGACTGATTTGGCCCTTATGTAGGTGGGTTTTTTCAGAAAAGCATATTTACATAGGAGGTGAAGCATTACTTTCTTCTGTCAGTAAAGAATTTTTGTTAAAAGAAAAAAAAAAAAATTGATTTATAACTGTTTTCCATTTAATTTTCCCTGATAGGAACTGGATAAATGACCAAAACTTGTACATATAATCATTTGTTTCACATGCATGAACTAGTATATGGGACAGCTAAATGCCAACTAGTATCATCATCACACCTACCAAGTTAAAACACAATGTTTTGTTATTCTTACTAACCATTTGTGAGGGCAAATTTTAAATCTGAAAGCAAAAGTGGCCTGTCAAATATATTCTGTTATAAGAAATCTTAAAAGAAAAAAGACAAGAAATGTTTTTAGTATTATCCATTTAAAGAAAAAAATAAAGTCAGTGCTGCAGAAGATAAGAAAAATTTTGCATAAGTAGAGGTCCATGCAAACTTTCAGCAAGGCTTCTAGCCTGTTGTTTGCATTTATATTTAAGATACAAAGACATTTTAATTAAATTAGCATTTATATAGAGAGTTCTCAATTTAATGGAACATTTAAGAAATACCCAGTCTATAAAATGACATCTTTTTAAATTGCTAAAATACCAGGATAAGATTTCAGGATGTGTACCTTTCCATTCATAGATAATTCACATGGCTATCTTGGCAACAATGTTTACCATATACAATTTTTATTCAATAAAGACTGTATTGCTACATGTGATTCACAAGAACATAAAATAAGCAGCAATTTAGTTGCAGTGAGGGCTCTTTGTCTGATTTCTTAATTTAAACAGGACTGTCCATGCCTTCTGTGACGTTAGCTTCCCTCCACAGCTCCCAGTTGGAGATGCTGGTCAAGCTGAAAGCAGAGCATTCACTCACTGACATACCGCTAATGTTCTCCTAATTTTGGAGTTTGTAACAATGATGATCATATTTTACCTGATGGTTCAATCACACTTTTGATTAGATAAATCTCACAGACATTTGAAGGGTCCTGCATCTTCAACACACCTGTCAGCCCAAATGCTGTAAAAAGCAATTTAGATGTCAAGCTGAATTGGCAATCTTCCTGGAAGGTATGTCCATTAAACACTGCAAAATACAGCTTCCCACATCTCTATTAGGAGAGGATCTGACCTAGATGTTCCTGGCACCTAATACCAGACCACAGTCGACAGCACCCCTCTGTATCTGCTGGTACAGGCACACCTGACAGCTAGACCTAATGAACAAAGCCTGGTGGCCTGAAAGCCATGGCTGGCAACAGCATGAGAGAGGTGAGAACCTGGTTCGCTTAAGCACTGCTTTATACACAATATGTAGAAACCTCAGACAATGTTGAAGTTAACCCATATATCCTTTTCTTATTTTCAGAGTATCTGGGTAATCACATCAGAAAGAGTTTCTTCTGCATGTTATCTCCCAAGGAGGAGGCCACTTCTGTATGGTGTTTAATGTCACAATATATGATTAAGGACGTTCAGCTTAGATCAGTTTGCCTGTAGCTGTGTGTCTGATTCTCTTTTTTTTTCTTAAGAGCTTGTTGCTGTTGTTGACTATTTTACTTTCATACAATGCATAGGATCTAGATTTTTAGAAGCTGGTGATCCAGATTAGATGGACAGTACCTGCATTTACACTCCAAATTCACCTGCATTGTTTTACTCTTGTGATAAATACTACATAGCAGAGAAATCATTTTAACTTCATTAATGAATGACTCTCTCTCTCTCTCTCTCAGTGAATCTGCAACAGTTTGTGTATATTCCAATTAGAACTACAGCAAGTTCACTGACTGAAATACAACACTTCGAATCAGCAACACCGAGTGCCAGTGGTGATGTTACCTAAAGATTTGAGTCTGAAACGCAAAGGAAAAGGAGAGTCCTCTCCTTCCAAATCTGTTACAGACTTGGTTTCCATTTCCTAGAAAACTACTAATAAGGCATGAAGGTACTGAGAAATTGTAATTGGTTTTACCCTTACCAGAATTTAATACACTCGATCAGATAATTAAAATCACAAGACTGCAAGGTAAATGTTCTACAGGGCCAGGACTGCAAAAAAAACCGAGAGACAATGCCAGTGTGATTTAGAATTAAGATAGAATGTCTGAACATGGCAATACATCCTGACTTCTTTAAAAAAGTTATCTATAAACATTAGATGTACACCAGTAAATTTTAACTACTGTACCTTCATTGTGCATATTTAACTCCCTGACAATTATGCAATACATAACAGCCCAGAACATTTGGATTGATGTCTCTACTGAAACTGAAGACAAGAAACATTTTATATATTGCTAAGTTGAGTGTCCAAGAATATTTAATGGGTTCCAATGAAGACATAACAAAGGTACACATAAGACAACAAAAGAAGCTATCCTCCAGCTATGTTTATTAGGAAATATATCACTATTAAATCTTAATCCATTCTATAAGAAAATAAGCAAAAGAGGTATAACTGTAGCAAGAAGAATAGCCTTATTATGAGAAGATCTAAGAACACCTTTATTTCAAAATTGGATTAGAGTTACAAGGGACTGTGCCACATAGCAAAAAAGGTCTGTGCCATTAATCAAGGAATCTGAAATTTGATAAAATGTGTGTGTGTGCAGAGGGATCTTTTCATAAACACATTTAAGTGAATATGATGTAATAAATTGAGCCTATGGACATGTGCTGAATAAATATTTATGATAGCAGTAAAATGTGCCAGTGGTATTTATTATTTCAGAGTTTTCTCCATGACAGGTAATGATTTTTTTCCCTTCTAATTATGATTCAGTGCTACATCTTTATTTTTAGTTTTTCTACTGCATACACGCACTAAGCATACACTATATGAAAAAATAACATTTTAATAATGTCACAACAAAATCAAAAACTTCATGCCACACTGCAAATCTGGAGTCCGAGGGAATAGGTTTCCACCCCAGAGAATATAAAATGACCTAGTACCTCAAAAAGCTACTAAAATACCACATTAACATTAAGTCTCTATTAGATGAGAGTAATGCTCCCCGATTTCTCATCTCTTTCTGCTATCAGTGAAGAAAATTATAAAGACGCTAAAAAAACAAAAGGACACTGATTCAAATTTTATGCCTAATAAACCTTGCTCTGAGAGATGAAGCAGACTTCATTGACACAGAGATTTTGCAGTGGACAAATTCTATCCAGACCACCTTTATGCATATTGTTAGTGTGCACTCATTCATTAGACTCACAGTAAAGTGTGGACTTTCAGGGACAATCTTCAACCTCATCCTCTGGTAAATCTTATTTGCAGCCCCTCCTTTCTACAGAGATCCCTCACGCCAATGCTATATAAAAGTGGATTTCAGTACACGAGGAACAGCTTATTAATTTTACACAGCTCTTGAGCTATTTTGAAACCTACCCTGGAGAGTACTGTCAGCAGTAGAGAGTGATTATTTCCTCAGCTTTCTTGTCTTTTTCTGTTCAATCCATCTGCTTAGCACAATGGGCTCACAACCTCTGACTGAAATTTCTAGACATCACCATAATAAAAACAAATAATATTTAAAATTATAACATCTGCTAAGATAAGAAATAAAAGACACACAACACAATATATTACTCAAAAAATCCTCAAGAAATTATGAAAGAAAGTTAACGCTGACCTTCCCCCTGTGACTGTTGACTCTTCACAACTATTGGCACTACACATGGTAAGTCACACAGACTCACTGCATACTTAAAAGCTTTGTCCCAGTCATTCTTGTAAATAGTGGCCTGTGATGAATTGCCAATTATCCTACCAGTCCTAAAGTAACATATGAAAGTAACTAATCCTTTCAAACAAAGCTAGATGTGTCTTTACTGAATTAAATTCTCACCCCATTCACATTCACTTACGGCATCTAGAAAATATCTCATCTACTGATGCCAACATTCAAACATCCAGACTGATTACATGGAGCGGGAACATTTAAATGGCAAACATTATCTGTAAAACAAAATGACAGGATGTGAAGCCACCAGTTCAAATCTAGACTCAATGCATTATGACTGCCCTTCTCACTTAATAGACATCAGATACCGTGAGCAACCGGAATTAGAAGACAAGCTGAGAACAATATTTAAGGGAACTGCCCCCCATATGGCCCCAAAAAATATAAACACTGACAGGAGTTTGAAAAGATTTGACTTATAGCAAAAGACAGACAAGTCTCATCTATGAAGGCATGAGAGTGCTAAGCTTAGTGTACTGGCATACACAAAGATCAGTATTTTATGCTTTTTCTACACCAGAAATAATTACAATAGCTCTATAA
>WHYT01017200.1:166281-176575 GCA_009806455.1 Tetrax tetrax | reverse complement strand
AAAAAAAAAAAAAAAAAGATAAAAACCCCCAATATATTTTCACAGGGGAATATATTTCTTTTTTTTCTGTTTCTTTTTTTTCTTAAACAAAGGTATGCTCTGCCTGCTCGACCCATTTTCTTTTTCTTCTTCCCCTCCCCCATTTCTTTGCATCACCCTTTTCCTTTTTTCACAAATGAGTTCTATTAATCCCACAGTGTGACCTACACACTGAGGGGAGGAAGAATGGTATTTGTTCAGCAACTAATACATTGTTTTAATGGTCCTGGGTCTTAGCATTACCACAATACAATAGAATGAAATAGCAATACAAAATGCAGAGAGTCTTTGTTTAATTCCTTTCCCCATCTCATGTTGCTGTGTGGCTTACAGTTAGATGCTTGCCACATTTAGATAGGTAAAGCTGTGTGCTCCTGAAATAAACTGGATGGCGATTCATTAACAAGCAAAAGCAAAGGCTGAACAGAAAAATCCTTAACCTCTGCAGCACTTAGTTTTCTGTTTGACACACAGCTGTGGGAAAAGCCCTACCTAATGAATTGCTTATGGAGGGATGACTGAGGCATGGCATACGCTAAACCAGCATGGGATCTGCTTTAAGCTATGCCAATTGACAACAGAGTGTTACACACTCTGGCCATGCCCCAGAAACCTCTCTTATATCAGGGGCAAGAGACACAGAGAGAATTTTCAGATGGCCAATCTGACAACTGCATGATTTCTTTGAATCATTCAAGAGGGAACACAAATGAGAAACTGATTTGCCGTGCCTCGGCTCCTCTCTGTGAAATGGGAATAACCATTCCAGACAAACCCATTGCCAAGATACACTGCGGTGCCGGAGGGACACCAGTGCTTATGGAGGACAAGGGTTCTCTACGTATGTCATTTTTTGATACAATAGGTACAAAGAGGGGATGGGGTAGGGGGTTAGAAATGTTGACCTGGTTTAGATTAAGTATCATTTAGCCATAATGACTGCTCCTTTTCTCCCCTTGATTTTTCTTGTTTCCAAACTATACCTTGGCAATTAACTAACCCCTAGAGAAGACAAAAATACCACCACACAATATATATATGTAAATTTACTCCTAGATTACATATAATTCTTTTTTAAATTTTTTTTCTTCCAATTCAAATAATTACTTTTAGAAAAAAAAGGAAAAGAGGAGAATGATTACCAAATAGCCAGAAGAGATCAAGTTAATAACTTGAAACAGAAAGAAAATATTTGCAAAATCCTGACATATTTATTTACTCACACCACACTTGCTACGATCAGCTTAGCATGAGCCTTTCTCACATCTCCAGCAGTGACCTTGTACTGAAACAGTGACATTTTCCCTACTCCAAGTGCTAGCAAAGGCCACATAAGAGACACAATTTGCACTGAAACCCACCTTCACAAAGTCTAAGGCATAAGCCCTTTGACAGGCAAATTTTATCCTACAAGCACAAAGAATAGACAGGACCTGAGGAGTCTTCAGTTGAGTCACTTGCAATTTGTATCAGTGTTAATAACTGTCATATCTAAAGTAACTGCCTCTATAGATATCTAGCAGATGTATCACGTTTTTTCGCCATTTAATTATTTACCTTTGCTGACCTCAGGCTCTTTGAAACTGAGTGCCTGCACACTTACATACAAATGGCATTTTCATTTAGATAATCATACAACTCATGAAATCACTGCCAGCTACAAACAGAAATTCAAGTGTCTAGGTCAGATATTTACAGGCCACTATTCTTCTTAACAGACCAACAACTCCTCTTATCTGCATGCTTAATGACAGTTTTACAATGTCTTGCACAGTAAATTCAAACATCTCACTTTAACATGTTTGGTTGTGCTGTTGTTGCTGCAAAATAATGTTGTTACTATTCTTTCTTCACCAACTTCTCCCTCTAAATGCCATACAGTGGATTTTACTATATCTATGTCAGACAACAGCTAAAGCTGTCAAATTGTACTGAGTGATGAAAAGTAAACTTTATGAGCTAATGTGAGAAGATTTCTACAAAAGTTAAAAACTACCATTACAAAAAATGTTCTGGCTTCAATCCTAGTGAATGACTGATTTTCTATTAGAAGTCAGCATAGTCAAAATGAGCATTTGGCCTATATTTCACCATACATAACATATTTTAGACAACAATTTCTAACGGAAGTATGTTGCGTGTTTCTTAACCACAGTACTTGAAAAATAAAGTCTCCTAAATGATGGGGCATAAAGTGAGCAGTTATACTCCTGCAACTTAAGTAGAATTTCCAAGCAATAAAAAATTGCTTGGAAAATCTTCCAAGCAATACAATGATGGTAGACTTCTCTCCAATCTTCTCTTGCCCATATAATGTTTTATTTAACCTCAATTGGTATAACAGATTATTTAGAAAGATGGCCATTCACAGCATTTCTTTTTTTTTTTTTAATAATAATCAGCAGCGGTATTTGAGAGCTGTTTTGAATGCGGCTGGGGCGTATGCCCCAGGCGGATTTAAAACACACAGCAAGGCAAACTGCAAACACAAACCGGCCTGAGAAGAGCATGGGCGGAAGGATGGGGCTTGGATGGGAGCCACAGCATGTTCTGACCAACTGGGACACCAGGATTTTAGGACGCATCCATTTAGACACAGCCAAAGGGGCTAATCTCACATCTGTTGTTTTGTCACAACTCCTAAACCCCTCTCTGTGGGCACTGAATATCCAAACCCAAAATAAAAGCATGATTCAATTCTTGCTCATATGTTTTCCCTAAATACAACAAATCATTATTTTTGCTGAAAGCTCCATCATAATTCTTGTCAAATGAAATAAAGTGAACATGTCCACTAACGGCATCAAACCTATTTTAAAGACACGTGTGTTTGCATTATTATTTGCAATAATTCATTCACAGCTTAAAAATCATTGTTTTGGTGGAGAGGGACCACGTCAGAAGTGCAGTGCGCATGAGGGACATAATAGCTAACAGAGGCACAACAGATTAAGTCATGAAGCGGAAATTTTGTGCTTGACCACAATAACAGCGAATCAGGCCCAGGACAATGATCAGAAACAGTGTCTTCTTTAGCCTTCAATTCCTTCTTATCTCCTCATCTCCACTGGTCAATGAGGAGGAGCCAAGCCCATGATCTTTGCTCCCCATCTCCTTTCCACCTACTTCCCAGGGCTCTAAAGCTGCTTTCACTGACAAAGTGAAGCAATTCCAGCAATTCAGCAATGCAAACATGAACTAAGACTTCATCTAACTTCTCTTCATGGTAGAGAAAGTTTCTCAAGGTGTTTTGAAGTTTCTCCAGGTCTAGTAATTCTCTGCTCTTCTTTATTTTACAATTGCAGATGTGCTGAATTAATGAAGTAAATTAGAGGAGCCGTAACTCAGTTGCAGATATGCAGGGATAAAAGAACATATTTGGAAAGCAGTCAACTTGCTTTAGAAGCATGTTGGCGTTTCTTTGCAGATACAGCTGCAGTAAGAGAAAGCTAGAGAAATAGTTAACACTTCTGTCATTTCTGAGTAGGTGTCTGAGTGCAGCCCCCGCTAAAGCTCCAGAACAGCAGAACCATCTGAGGAAATCTTTTATTGCTGAGCCCTCTGTCTCTCCACGCTTGAGCAGTAAGCTCTTCAGGAAACATCTATCTATGTATTCGAAAGGAAGGCTCATCATTGTGCTATTTACAGTTCAAATATGTGGGGAAAAAAAATAGACTATGCATATTTCTCACCTCTTCAGGTAAACCCTGCCTCAGCTTCAACCTTGTCTTGCTTTCTGAGATTTGTGATCATAGATACCATGTATCTATTGTATGAGTACATTTTTTTTATCAACCAAGCCCCCCAAATGGTAAAGCTTTTTGACTCTTATCCTACCTACAGTGTGCAAGCCAGTCACACCCTCAATCTCGGCTATTTTGATGGATTTGGTCAGTTTAGTGCTTACAGAAATTCAGAAGCAATCGGTACAGTTTTCTACTGTGATTCACTAATCATGGGCCAGAGACGGTGACTGCTCCTAAGCATGGCATCCTCCCTGCCACCTTATCCCAGCTCTGTGGAGAGACATCCAGCAGCACTACTTCTTCTCCCCTCCTCCTTTCCCACTTTACTTTCACTAGCTTTTTTTTTTGTCAACCAAGGGGGAAGTGACTAATTAATTCTATTGTTCCGACCAATGACATCATTACATTATTGAATATTGTCACTGAATATTTTTTAAAATTTTCAACTCTTAGAGAAAGGCTCTCTTTTTTCAACTTAAACTATGGACTATTTTCTCATTATGAGGAAATATCTGTGATATGTATGTGTGTGCACACGCATGCTTGCGCACAAATCTATATAAAGTTAAGAGAAAGACGGAGAACATTATGTCCAGACACCCATGTTGCTATTCAGACAGAAAAAAAAAAAAGTGTAAATGATGGTAAGTACGTGGTATCTCTTCTTTATGTTTGTTATTTTTCACTTCATAGAACAGCATCTTTATTTATAATATACTTTCTTTCACCAAATCAGGCTGTTCCATTCTACTTATAATTACAGCTACATTCACAAGTCAACTTATTATCACAGCGAGATCTATCAGCTCTGCCTACACTGTATTTACAAACTAGAAAGGAAGTTGATAGCTTAGAAAAAAAATTACCACAGATACTGTGGCAGACCTGAGAACATCAAACTTAATAACAGAGAGATAAATTAACTGATATTGGGGAAGGACAAGAAAGCGGTCAGTAATGTCATCTTGATTACTCAGAAAGGTTAAGAACTATTGCAAACTTTAACCAAGGAAAAGACAAAAGAGGAACTTCAGTGAACTACACTGAGATCTGTTGAAAATCAAGCATATAATCCTACGGTTAATCATGGTAATGGCCATCTGTGTGAGAAAGCTGAGAAAATACTAGAACTGTAGAATTGGTCGTGCTTGCTTACACTGGGCATAGCAGTTGTACATCAGAGTTTTGTCTACAGAGTTCTCCTCTGGACTAAAATGAAGGGACAGAAATAAATTTCCCTTAAAGCCAAGTCAAGTTCTTGCTATCAGAAAAAATCCATCTTTGAAAATTAGAAACAGCAGGAAGTAGACTGTATTGAATACTAAATTAATTTCTTCTGATAACTTATTTCAAACAGCATTTGATTAAAAGACAACAAAACATGCTTTAAATCTAGAAAAACATGGTTACTGCAGGCTGAGGCAAAAACAGTATTGCTGATAAGTGACAACAGAGTGTTGTTATTTATTTAGCTCTTGTAAAGGCACCCCAGTCAATCAATAGCTGTGCATGTACTAAGACAATAGGGCTTGTATAAAGATGCCTATCAGAAATCCATGAGCAACGTTCCACTTTTGATTACAGTGCTCCAGAGTGTCCGCAATACTGCTGAAGACTGTGTGCCTTTTTGACAAGCCATATTGACAGAAATAATAATATAGAAACCACACTTTCTAATATGCATATCTAACTGCACAGCCAATTAACCACTATGCTGACTGAAATTGCTTTGTTATTCATTTTATTCCAACCGATGTTAATACTTTGGCAGCTGATGGGGATAATAACTGATGGAGCATATTGGAAATTTTGAAAGGGGATATAAAATTTATATAATTTAAAGACGTGGAGAAAGCTGCTATGCTTTACAGTTTCAAAACATGAAAATGCCTCAGTTATGTGTAAGAAGTACTCAGAGCAGAAGAACTAGTAAGTATTTGAAAATCTGTGAATGAAAAGTAGATATAAAACAAGAAGACTGCAATATACAAACAGATTTGAAGAAACATTTTAAGAGATCTCTCTAAAAAAAAAGCAATTATAACATGAAGATGAGACTTTTTCACTTCTGCCTCTAATATCACATTGAGTAATAATGCTTGAACATCTGGAAACATTTACATTTGATGTTTTAATCAAAATATAACCCTTTCCTGCAACATAATAAGCACATTCTAACAAAAAAAAAAATGTCATTTCATTTACCCTAACTCCTGAAAATATTTGGTTCATTATCATTATATGCAGAAATAGCAATTCCAACATATTTAAAAAAAAAAAAGTAAAAAGTGATAAAATTATTTTTAGCTACACTAATAAGACTTTACTTGCAGTTTTCTTACAAAGATGAAATGCTACCTATACATTATATGCACGTCTTTCAAAGATGTTTTGATCATTTTTTTTTTTAAAGGTGGTATAAATTGTTTCACTGCAGTGTTACAATTCTGGTCCTGTTATTCCTACTTAGCAAAAGCTCCTGTGGACTTCAACAGGCATCTTGACTGAACAAGGGCTGCCTGATCCAGCCTGCAGTCTGGTACTCCAGTAATCAGAAGCCGGTGTTTCTGCTACAGAAGTCTCTCTAGATGGACATATCGTGGATGAATCCAGTGCACATGAACTTCAATAACAATGGCAAAGCAGAGACTGGAAGAAGCTGGCCTAGCTCAGAAATGGGAGATCAGTATGCATGTCCTTACTGAATGTCATGTTCTGGACAGAAAAGACTGGAGGAAAGTAAATGCTGTGGTAACACACCATCCCAGAGCTCAACCTCAGGTCTCACCTGTAAAACATGTCAACATTTCTTCCTCAAAGCCCTCATTTTCCTCAAACTCTTCTTCCTGCTCAGGAACTTTGCTGTTGAAACACTTTTTCACTCCCTCTGCTCAACCTTTTAAATTCCTACTACAAAGGTCCCTGATACTTCCCCACCCCGAACCATAACTTTCTTAGTAACTGCCTCAATACCCTATTCCCTCTCCTTCAGACTGCCTCCGCTCCTCCAAAACCACTGGCCTATATTTTGGTCCTAAGTCTCAGTTCCTTAAATGCACAGCCCCTACACATACTGCTCAGCTCCTTCTGTTCTGCCTGTGAGCATGTCAATCCTATTCCCTCCCCATTTTTGCCTTTTCTTTCCAAGCACATGCACATATCAACATGCAGATTTCATTAGTCACCTCCTGGCTCCTACTCTGGCAAATTTAAAAGCACAAAATCAACTTAATTTTATCAGAAAACAGCGTGAACAAGATCCTGAGAGCACAGAAAGAACAAATAGCCAAAATAAATGGACACACTGTACTTGTCATTTTGTAAGTGAATGAGGAATTGGAGGGGCATTAAAAGGCCCAGCCCACTAGAGACCAAAGAGGTGTTTGCAGGAAGGAAGAGGTGAATGAGGATGGTGACAGCCATGCATATGGCTACACTTTTAACTTTTTACTTATTCAGCATGTAATTTTTACTTCACACATGATCCATCAAGTTCCTGGATTCTTAAAGAAACTGCCTTTCTTAACTTCAAGTTACTGAGAAAGTTTCGATCTCTTTCATTTAACGTGGGCTTTGCTGTGGATAGCCCACGGTTTTGTAATCTAGAGGCACTGCAGTATGAGCTACTTTATCTACTCCAAAAAAGATTGCGTGGTAGATACAGCTACAACAAAAGCAATAGTCTCCTTAAAGGGAGCAAGGAGATATGAACATAAATCATCAAATAATCCACATGCTGTAGAGACCACTAGCAAACACTGAGCAGCCTAGGACTTCCACTCGTGAACGTTATTTTCTCTCTGACTTGTGCACTCCTCTTTACATCGCTGATGTCATGATCAAGAGAACTATTTTCTTATTTCTTCCCATAGTTAAACTTTCAATTCTTTCAGCCATGTTTCCCCTTCCCAAGTTTAATGAGAGTCAGAAAGCAAAGTCAAAAAATCATTTGGTCAAGCTTAAAATATGTTTAATTTTTACTTTTAGTATATTAAAAAACTGTGTGCTGAAATACTTTTTGTTTAATAGACTGAGGTAGTTGCTTGGTTGGAATTCTGTTTATGTCTCTGTGAGGCACAATACTGTTCACTAAAATGACATGAGCTCATACTACTAAACAAAAATCACAGCAAAATTACCTGACGAGACTGTTAGCAGCAAGACTGTGGTTTGGTTTTTCAAAAGAAGTGGAAAAAATCCAACCATGCTGGGCTTTTGGCTTTGCTTGTACTATTAGCTGGAATTGAGTTGGCTCAAGGAAAACAGAAAGAACAAAAAAACCAAAGCATTTGCCGAGAGAATGAGGGCGGCAGGGTTAGCCAGTGGCAGGGGTAGAGGAGGAGGGTGGGGATGTCTGAGGACTGTAGTGACATTTATTGAATGCCTGGGCAAAGTGATCATTTTTCCCTCCTTTGACACTTCTGATTCACAATATTAGAGAGCAGTGCTTTCATCAGGGATTGACTAATTGACCTACCCTAAAAGCTCTTTTCGATTTTTAACAGGTACGATGCTATGAAAAGCTGACAAAAAAAAAAGCAGATATGAGGTCACCATAAAGACTGCACTGTTTATGTACAACCATATTAGACTAGAATAGAATAACTGCAAAACTGAATGGAGCTGATGCTGAAGGATACAAGCCTCAACCAAATTCTCACTCTCACCTGGCGAAGCCAGCAGCGGCTGGCGACAGTGGAGAAGGGCACTCTGACGCTGGGGTGAGGAACAAGCTCCCCTCTCCCAGTTCCCTCTGACTGATGCTTAGAAATGCAGTGATGGGCTCCACAGGAGCTGTGCCCAACCCTGCTCAGCCAGAAAGAGAAATGCTTCTGTCAGGCTTACAGAAGCAAATGTGAACACCTCTCTGAAGAATTAAAAATGAAAGGAATTAGGTGTTTTAAAACACTGTCGGATAGTACAATTTCTGATAAACACAGAAAAGCAAAGACATTTAGAGTTATCAGGTAAACACTTGATAAATGTCTTCTTACGACATGTAACATCCTTCATTTTGTAAAATCAGCTACTTAACTTCTGGAGAGGCTCCTGGGCTTCCCTATGAAGTCCTTAAGTGGCAGCTCCACCACTTCATCTTTCATTTTCTTTAACAAGACTCTTTTCTCCTGAGAAAGCTGCCTTTTTACACCATCAACCTTTGATTGGGTCCAAGGTAATGTTTTTAAAAATTGGCAAAAGGTGTAATGTTAAAATGCATTCTAAGGAATTGAGCTGGCATCTCTACAATCATGTTTCTTTCCTCCTCATTCTTTTAGCTTTCTCTTAAATTACTAGCAAGCCCCTAAATGATACACTCACATGGGCAGAAATTAAAATAATAAGCGTATACATATATGTGCACACACATACATCTTTAATTTTCCCCTTTAAGCACATACAGTACAGAACATGCAGCGTTCTCAGTCTTGCATTGCCTCAGTGCACTACAGAGGAGAGTGGTGGCCTGAATTTCTGTCTCTCTCTCTCTTTTTTTTTTTTAAATAAGACCAGATGCCTAACTTCTTTTTTTTTTTTTTTTTAATTAACAAAATGATTAAGAAAAGACATTTCTGTGCACTTTGCCTTTTCTAGAACTTGAGTATTAAAGGCTATTTAGCACACAGTGGAAATTTTCAGATGAACAATACTATCATATCCACTAATGCCAGCATTGTTAATCACTGGAAAAAAAAAAAATCCAATAAATCCTAACAACCTCGTGCCTGAAACTGGGACATCTTGCATAGAGATGCAAAGGTTAAGTATAAGATCTGGTTTTTACTTTGCAAAGCTTGTAAGTGACATCGCATGATGGTGCAAATGAAGCAAGGCAAGATAAGAAAATGAAGAAGAATGAAGTGGTACAATCTAATCAGAAGCCAACAAGAGTTTTTCTTTATCTTTTTTTTTTTTTTTTTCCCCTCACTCGGTGACAAAGGGAGGCTTTGGGTTTAAATCCTTAAAACGCAGTCTGGTGTTTCGCTTTCTTTCACAGCTTTCGGTAACGCTGAACATATGCGTATCTATTTTGCATGTATTTATGTACAGGTTCACATAAGTGTGCATGCAAAAAGAAAAAACTGTAACAGGGCTGTTTAAAGGGCACTGAAGCAGCTTCCTGTCACTTCGGAAACTCAGTATCGGAGCACTGTAATTCTTAAGCAAGACCCGAATTTAGAGCTGAAAAAATTTTATCTCCATCCCTTTCCTGACCGCTACGGTGGGCGTTATCTCCCCTTCTCAGTGTCTAACAGCTTCCTTCTTCCCCGATCCCTGGCAGAATTAGCTGACCTTTGCTTTTAGTTCATCGACTTTCGACCGAGGTAATGAATTGGAAGGAGCATGACCACCACCAGCAATTCGAGCAGCGCACCGGCTCCCTCCTCGCCCCTCACCGGGGTCTCTCGGCGCCCTGCCTGGCCTCTCGCCGCGGCGCAGGACCCTCCGGGGAGTGGGGGAGGGGGGGCAGCTCCCTCCCCTCTGTGCGCCTGTCTGTGTCCCTCTGTCCG
>WHYT01017200.1:0-164757 GCA_009806455.1 Tetrax tetrax | reverse complement strand
AACCCTCACTCAGCTGCGTAGGCTTAGGAAAAAGAAAGGCGTTTCGCCCTGGTTCTGCTCAGCCCAGGGCTGATCGCTTCCCCCGGCGAGGAGAAGCGCCCCTCACAGCGGCGTTGGGCCGAGGAACGCACACAGCACCCTGCGGAGCAGGGGCGAGGGAGCAGCACCCCCTGCTCTGCCCCGGGGGCGGGGCGTTTTGCACCCCTCCCCGCCTGCCCTGCAACAGCGCGCACCCGAAGTTTTGCGAAGGTGCTGACGTAAACTGTAAAAAGGTCCTAACGCAACGATGAAAACGCTCAAGGGAAACCAAAACCCCCCAGAAGCAGAGCGCCCGAGACCTTTCTGCGCTTGCTGGAAGCGCACGTACGCGCTGGAGGAAGCCCGCAAGCGCCGGAGGGGCGGGGGCGGTGCGGGGTGGTCCCGGGAGAGCCGTCGTCTGGGCCAGGGGTTGTCCTCTACCACCCCCGCCTTGCCACGGGGAAAGGCAGCTTGTAAGGAGGGCAGTGACTTTTCCAACCTGTCTCAAGAAGCCTTAGAAGTAAGAAGCCCCGATTTTCCAAACTGTCGGCTTGCAACTGCCATGCACTGTTGCCTCTGGAAAAGTAAAATGTGGTACATTCTCTAAGCTTCAGAGTTAAGGTAAGTGGAAAAAAATGAAAGCTTCAAGAAACGTCAGCCTGGATTCACCACCTCTCCTAAAATTAAAGCCCCTGATGGATATTTCCTGTTCATGCAAGTAATGTGTGTTGGAAATTTTATCCATAAATACCACTAGGTTTCCTAACTCAGGAAACAAAATATTTCAGTCAGTCACTGGAACCAGTTTTCCAGTAAACTGTTCACACGCCGCTGCCGTTTTAGAAACACACGGTAGTTAAGTCGCTGTTCTTAATGATTCCAGACATCCTACAGACTAGTAACTTTAAATTGTTACGGCTTCTCTGAAATAGGAAGCCGGTATTGCCAACCGTGTAACGATATAGTTGGCAATGCAGTCGTTCAGATGCAACTTCAGTTGGCAAGGCCTGTGTAGACTCCAATTTCTGCTTGGCTGTATTAAAGCCTCCATCAGGAGTGGCCTTCCGCTGCCTCTCAGTGGGAGTTTCCCTCTTGGCACCCAGGAAAGCATGGCTGGTGCCCAGGAAAGCATGGCTGGGGCCCCGTTGCGGGGTTCCCGTTAGGTACAACCTTGCAACAGAGGCTTTCCATGGGTCCGTTCCAGCCTGAGCGCAGTTTAATTCAACTACGATACACTTCGGTGTGGATAGAGCAGGACACTGTGTAAGCGTTCTTCTTTCTCTATGTTGTTGCGTACTTTTGTAGCTTGAGCACCTTAATCTAAATTCTTACTCCATCTGCCATCTACTGCATCAGAGAGGCCTAAAGTGCTTAAATAGCAAGGACAAATGAATAAAATGTTTAGGTACTTCATTTAATATTTTACTAAAGATAAAGAGGGTGTTTAAGTGCTCAGCATTATTAAATATGTACTATTTATGCAGTGCACACACATAACTGCCACTAAAGTTTCTAGTTTAAATTTGTGTTTGGAGACTACTTAGAGAAGTTTTTTCATCAGATAGATTATAATGGGTCATTTTTAGGTGTTACATTATGACTTTAAACACTACTTAGGGACTGTTAAATTAAGGATTATTTTGCTGCTGCCTATCCAAACGAAGAGTCGAGGACACAAAGGCCAGTCTCCACAAAGCTATTTAGGTGTCTGACTTTTATTTAAGGACCTGCTTAAAATGTGAAGGGGGAGACTGATGCCTAAGTAGGCATCCTTTTCTGGGTCTGACAGTGTGCTCAGCACCTCCTGTGTACTAACTTTAATTTTAATACCATTTGACATTTTCCTGGCTCTGCACTCTGAACCACAGAGAGAAACAAGAAGGGGGGCTGCCCAAGTTTCGAGGAGGAGAAAGGTTGATCTAATGCAGTGCACGAGGGGGAAATGGGGAGCAGTAATTTGCAGAAAATATCATTAGAAGATTGACAATTGAAAGTAACAGGAAGGGGAAAGGAAGGTGAGGAAGGAAGTATGTATGAAAGCAAATGAAACGCAGATGTGAATAGGAAGGCAAAAGGAGGACATTCTAGGAAGTAAAATCCTCTCTTGCTTAGTTTTTTGTGGTGACAGCAAGCACTCACTTATCTTCAATTTTAAGCAAATCTTGGTAGTCAGATACTTCTAGTCTTTTCATGTTTTATTTTAAAAGCTTAATTGGGTGTCTTAGCACTCGGAGTTAAGCTTTTTAATGAAAAGTAAAAGTTAAAAGCATCTGCAAGTAAACATTATGAAAACCAATGGTAAGCAGAATTCTTATTTAAAATACTTTCTTTTTTTACCCCCTGCTGACATAAGAGTATGAATCTTTGTTAGATGAGGACTAGCTGAAGTTGAAATAATCTGGTTTTAATCCCCAGGGGCAAAGAATCACGTACTCCAGCACAATCAACATTGTGGTACCAGTCTGTGAAGGCTCACTCAAAGAAGGAAGAAGTGTTACAAAAGAAGTCAAAAACAAGTTTGTGTAAAAAAGTAAATGCTCTATTGCAGGGATAGCAAATAAAGTGTGAAAATAAACTATAGTGTTCACAAGGTAGTTTTTAGTATTTTGGAAACTTAGCTCAGTGAAGCTAGTTCAATGGGTTTTTTTAACCCCATTTAACACACTGTGCAAGTCACATTGATAGGCAATGTGAATTTTAATCAAGTTATCTCCACCAAGTCATCTCTATTAGTACCATAAGGTTCCTAAGTTTATGAGCAAGAATATCCTTAGTTATAAAAACACATATTTTCCTGGCTTCTTCTGATGCTATTATCCTATAAACAGCAAATGCTCCTAAAGAGGATTTATACAAATGGAAAAAAAAAAAATACATCCATGAGTATAATTTATATTGCTTCCTCGGATAAAATCAAGATATTTCTTGCTGGTACAACCATGTCTCACTACACCCTGATTCTTGTCAATACTGCTATATCAGTTAAGATAACCAACTTTGGCAACACCAGCAAAACTTAAGTGCAGAGCATGCCTTAGGCTAGCTGAAGTTGTCAGTTAAATTCAGGGCTCCTTTAGGTTAAGTGCTGCCTTATGCAACCAGACTTCTCTGGCTACCTCTCTTCTCCAGAGATGAAATCCTGCACTTAGTGTTGCAACATCCACTCTTAAACTCCTGAAGCTCAAGTGCTGTTCAGTAAACTCAGAATAAAAACCTCCACAAAGACTTACCTGTATTACGGGGAATACTATTCGGTGAACACTGTAACACGCTCGCTATGTTTTTGTGTTATAGCTTTTCTCAACTACTGGGTATGGAATCTCACTTTATTTGAAAAGCTGTGGACATTTTGTGAGTGCAATTAAGCAGGCCAGAATTTGTGTTTATCCATACTACAGGCTTAGGGAAGAAAATGTTCAAGCTAATGTTTCCACTTACCACTATATCTCTGATAAATTTAATAATCTATACACGGGATATCCCAATACTAAACATGTCTGATTACATTGAAGGTGTTAATTTTTCTCTTTTAAACAGCAGAGAATGTTTCTTTCAAAAGTCAGGGAATTGCAAGATACTGAACCTGGGCCTGTCGTCCATGTCTAACTGTGGTCTGTGTTTGTCCTAACCCTACATAACTTAGGGCAGAAAGGAGTAAGGAAGAAAGTTTAGTAAGGAAGCCAATAAACTTTATCATGTGAACTACAACTTGGAAGGTAAAAAATAGAATTCTCGGAGAGACGGATGGAGTATTTGTACGGTCATAAAATACATACAAATTAAAATTTTTTGTGACCATGTAAGAAAAAAAAAGAGGGGAGTTTATGATGGAAATACTTTGGCTACTTTCTCTGTAGTGTGCAGCGTTTCTCTCTATATGTATAGTACAAAATAAATCCCAGTAGAGTTAATAAGTCTTTCTGTCCATAAATCTGTCTATCTGAATAGGCATAAATCTTCATAACAAATATTTCTTGACTCTGCGTGTATAAAGTCAGAAATAATATCTTTCTCTCTATTCCTTGCTGTCAAAAGCAAGCTGATTTTTATTTTGTTTCATTTTATTGAAACTATGCACATAAGCCATATCCATTCAATTTAGAATAGAACTATCTGGTAGGAGAACATTTTCCAATGGGGAATTTGACTCTGAAAGGAAGCTCTCTCTTGGTCTGACATAACCCTGGTTGGTCCATCAGTCATCAGGGCACTTTGCCAAGTCCATCTACAGTTGCTTGCATTAGCCCTGGTTTGACCTGCCTTGAGGAGGATGCCTCATACTCCAACGGGAGTTGTCTTTTGCTGCCCGTGCTGCGAGGCCATTTAATTTCATATATTCTTCTTTTATTTATTTATTTAATTTTTTTTTTGTGTCTAACTTTCCACAAAGGCTGCTAACACTTCATCAAGGTTTCCTGTTTCATTCCAATATATATTAAGGTCAAATCAACATGTATATAAATGGAGGTATTTAAGAGATTTGTAGTCCTGTATCAAGCAGGGCAGGCTGTATTCACGATCTCTCTGGAATACTGCATGAGCAGTTAATTCTATGGGCAATTAGACTGCTGCAGAACCTGCAAAAGTCCCTCAGTTTTCTACCAGTGCTGTCACAGGAATTGGCACTGCATTGCCGCAGAAAAGAGAGATCCCTGACTACAGCTTGAATGCTACTAATTTGAACTCCTCAGCAAATACTCCAGCTAGAGAAACACACACACACACACAAAAAAAGAACCACAAAAATAGGTTGCAAATTAGTCATCAAGAAGTTTGATGAGATCAGTGGCAGATGCCAATAACGGAATCCACTGTTGTGCCCTTTTATATCCAGCGCAAGCATACAAAGTATATGCAAAGCCTGTTTGTTTGTAAAGGCCTCCACAAACAGGAAGAGTGTGTTCTGAGTTGTTTGCAGCTCTTGTCATCGCTGTAGCGTACATAATACCTGAGATATTAACTGCCATGTCAGGGCCAAACTCACACTACACTCAAAGCACAGCAGCCCTAAAATGGGGAAATTGAGTTTAAAGACCTTGCAAGTCAACACTGATTGCCTTTTTTTTTTTTTTTTTTTTTTGTAGGAAGCCCACTTGTAGCCAGGAGAGCCCTAAATTATGTTTGTGGAGTGCCTAAAGTTAGTAACAGCCAGGAGTGCATTTTTAAGCAGATTTTCCTACCAGGATCTCTAAGATATCATCTATCATGATTCACAATCGTCACCACACCTCCACTCCCTTCCTGGCCTTAGTGGAGAGGAGGATGTACAGTGGAGTTCCATCTCTTGCCTTCCGTGAACACATTAGTCCTGTAACAATGTCGGCAAAGAAGGGGGTAAGGTACAGCCTGCTGCCATTCTGTCCGCTCTTCTAGTTCAAGATATTGTTTTAAACTCCAGACAGCAGTAGTGTTACAAGTCAGCTGTAGAAATGACTGAATTTAAAAGCAGAGTTGTAAGAAGATGGCATTAACTTTCGGCATTCATAACTTTAAAATGTCCAAATACTTATTTAAGTGTAAGCTTCTTTCTTTCTTTTTTTTTCCCCTCAGAAAATATGTCACTATTGTGCAGAAGCCGTATTTATTTGTAGTACCAAGCAAATTTTCTATAGCTGAGTTATGAAGCTCTGAACATACAGGTTTAAAATGGAAATGCTGACATAATCTTAAATGTAGTAGCACAAATAGTGGCACTACGATAATCCTTGTAATCTAATATATTAGCCCTAGGGGGAGGGAGACTCAATTGCTGGTCTCAGACAGCCTTTCTGAGGCTCAATTCAAATTGCATAATTATTCTACATCCTTCAAGTTCTTTAAAATACATTTCAAATGCAGTATTGTACATTCCAAAATATTTGTTCTTCAGAGATTGATTTGACTCTTTTTTTTCCACTTTAAAGAGATATATGACCTCAGAGGCATGTGAAAAATCATTAATCAAGTTTATACTGTGTTACACTCTTCTGTGTGTGAAAGACTTTTTTTTTTTGCAGATTTCCTCAGTTATGTTGCCAAGATGACTCCCCTAGAGAGCCATGTGTTTATCTTGACAGGTGTTAGTGAGATCTGCAGAGTCTCAGGGGAATTGTTACTGCTTGCTTTGAGGTACAGTAGAAAACATTAAGTCTGCAAACTAATGAACTTACCTTATTACATTCTAAATAAAATAAACCACAGAGTAAGTTGGATTAATTTACTAATGCCTTTCTAATGAAGCTTTTATTGGGCATATGGTGTGGTCTTGCTATTTTCCTCATAGAGCTAGCACAAGCAAAAACTCAAAATCTACATGTATGTCTTATGTTACATACCAGTATCAAAAACTCACTATCACAATTATTTCCAGATTGCTATTTTGCTAGCATAACCTTTGATTACAATTTGCAAGACTAAATGGATTTTTTTTTTTAAGAAAAAAAAAAAGCAATCAGATTAAAAAAAGAAACCAGAGTCACCACTGATACGAGAAGAGAAAAATACAACTTCTGCTGCTGTTGCTAGAGGAAAAATATAAATCACTGCTGTTAACTTATAATTACTTTAAAATGCATTCTGTGACCTGTCCTGACAATGTCAAGGAATCATTAACTAAATATTGTAACTTCTGGAGTTAAATAATCATTCCTTAGTTACAGTCCATTAGTGTTTTCCAGCCCTAAGCTGTAACATGCTCTATTTTTGTAATGCATATTAGAAGCAATAAAACAATAGGTGCATTTAACAAAAAAGAATGAGTTTTAAGCAAGGTGAAACAAGATACCATCATTTTCGGATACCATGCCTTTTGCTTCTAATTGTCATTTTCTTTCTCTCTGTATATGTACAAGATCAGAACACAAGAAAAAAACACTCCCTAGCAACATTAATCTTCTGGGAACATGCTGCTGAATTTAGGTATAAACCCATAACGGCATCTGAAAGAATAGCAATATCTCATATATTTCAGCTTTGATACGCTATTTCAAATCCTTAATTTCCTTTTGTCAGTTTCGCATATAAAGTTTTGCTTTGCTTCCATATTTGCAAACGCCCATTTGAGACAAAAAGATCTTTTCATAGCCAAGCTCTCCCCTCCCTTTATTTACTTCAACAACAAATTAGCAGCCAAGTTTTTGTAGAGGATAAGAAAATAGATACAGTGAAAACAGAGTGAGAACATAGTTTTTCTTTCCTTCAGCACCAGCAGCCAGAAACAGTATGAAAGCAATGGATCATGAAGAAAAGCAATTTCCTACTTCAGGGATTAAGCAATGCCCTCTTTTGTAATGTTAAATGAAAGTTCTAGTTGTTTTTTTTGTTTTTTTTTTCAAATAATACCGATTTTTTTTTCTCCTAATTTAAATAAATAGTCACTAGAGAAGATCCAGCAGAGTCCCAAACACATCACTTTCTAGTCAGTCGATAACACAGACAAAACCATTTATGTTGTACTTCTTTGAGAAGGCCTATTGATAGGGCAAGAAAAATTAAGCTACTACAGGTAGCTACTATAGAAGCCAAAGATAATTAATTTAATGAGGCAAAATATCCGGTGATATATGCGTTCTGTTATTTTCCTAAGGACAAATATAGGGGATTATAATACAGAAAATACACAAACTTTTGTTGAAGCATTCAAATAAAGACAGCTACCTACATTTTGCTGTCACAGTACACATCTCTCACCCAGTGACACTGTAAAATTACCTACTTTGGTGATGATACATGGCTAGGCACCCAGGTGATGTACCATGCCCTCATCTAAAATATTATCCTACAGTTTCCTTTGGTAGTATGAAAAAAATGGAAGTTCTACACCTGCCTCTGCCACAGCTTTTCAAGTGCAGCCTTGGGCAAATCACTACAAACCATTAGTCACTTAATAGCTAATTGACAAGCTAGGTCAATGTTATCAGTCACAAGGATAAAGACTATTTGCAGGAGTGAGGCTCGCCAGAATGACCCCCTTCACACCAGTGCTAAAAAGTTTCAGAGGCTTTCATCTTCAAGCGCTATTAAACAGTGCATTGCAGGATTAAGTCTTCTACACCCTTTGTATCTATAAAGCTCTCACAGGAACATTCCAGTCAGCATTAAAGCCAATACTGTGTTTAAAGCACTTGGAGGTCACTCCTTGACAAACGTCAATGTTTGTAATAATCATGGACGCGTGGGCCTGCCTCGGTTTTTATGCATGGATAAATGGGAATCCTGTAAACGTCCGATCGACTTCCCTTAATCAGACAACTTGTATTCGAAAGGATTATCACTGTAAAGAGACTTTGTTGGACCAAGCTTGTTCTCCTTAGCGTATATGCAAATAATAGCTGCAGCTATCAAGAGACTGGAAACAGAGAATCATTTAATTCATACCTGTGTTTTGGTTTTCAATGAATTATATTAAACATTTTCCTAGCAAAGACAAGGCACCCTCTATATAATTAAAATGAAGAGTCACAACCAACTTATCTTTTAAACACAGGTTGTAATAGGAAGGAAAATGCAAGACTCCAGCTGCAACTTTAAGGCTTTATCTAAACTTGACTAATTTTACCTATTTATTTCAGTGCATAATAAAAGATGTACTTGCAGAAAAAACATACGATGCATACGTATTTTTAAAGGCTTAGAAAGCTAACAGTTTTCTTTTAACACCCTTGGATCTAATTTTGTTTCTGACAAGTAGAATGAGAAGAATGGGGCCCTAAAAAGGATAACAGCCTGAAACCTGCTCTTTGAATCTTTGCACATGCTGAAACTGCCATAAATTTCAATAGAAAATATGGGTGCACTGCTGGCCGTCTTTGGTGCAGAGTTCAGAATTACTGCCCAGAAATGCTTAGGGCTTTTGTTAGGAAGTTTTCAAAAACCACCATATTGAACCACCAGCCTATAATAGCTCTTCCACATTTAACAGGATGTCAGTTCCTGGAGCTGTTTTTCCTTTGATGCATGTAAAGTACTGCCAGTAATTTTAATCAGAATTATGCCAAGCACTGGAGGAAGACAATCACATAATATGAATTATCACAGGTTTTCCATATCCTTGCCTCTTACAGAACTGTTGGTTTTTTTAGTGGAGTTGGTACTGTATACACTACTGATTTGTAGCTGCTTTGTTTAAAAAAAAAAGCTTAGCACCAGTGTAGTCCTTCTCATCCAGATATATCAACATGTTTTATAAAGTAGTGAAAGCAGTGGAGCTGAGAAAAAACTTGTAAGTGAAACTTTTTTTTTTTCATTTGGTAACATGAAAAGGTCTCAAAATATTTGTAGTGAAAAATAAAGGAAACACATTACTAAAATTAAAGACTCACATTTAAAAAAAATCATTTCAGTTTTAAAACAATGTTCCTTTTAATCTTTTTTTTTTTTTTAGTCTTTGTTTAAAAAATCAAATGCTTTTTCTTTGACACTATATTTTAGTTGGGATTGAAAAAAATCTTCTCTCAAATACTTTCTTTTCAAAACTGCCTCTAAACTTAAAATTAGTTCATTCCTATAGCTCATATTAAGGCATTTTACTCAATAAAACTCCTGCTTCAAAGAAATGCCCTGAAAGCCTTCACCTTTTTTTTTCATTCCATTCCTACCCAAGGAATGCAAAAGTACTGAAGGAAGATTAAATATTATGATATAAACTTACAATACTTGGTACTAAGAACCTCAGTTTCCACTTACTTTGCTCCCATAAGCTGGCTTTAATGAAAATATAATTGCTCTACCCTAAATATTAATCACTGTTTCCAGATTTAAACTTAACACTATTAGTGATAAAGCTCAGTGTCAGATATGGGCACACTACCTGCATCAGGTCAAGTGGTAGAAGATGAACCCTCTGTATCAAGCACCCAACAAGGATACCAGTCTGTGCATTGGGTACATAACAGGGCACGTGCTCTGCGTTTTGTTGCATAAAAGGGGAATATGCCTACTTTCCATCACATTACCTAACACAAAACTTGGGACCAAGACCCCTATTTCTCACCTCCCAATTGCAGCAGAAAGCAGCATTTGCACTTGAATTGTATGGGACAATGAGCAACCCTAGTTTCGCTAAGGGTGAACTTCTATACCAGGTTTATGAATTGCAACATATGCAAGAGCAATGCTTATGTTGCTACATACTTTCGAGCTCTAATATGCATGCTGTGGTGGAAAGCCACAAAGTGACAGTTGAAGGACAGGTTGCTGGATGGTTTCAGCCAAGATCCCATTGATCTGAATGGAATTTACACAAGCCAAAGGCCTGGATGCTACCTTAGTGTCAAAGCATTCCAGCAAAATCAATATAAGCTATCAATTATAAGAAGCCATTTTTAATTCTCACCTACTTCACGCTAATGATTCATTTGTCATTAATGCAAAAAGAGATTTAGAGCAATGTTTATGCCATTAAAATAAATATCCAGTAGCTATACAGTATATCGCACAAGTGCATTTGCTTCTTGTGGAATTCCTCCAGAAGACTGGATCTATATACAGTAAAATATAATTATATTTAACTGGTAATGAGCTATTGAATTGCACAGGGGAAAATAGCTTACAGCCTTAAAAACTTCTAAAGTAACTTCTCTAGTCAAGATGGGCTTCAGTCATACAACTTAGTATATGAAGAAGTTTTTTGGTCTATAAAATGTATCATTGTTGGTTTGCATTCCTTTCATTTTTTTTCATCAAAGGAGATTTATAATGTGTAAGCAATACAGTAAAGGCTTTCTTCCAGTAAAGAAGCTCAGAAATAAGCAGATTCACAAGATTAGTTTTCCAGAAGGAAAATTCTAATTATGCATTTGAAGTTTTCTTCTTCCTTTCCAGTACTGCTACCGTTTGGGAAAATGTTGGTTGTAAATACAACTAGCAGCAGGGAATTCCTGCGTCACTACTCAATATAGACCCAGGTGGTAAACAACAGTTAAGTTATTGTTAATTTATTTAGAATCTCTAACTTAATCTCTTCACATGAAAAGGACAAACTGCTGTACCACTGAGGTTTTTGATCACAGTGATGAGATCAGCAGATACTTCCTCAATGTCTAGCCATAGATACATAAACCTCATCAGGAAATTTCCTGACTTAGGTGACTATAAACACAAGGCCTGAGAAAATCTAGAGCATTAACTCAAACCTGGCCATTAATCTGCAATGCGTGATTTCTGTCCTGATAAGAAAGAGTACCAAATTTCCAGTGGTTGGAGAATAAGATGAGTCAAGCACTCTGAAATTAGTTAAGTGTTGATCACTGATCACTCTTGTGGTAAACAGCAAATGTATTTTTCTTCAAGATGAGGACTTTTTTCCATATATTTTCAGTTGATCAATCTTCAATAAACCTTGATCGTATTTATCTACTAGATATGTGGAGGGCTAAAATGATTGGTACTTTTATCTTTAGTTGCTTCATTTCAGTGCGAGCCTCCACACTTGAACGTGGTTCAGGGTGACACCGTGAGTCGGCATCTGCTCACAGCATATTGGAATGTACAAATACAAGTATAGCCTGCAAAAAAAATGTGGAGTAATTCTTCCCTCCAGCTCAGCATTAATGAAGGCTCAGCATGAATACCAGGTACAAATTTGGACATTACACTCCAGGCAGACATGATCCAATTGAGAGAAATGCGAGGAGAGCAACATGACCAGAGTCTAGAGAACACAAGCTGTGACAAAGCTTGAAAGAATCGGGCTAGAGAGGAGAAAACTGAGATGGAACATGATAATAGCCTTCAAATACATGAAAGGCTGTTTCAAAAGAATAAGGAAATAACCTGTTCTCAATAATAATGATGAATAGGACAAAAAGAAATGTGCTAAATTGCAGCAATTAAGATGCAAGGTAGATATTATTAAAACCTTCTCAACAGTAAGGATAGGGACGCTCTATAAAAGATCGCTCAGGAGACAGTTGAGTCTCCACTGCTGGAATTATTTCAGAACCGTGTAGACACAAGTGTTTCTAGAACTACGCAAATATAATTGATTATCTTTTCGGGACTGGGATGATGTCCTGCAGTCCCTTTCATCTTTATATTTCTATGAATAGGACTACTGCATGAAATCATTTGTGCTGGAAATTGTTAAACTGCAGAAATGAAAATATTCTCTTCTAGGCCTCCCCTTGCCCAGAGTTGGTGCAGAAATAAGGAGGAGTAAACTTCTTATCAACACTGTGATGTTACTAGAGATGACAGGTCTATTTGCCTGTTTGAAGCATTTCTTAGAAAACAAAAATGAGAATAACCAACCCTATCTATGCCAATAATAAACGAATGAATAGGAAAGCAAATATAGCTTCACCTTAAATTCCTCTTCTAGATCACAAAACAAAACAATTCCAAATGAATTCAAGAAAGAAGAAAATGCATCAAGCACAGAAATTTTAGATGAGTAGAAAAGAAAAGAAGTTGTATTATCCACCTTTGGTTTTAGAAGAATATCCTGTGATATATGAACTTTTAGAAGCACCCAGTGAACAGATTTGGACAACTGTGCATGAAACTTTAAAAAGTGAACTAAAACATGACTGAAAGAACTTACTTTAAAATTTCAAATTAAAGCTTGAGTAAAATTTGCTTGCAATAGCTATGAGAGTGTAGTCTCAACACAGGAGAGGGTGAGGGTTATGATCTATTGTTACTAAGGATAGGAAGGAGTAGAAAATCCCTGTTCCTTCCTAAAGTTATGTCTCTGTAAGTCTACATCTGTTACACCCTTAACAAGTCTCCTAATATTAATAATTTCTTCTTTCTCTCCATGGTAAGTTGTACTAATGTGAAGACTGAGAGAGTATCTCCAGAGCAAGTTCCTACTGCTTATATCCTTCTTTGGAGAAGACTTTGCCTTTTTGCTCGTATGTAATGTATCTCAAGATTTGTCCCTCATTTATTAAATTCATCAGAGATCATCATGACTATTTAATTTTTTTTTCAGCAGGACACTCTTGTCAGTAATTCCCCATCCACTGTTTTTCAAAGAAACAGCTTCCTTTGATCCATATTGTAACTGAATCCCCACAACTTAAAAATAAACCTGTTGCAGCTCCCTCCTCCACTGCTGATAGCTGCACTTCCATTAAAAAAAAAATCTCAAAATATACTTCTCAAGCACATGAGTCTTTCTTGACACTTTTTGCATTACCTTCCTGCTTCATAACAGTTTTCTAAATTTTCTAAATATAGATTTTAAAATAATTAATTTTGGTTTATGGTTCTATTCAAGATTCTTCAACAGGATAATACATATAGAAAATATAAAGCATCTAAATAATACAAGAATTATGATGAAAAGATTTAGAACAGTTGGACAAAAATAAACTTTCTTATTATCGAATCAAATTCACAGCTACTAGAGGTATATGAAAAACCTATCCAATAGGATGCCATCACACGATCAAGGAAATACTGAAGGGGTATTGAAGGGACATGCAGAAAGTAGAACCAGAGAATGAAAAGAAGCCGGGGACCCAGAAACAGAAATCTGTAATATAATACAAAATAAAAGCTAGGAACATTTGATTTACCAGACTGTAATTCTATCAATAGACTCAGGCGACTGCAGAATAAATGATAGCAAAATCCAGTAATTCATAATTATTTATTATCTTACTATACTTATGAAATAGATGTTTAAATTTAGTGCTGCTTTTCTTGGAAAGGAAAGTGAAGCTTTTTCCATCATATTTCAGAAAAGCTTCAGGACTGAAACGGAATACATTTCAAATGGAAAGATCAAAGTCATCTTGTTCCATCCCAGAACACACAAAGTTAAAAAAATTAATTTTTTTTTTTTCTAAAAGTGTTCTGATCCTAATTTCTTATACATAGGAAGCTTGACTTTTTTTTTGCTAAGATGCATGAAAGAGTATACCGTTTCATTGATTCATAGCTGTCCAATTATATATAATCTTTGCTTACTGCTCCTGAACAAGGACAATTTTTATGACATTATTTTCCTTCTGGTTTTCAGCAAGCCAAGCATCACTTGTTTCAACAGAACATCATTATGAGTTGCTTTTCTCTCCAAATACATTTTCCAGTGGATAATATTAAAAAAAAAAAACACAACAAAAAACCAACCAAACAACCAAGCCCTCCAAAAACAACAACAAAAAAAAAGCCCCACAGCAGTAAAACTAGGTTGCACTGCTTCTCCTCCTATTAAAAAAAAAAGGCTTCTCTGCTGTCTTGAGAATTCTGCTACCCTGTGTGGTGAATATTGACGGCTGGGCAGATCACTAGAGCTATAAAACAGAGCATGGGGAAATTAAATGAGGACAAAGAATGTGAGCATGGTGTGTGCGCACACACTTGCTCACATGTATGTGTGAGAGAGAAAAAAGAAAAAAGCTCTATATTTGGGTTTATGTATCCTTTGCAACAATTCAGAGGTTCTCTGCAGTCCCCAAGAAAGCTTCTGCTTAATATGCTTTCCTGATTATGGCAATAAATACTGAAGTAATCTCATATTCATGAGTAATTTACTTAAATGAAAAAACCCAGCCATTTTAGAAAGACTTTAGCTAAATAATCATGGAATACTTTGGATGGGTCAAGTCTCCTTTACTAAATACATGAGTTATTGCTGCTTTGTGAAACATTTATAATATACTTTAAGCATCCAGACGTACTACCACATGATTAACGCTATGAAATTTTATTTTCAGGACAGTCCACTAGGAATGACTTTTTTTTTTTTTAAACCTTAGAATGGATTACAGGTAACAATGTTGCTAGCAGATTTAAATTGTTGACAGGACCTGTAGTTGCACCAATCTATTTCTTCTTTGCCACTCTCAATTTCTAAGGTTTACTAAGCTTTAATTTCAGGAACCTCTCACTTCTTCATCTACAGCATATACAGCTTGAAGGGCTTGGTGGCTCCATTCATGTCTATGGGCTCAGTTTCCCTGGCTTCAGAAACCAAGGCACAGGAAGGATTGGAGGACCCCAAGAGGTCACGATGAGAGATCTCATCCTGAAAGAGCTGATCTGATCCAGAGATGGGAATGCTCTCGAGTTCGCTAACCAGATACAATCTGAATTACGGGGACTCCCACCATTATTCATACAGTAGTGGTGTTTTAAATATTTTTATGTTCAATGCCCTAAGTTAAAAGTTTCTCCGTAAATTCAGATTAACTCTGAAAATGTAGTGGGGTTAAATGCAGCTAGAATAGCCAAGAATCCTATGGGTTTACCACAAGAAAGCATTCTACCTTTCATTTGGAAATGAAAAATCAAGCCAAGTTGTTTGACAGGTTTAGAAATCATAGCAAACCATTTAGGGATTATAGCCTTAGTTTATATTTGACTATGAAGCCCCTCCACAAGGCAAGTGTCTGGGCTTACAAATTGTGCTAGGAAACTTTCTAATAAACACATCTGATATTTTATTATCATGGAATAATCTGAGTATAAATCATTGTAGACTATTAAGGAGTTGGAGTCCAATTACAATGTAGTCACAATCACAGATTAGCTAACTGTTGGTCTTTGTTCTGTAAAGCCTCTGTTACTGAATTCAGCAGTGTCACTCCATTAGGGAAGCAGTGCTCTCCTCTCCTGCTATGCAAAATATGAAGTATTGGGAATAAGTTCACAAGGGTTGCACAGGGAATGAAAATAAATATTCACTTCTGCTTTCCATCATCTCCACGTGACAGCACTTTCTGTATGCAGGAGACCCGATCGAACCATGCTAGCCAGTAAAGAGGGAGGGAGAAGAAACTGCAGCAATTATCAGCTGGGTTTTGGTGGAAGGGTTATTGATGGGCATTCCCATTTGGTGTCTTTCAGTGGTCTACACAACTTTTGAGTAGAGATGATTCAGTCTGCAGTTGTCATTTGAAGCCTAGTAGGTCTGACTTATCCTTTCAGAACATCTGTAGTCAAAAATTATGTTCCTGATTCATTCCATTAGGCTATTTTCACAAATGTTTCCTTGAAATGTTTTTGAAAAATTAGGAGCTTTTGTTTGTCAAGTAAGATCTGCTCATTCATCATACAGTTTTACTACCTTTCTTGTACGTGCTTGTTCTCTCATACTAATTATCATACAGAACCAATGATACTAGCACTGATGATAATGACACTGGGAAACGTGTGTACAGAATTAAGTTAGAATGTGCTCCATACTGGCTAGCATTAGTACCGGCATCTTGGTTATTCCTCTCAAAAGGAAGCAGAGAAAAATATCTTCCCTCCCCTCTCCTTAATTGCCTTTCTCTTTTCTACTGTAAGTAAATACAGCATATATTAAAAAAAAATAGCAAAAGTGAAAGTGAGGTTCACCTGCAATTCAGTTAGTGATGCTGAAGGCTAAAATTTTATGAACAGCATGAGCAAATAATAAACAACTGAAGAGCACAGTCCTAAGAAGCTCTTTTTAAAGGGCATATATTATTTTTTGTAAAGGTATTTTTCAAGCCATTCCTGTTAATTTCCATGGAATTTTAAACTCTTCAAATAATTGCAAACTAGTCAAACCCAGTATTAATTCCACAGAAGTTTTGAATTAAAGAATCAGTAAGTTTGTATTGTAAAATATTTTACCAAATATCAACTGTGAACAATAAATATAAAATAAACCATGGTATTGAGGGATTTGTAATGAATATAGACGAAGAAAAATATTAAACAGTTAATAATTACTTATATTAACATTTGTTTTAAAAGGTAATATGGAAGTATTTCCATTGATTTCCACTCCCTCCAACTCAGACATACACACAAACAAATTCTAACCAGTCACTTCAGGGAGACGATACTGAACAGACTGCTCTGGAAAACTTGACAGACAATAGATACAAAGGCAAGTACTTAGAAAGCCAAAACAATGGGTCAAGTCTAATCTTTACCTATGTGAATTAGGGTTTCAAGATTGAGTGTGATTTGTTTTAGAGCAACAATGAAAGCCATATCACTGGTGTTGAAAGGAAAATATACTAAAGAATACTTTTATCTATCTACACTGCAAGATACCAAAACGCAAGTTGCACAAATTGATTCAATCTGCGTCAGAGGGGTCAAATGCAATGGCATCCTGTTATCAGCTAACCAACCTGTAATAACCTTGAGAGGAATTACTTGAGAAAAGATGAGGGCTGCTATAGCTACCTTCTTTTACACTTTCTCCGCAGGCACTATTAGATCCTGGTTTGACTATGTAAGTACCCCAATAATCTGAGAATTCTGACTACCTGTGAGAAATACTGTCGTGAAACATCTCTGAGCAGAAGTACCCAGCTTTGAAGCAGTGTTTGCCTCTGGAGCCATATGGAAGTTAGGGCTATTTTCTGTCGCTGCAAATAGAACTGAGCAAATAATTGACTTGCTGGCTTTTTTCCAGTCAAAAGAAATGGTTGTTGTGGTTTATCTAAAACGTTTTTTTCCTAGCCAAATGAAAACACTTAGTATTTTATGATTTTAGGGTTCATTGTACTTTCAAGGTTTTAAAAACACTGCCTTAGAAATAAGGTTTTTAAAAGCTGTGATTTAAAAAATAAATATTACATTATTTTAGCTGATGTGATTTAAATTCATTTACACAAACTAATGAATTGTTTCAGCTGGGAGGAACTCTAACCCCTCTTTTAATCTAACAGATTTTCCAGTGTTTGGAAGCACCAGGTGTAGATTCTGGACTTGGCCTACTGGATTTCTGCAGGGTAGGTTGGATCTCTAATAGTTCAGATTTGCTTGTGAACATTTGTTCCTTTATTGTCTTTGATGATATAACCATCTACACTGATTTTGGATATAATTGTAGGTAAGCATGGTGTTTGACCATCTGTTGCAGTATCTATAAAAAGATTTTTTCTTGTATAATACATTTAAATTTACATTAAAATTTACATTTAAATAAATAAAGTTAAAGAACTAAGAACATGCCTGTAAAGGAATTTCTATGGGTTTAAAACCTGCTCACTTTACTCATGTAAACATACCTACTATTTTGAAAGTGGCTTTCATATAACATACTACATTTTGTGATTGTTGCACAGTATATGTAATATTTAATTGCATGTGACATTGCCTCTCTACCTGCTTTATATCTTTGTATCTAATTTTATGACTTTTTCCTCTCTTGATTTAGATGATGTTGCATATATTACAATGTAAAGCAATGGTTATAAGTTCAGGATAAAGAACTAGATAAATAAGGTGGATTGTAAAACTATGAAACACCCTCTTCCCACCCTGTAAATGCTTTTGATTTTACTTCTGTAAATAAAACCAGAAAATTACTAAGGTAGTAGAGAGAAAAGATCAAAGCAAGAAGATAATTGTATTATTCTTCTACATAAAAATAGTGCTAGTCAACACATACTGTGGATAAATCCTCCTACAATTAAGCACTAAAACACTACAGGAAGCAGAGCTATACAAAATCATATCATTAAACCTTTAGAAAACACGATAGCATTAAATCTTTAGAAAACATGAGTATTTTTGTCATCACCTGTCATTATTTCACATTAACCATGATGGAATTTCCTTCGCATTCATGAAGGTAAGAGACGACAATAATTTTAAAACTTGGAAAAAGTACATTAAGCTTGCATCAAATGTTGTAGTCTACCTGAATTGGTTCAGTTCACACAGAGATCCATGCTAGTCACCATTGACCTATTTTTACAATTTTTTTTTTTAATAATAGGTAATGTATGTTTGTTTTTGTTTTTGTTTTTTTTTTTTTAATAAGGATTCCCTAATTGTAACATCCAAACTTGAAAGAACTAGTGATTAAATAGCTTATCTCGGCATGTGAGCTGGTACTTTCCGATTTCTGCTTTTCATCAGAATCACCTTTCAGTAGTAACTTGGAACAAGGTGATGACAGAAAGTTTGAAAACTTATGCAAGTAGCAGGTAAGACTACAGATACAAGCAAAGAAACACAGCAAAACCTGGGACACACCAGAATAGATGAGAGCGCCTTCAGAACAGGGGAAGGGTAGAGAATTAGAACTGATTAATACAAAGCGCACTGAAGGAATGTGAAACTGTGTCTACTCAGATAGCTTAACTTGCTCTTGAAGCCTAAAATATTCCTTGACATACCTTTAGTTTGCCCATGGAAATATCTAGTGTAATTAAGGCCCAATTTCCAGAGCCTGACCGTTTGTTTCCTGGGGATATTGGGTAAATGCGTAAGACCAGAGGCATAGTCCTCCCCATTGAGCTGGTTTTTTTTATAAAAGACCAGGATTCAAGGTCTGAGCAGAAGTATCTACTAATCAGAATGTCCTGGTGTGAAACTCTATCCCAGAAATCAAACTTATATCAAAAACCAAACCAAAACAAAACCAAAAACCTAACCAAAACCTACTTATTACCCATTCCCTTAGCAATCCTGATCAACATATTACTAGTTTTTCAGACTAGAGGCATAGCCACACCATAGCATTTCTCTTAATTCTTTGTTTTGTTCTCTGTTGGAAACTGGTTTCTTCTTACCTACCTATTCAGACTTTAGAATATGGAGACTTTTTTTCCTCTAAAAAAAATACACGTACTCTGATGACTATCAGTAATTTGCAGGACATTTTCCTAACCCTGGCATGTAAATTTGCTAAGAGTTATTAGAGGAACTGAGAGATGCTCTCATTCCTCTTGATATTAGTGACATTCTTCTCTCTGACAGCGTACAGCAAGGGATGGTCAAAAATGCAACATAAAAAAAAAAAGCAGGTAGCAAGGCTCAGGAAGAATACTGCATTTTTATAGGTACAGTAAAAATGTATAATAATTGTCAGACTCATTGCTTGAAGGAATTAGAAAGCTGATAGTGTATAATGATAAAGGAGATATTCTTCTACTCAGCAGAGGCAGCACTTAATTGGCTAGCCTTAATACTGCCTAATGCATGTTGTACAACGTTTTTGATCCAGGAAGCTGTCTGCTGTGCAGAAGCCTAAAACCAAGATAAAATTGCATGGACAAGTAGAAAATTTAGCATGCTTAAATACAGAAATCAAGTTTGGGAGGTATATGGTATATCCATGTAGAAAGCACTGAAAAGTGGATTTTGGGAACTTCAGACTTTGATAGATTTCTCAGTAATAGTAAAGAACATTAGAAGATAAATTATTTGGGGGTCCAGATAATTAAGATTAGAAGATAATACCAAGAATATTAAAAAAGATAATTTTGCCTGCACACCATCAGAATATATTAAAAGGTCCAGAAAAACTCAGCGCAAAAAGCATCAAAACAATATTTCAGAGCTAAGTTGTCACAGTTAATGATACAGTATTTCCTGTGTGATATCCAGCGTTTATTTAAGTTGCTTCTGATCTGAATGCCAATAAGAAATAATGTGGGTTATGCTTGGATAATTTGGTAACCAGAGCCTGAAAAATAGGAAAGATAAGTCTGTTAAGTTAAAAAAAAAACCAAAACAAAAAACAAACAACAAAAACAGTGTTCTCTTTTAGGGTTTGCTGTTTTGAATGAACTTAGGAAATGATGGCTAGTTGAATTATAAATTGCTGGATCTTGATCTTTACTGTGAAGCTTCCAAAAGGAGCTTCAAAGGAATCTGGCAGACCCCGTAACTCAGAAAGAAGCTAGAGTAATTGGTTTTAATTTGTAAAATGGCACATTTTTTCTACTGTTTAATTGATCTCATTGTACTAAGTACTACCCTTCTGTGCAATTGAGAGATGGGAAGCCAAAGAAACTGCTTCATTTTGTAATAGATTTGTTATTATAATTTAAAAAAAACACATCACTGAGCAATTGACTTGCTCTTTTTACGTGTAAACGTCTCTGTAGATTAATTTCTGCTTCTACTTAATGAAGCAGGTTATTAAACTTACTTATCGATTTATCAAACAGTTGTCATCTTTGATAATCTTAGAGGTGTTTCTTTTTTGAGTTATAATCTGTACGTCATTGATAAACCAATTACAGATTTTACAAGTCAAATGATCATGAGAAATGCATAATGAGTGGTAATAATTTAAAAATTCAGAATTTTTTATAGCACTAAAGATTAGGGCAAAACTATATACATTTCAAAATAACACTGCTAATCATACATGTCACCTTACAGCCATAACCTTTCTTTAAAGGAATAGACAAACTGGCCCTGAGGCACTATGGACTTTAAAAAAAACAAACACAAACCCAACTAGCTCATCAAATAAGTTTTTTATGGACACTGAGTGCAGTGGAGATTTGTAATCGGCCTTAGTAGTATTTGCTGGCAGAAGGTCTATCTCTATGAAGATGAAAATCATCTATGCAAAAGGATCAAAAAGAACCTGAGTTTAAAGCTGGATGAGGGAGAAAGAATACTAACTGTGGTTACTGACAAAGGTTTCCTACAAAAAGTCAATCACTGAAAAGTAACCATGTTTAGGTAGGGTTGATGACAGCATTAAAGGAGAGTATAAACAACCAGTGTGCAGAAGACTCAACC
This sequence comes from Tetrax tetrax, assembly GCA_009806455.1. Classification (NCBI taxonomy): domain Eukaryota; kingdom Metazoa; phylum Chordata; class Aves; order Otidiformes; family Otididae; genus Tetrax; species Tetrax tetrax. The sequence continues at coordinate 143,331 of WHYT01017200.1, read as the reverse complement.
AGAGATAAGAAAGCATGCATAAAATGAGTACGGACAGTATTAAAGACTAGAACAGCAAACTCACTGCTCTTTTGACCTAGACACTCCTTCTTTGTTTAATTTCCCCATTTCTGCCTTAATTTTTCCTTTCCAGGTGGCTTCCACATTCAGCTATCTGAACAGCCATCTTCCAGATCATACATACACCTGTTTTCTTACTGTAAATTAGCCAGAGTGTTGTGGAACTGACATTATTTTGACCAGAGTTTCATCCTCACAGTCTCTCCTAACACAGTCAAGTCCCTTTAAAAAATTATTTCTAGGAAGCTGTTTGTCCAAATCTCCTTAATTCACCCATGTTTAAGGTTTATTTGGTTGTTCCCCCTGCCCCATGTTATCACTGCTGATCGGGTAGTATTACCCAGCCAGGGCACTGAACTATGAGAAACTCAAAGCTTGAAAAGCAAAGCTTGAAAAGACCACACAGCTTAATTTAATACTCATCACTGTGCAGTATATAAATACATGCAGATGGGTTTGCATCAGTTGATGTATAGAGACCGACACACATGTATTTGGAGCTTCGTAGGCACACAGTTCCTAGGCAAGGAATGTTATTCCTCTGTTCAAGTTAGCAACAGTATGGGCTGCACTGCTTAGCCTGGATACCACCTATAGAAAAGCAAAACCTCTCGGTTTGCCAATAGGAAGCACTAAGTAGGAAGCACTTTTTTTTTTTTTTTTTTTTCCAGTAGAATCACTTAGAGAAACATCTAAAGGCAACTAAACAGGGTAAGTTTGGTCTGATATAAAGTGACTATGGAAACTAATCTTGATCAGGTTCCTATATTATAGGAACCTATAGGTTCCTATCAGTCTTCCTACAAAAAGATCTAGACTACTGGTGTAGTTTTCAAACTGAAGTAAATACAGGAATTTCTCTGAATCCTTCCAAGCTGGTTAAAGTATGTCTAAATTTAAAGTGTAATGCTAATTCTGAAAGTTTTCAATGTGAACATAATGCTTTCTCCACTGAGGGAAACGGTACCTTGTCTTGAATAAGGTCACAAATATTTTTTTAAAAAGTTGCTGCTTAAATCTTTTGATGTGACATAACACTGCCACAGTTTAAGACCTTTTAAAACCTGAGCTAACTGCATTTTACTCAAGCATTGAGAGCAGATTTTAAACTAGCAAATTACACAAAGAACACATCTTCTTTACCACAAAAAGGTGTTATTTGCAGATAAACAGCTAATATGAGATTGTAGCTTCCTTGTGAAAATTGGTGAAGAAGAAGGTAAAATTATCTCTTGCTTTGTCTTCTAAAAGGTTTTCCATGAAGGTATCTTCAACTAGAATTCTCCTTGTAAAAGACATAACATTTTTAATAATGAAAACACAATGTAAGGCTGCATCCACAGAAAGACTACCATGCATTTGATAAAACATATGGTAACATGGCAAACTAATATACGGTGAAGGCCAACTGTGGACATGAAAGCTGCAGTTTCCACTCATGTTATCAGCCCAAGGTATTAGAAAAGAGAAGAAAAAAAAGCCTACTCCCCTCCTCCCCTCTAATATTTTAGATATTTTGGTAAAATATTGTTTTGGCAGCAACTCTAACATTCTTTTTCTTTAATCTATAGCTTTTTCACAGTTGTAAATAAAGATCAAAGTCTTTTTCTATGGAAAAAAAAAAGAGCAACTTGGCAGTACAAGCCACATGGGATTGTGCTAAGAGTATCCAACATTAGATATGGAACTTAGGCTTTATTGAAGCATATGACAGTGAGAATAGGTGGGAAAATATGTAAAGGGGAGAAAACCATGATCAGACATGCTTAAGCAAGTGCACTGAAACTGGCAGGATTGGTTGGATATAACTGAGAGGAGAATTTGACTCAAAGTATCTTTTATATTTACTTTAAAAATAAAGAATGTGCGAATACTGAGAGAAGGAAAACATTTTTGATATCTTATATTTAAACATTTGAGTAATGAAGTCCCACTTTAAGAACATAAAAAATGTTACATGTGCCCTATAAATATATATATCTGAAAAGCAAGAACTGATGTACCTATTATTTCCCTATTTTCTGTTCAATGTACATTATCTGCATCACTGTAAGACAGCAGAAAACTGAATTTTCCAATTTCCTCAAAAAGGTGGTTGAAAACTTTGAGGTGCATTTACTCTTAAGAGCTTCAGACTGAAATCTCATCTCAAAATTGTACCGTATACAATTATTTCTGTAGAGGATTAAGTGTCTTATGTACACATGATGCATGCTATTCACAACCAGCATTGTATCCGTTCACTGCATGTGAACTATGAAGGAAAATAAACAGACTGCATTAATGTTGATAATTAACAATGATACTGTATGGACTACGGTATGCACAGGACTATATACAACCAACACTTACACTTTCTATTTTTCTAGGCATAACTGCAGTTAATATCCAGTCAACCACTGTTACCATATGCTGATTGTTTCTAATATTCTTCAGATCCAGATTTTTTTGCTATGTTGCATCTAAACGAGACTCTTGCATTGGCTAAGGTTTACCTCATTACTTATAACTGACATAAAAATGTTTATTAATCTTACATTATTTGGAGTCTCCATTTAAATGCAGCCTTTATCATTGATGTAGACAGCATGAGATATTCTAATTCCTTCCTACACTAAAGCTCATTGCCCATTGTGCTTGGGATATTATTATCCCAGCACTGAGCAAGCATGACATTCTTATTGTTTTCTACTGTGAATGCATATCTAGTAGCGACAGTTAACTACAGAGCGCGTGCAGGTTTTAACATGAAGCCACTCAAGTATTCTATCTTTCAGAGAGAGCAGAAAAAAAATACTGCACTCTTTCATCTTGTCATTACACACATTTTGTTTTAAAACAGAGGGAGGTAGATTCAGACTTGATATAAGGGAAAAAAAAAATTACAATGAGGGTGGTAGAACACTGGAACGCATTGCTCAGAGAAGTGGTTGATGCCCCACCCCTGGAAACATTCAAGGCCAGGTTAGACAGGGCTCTGAGCAACCTGATCTAGTTGGAGATGTCTCTGCTCCTTGCAGAGAGGTTGGACTAGATGACCTTTAAAGGTCCTTTCCAACCCAAACTATTCTGTGATACTATTTAGGGTATGGTTCAATTAATGAGAGGAAAGGTTGTCTAGCATCTGGACTGGACTGTACCCAAAAGCTGAGTGATTAGGTAAGAGACCTGTTTCAGATCCCTATTGTAGCTGATCTGCTGTGAGATCTTGAACCAAATTTTTTCACATTCCAAAATGTGAAATGCAGTGCTCTATGTAGCAATCTGTGAAGTGTTTTGTAGTGGAAACTGCTGCTTCACTACATACGAGTCATTCAATATTCATAGGAGAAGGAATAAAGGACTTGAATTTGGATGTCCTATATGAATGAATGCCTTAATTATCAAACTACAGTAATTCCTCTTTTATTTCCCCTTCCCTCACCCAATGAATATGGAATTATTTGAAAAACATGGAATAATTTCAACAAAGTGTTTCACTAAGACTGTTCAGTAGCCAGATGACTGAAACACCCTCCTGGTATGTGGGAGACCACGGTTAAGTCCTCCTTCAAACAAGACAGAGATAATATTCAAACTTGGTCTAATGGATATAATAGAGAGGTACATCTGCTTTCCCACACAAACTTAATTCTCAGCTACTTTTGATTGGGCCCTGCAATTGAGAGAAGCAGGGAATACTCAGTTTGGGAATTTGGCCAGGGCATAAGCTGCACATCTTAAAAGCTCTGCAGCAGAAGTTATACAGCAATCAGTGTTTCAAAAGACACAAGCTCACTGCCAAAACGAACAGATACTTTTCACATATGGCTAGAGGAAAGAGGAACCTAAATGAACAGATGGAAATCTTGCCTGAAGAGCATATCAAAAGACAGGCAAACAAAGAGAGTCAAGTACAGTATTTTGTCCTGAACCTGTGAAGGCTCACACAACCTAAGAGTGCAGAGAGTAAGAATAAAGGCCAAGTTCTGAGTCTGTGGATCCCTCTGCAAGATCCAGGTGCACGGCTACATTTACTTTGAGAAACAGTATCTCTAACCTAAAGACCACATACTACATGCAGTGTTACAGTTGTATGCTCACAGTGGAACTATTTAACTGCTTTTCCTGTGTCTACCCAGATTCATGACAGCATTGCTTAAATGTTTGAAACCTAGAAATTCTAAAATCCAAATTTTATTTACTGCATAAACATGTTATGAAAGTATATTCAATAGTATTCTTTCATTTTACTTAGGAATCCTAGAAACCTTCAATGACTATAGAGGCTGACAAGAGTCTCATGGAACTTGCAGGGAGTGTCACAGATGCTCATATGTTTGTGGTCTTAGCTACTTTCTAAGCAAAAACTGCAGGACAGAAACAGCACCTTTTTATTTTGGTACAACTTGGAAAATTAATACACTAGATTTGCTGTAGTTAAGACTTCTTTAACTCCTTTCATCTGTTCTCTTTCATGACAATGGAATTAGGTCTACACAATAGAATAAAGAAATGAAGCTATCCCAGGAGGAAGCTACCAAATGACAGTAGCTAATTGAGCTAAAGTCTTTTTTTTTCCTCTCATTTTTCCAAATTCCCAGCTGTTAAGTCTTTTTTTTCAAAGGAAAAATTACTTTTCACCCTATGGGTTCTACTTTTATTATAATAAAAAAAATAAGTTAAATGCATACAAGTTTCTACTTTGTTTAAATGTAGAAATTTTCTATGGGAAGTAGAAAAGCAGCAAAATGAAAGAGTGTAGTCAGAGAAAGATTCTGAGAAGTGGCACGGAGAGAGTACTACTACCTGCTCTGCCCAGCAATGCCCTCTGCCAGCGTGGCTCCAGACTCACCAACTGCACAGCTCAGCTTAAGGCGGTAAATACCGTGCACCTTTGTGAATCCTTGACTGCACCCAGCTTTACTGCCTCTATATCCATTGACACTTACCCAGACTTAAACCTAAGGCCGGACTTTTTGTCTTGAATTTTACAAATTTTGTGGGTTTTCCCCTCATATTTTCAACCAATTTCTAACCATCATTCAAGATGGACAATACATTATTAAAAAACGGAGCTATATAAAGCAAGGCTAGGACACTGAAGATTGAGCTGCATGGAAAGTGTCAGAGAACAGCAGTTCTCCGTATGAGCTACAGCATCATAAATACTCAAAAGTACTGTCAGATTTTAGCTTTTGGGAGAAAGGGCTTTCATAGTTTGCCTTTTCTTCCTCCTCCACTACTTAAAAAAGAAAATACCAAAGCAAAAAGCAGATATGGACAGTCCCTCATATTCAGTGAAATTACTTACCATAATTTGATTGAATCCAGAAACCACTGTATGATTTGAAATTATTCCTCTCCAAAACTAGTATTTACCCTTTTAAAATATATTTAGACAATAAATCATCTTCTTGTTGTAACTAGATAAAATGTATGTAGCTAGGATTTAGTCCTGAATAAGAAACAAACAGCACTAGTGTTCACTATTGTTATCTCCTGTAATTCTCACATTTTTCAAAAGCTTTTAGGTAAATACTCACAAAAAAAATTAGCAGTATATAATAAAATTTATACATGATAATACCATGATTGTCTAGCACATTATCTTGTTCTAGCTGACATAGTTTCCGTAATTTATACACCTTTACATTCAAGGAGGTTTTAAAAATAAAGTTTATGGTTCAACTTCTTAATTTTTATTTTCTGCACTTTTTTCTTTTTCATCACACCCTTTTGTTCTGTGCAAGTAAAGAAAAAAAATTAAGAAAGGAAAGTCCCTCTGGCCATACAGATTATTACACTGTTAAACAGTTAAATATGATTTGGCCTTCTAGCAGTATTATGACCCTGGAAGATATGAGGTCACTGTTTAAAAAAAAAAAGGAAAGGAACAGAAAAGGATGAAGAGTGCTGAAGACTGCTGAGAACAGTCACAAAAGTGGCAAAGTTCCAGAATCATTGTAATAGTGATCAAAAGGAGTCAATAATTAGCATAACACTAGAAACTATTGGTGCTTTGTAATGTATTTACTGTGGCATTTATATTACTGAGAGTTATATCCAACTTCTATATTGGTACTAAATAGTAAACATGTTTATATATACATGTACTTATATGGTTCCATGTATCTAACATTTTGTCTTTTACGTTGTACAAAACTGAATGCTATAAATATTCTTTTTAATTAGGAGAGGTTTTTTTTTCCCAAAACTCAGGGAAAAAAAATCAGCCAACACTAAATCTTACTAAAGAATTTTTAAATCCTTCTAGAAAAATATTAAAACAAAACAGTGTTATGAAAAGCTGGAAATTTGGTAGCCTTCAATATTCCTTTTTGATTAATTATAGCTTTAAATGTAGTTGGAGTCATGGACATGTCACTGCTAGAAAGTCAGGGACATTAGATAATAAAAAGATACTTTCTATTATCCAGTAATAAGAAAGGAAAGTGCTAGATAGCGTAGCAGTGTAAGTGTAGTATTTCTGAGCAAACTTAAATTGGGATGATTGGAATCACAGATAAGATAATAAAAGATACAGGTCTTCGGAGTTGCCAAGTTCACCTAAACATTCTGATCAATCTTACAGATGCTGAAATTAAGTATTTGTATCAGTCAAGATGGGACAGTGCAGCAAGATTTAGATCTGGTTTTCAGTCTCTCCACTGATTATCATGTTCTCATTAGTGACTTGTATTTAAGATCTACTGTGTTCAACTCATCCTTACATCTGTGGGAAATACTGGGCATTGATTTGCACTCAGACAAAACTCCCACTAAAATAAAATATTCTAGGTTTGTGCCAGGTAGTTAATCAGTTTTTTTCCTCCTATACCCCATTGTCATGGTATTGTTTAGTGAGGGGGGGCCTAAGGTGGTAGCTTCTGTAGGAAACTGCTAGAAGTCGCTCCCCTTTGTTCAGTGGGCTCGGCCGGGCCTAGGGCGGACCCACTGCTGGCCAAGGCCAAGCTGATTGGGAGCAGAATGTCCCGTGATAGCGCCTCTGCGATAACGTATTTAAGAAGGGGAAAACAGAAAAAAAAAAGAAGAGAAGAGAAGATGTGAAGAAGCTGAGTGGGGGCAGAGGCCCAGAGGGGGAGGCGCAGGCCTCATGGGCCTTGCAGGCCTCACCCTCTGGCCTCTCGCCAGGCAGCCAACTGGGCCCAACTCAGCTCGGCCTGGCTGCAGGAGGTGGAGAGGAGATGAGATGGATGATGTGAAGAGATCCTGAGAAGCTTCTGTCAGCCTGTTGTGAAGAACTTTTCTTGTGAGAGAAACAGCTGCAGACGCCAAGGTCAGTGAAGAAGGAGGGGAAGGAGTAATGCGGCTCCTGGCCAAGATTCCCCTGCAGCCTGTGGTGATGACCATGGTGGAGCAGGTTGTCCCCCTGCAGCCCATGGAGGCCCACAGAGGAGCAGAGATCCACTTGGAGCCCATGGAGGACCTCGCTCCGGGGGAGATGGATGCCTGAATGCGGCTGTGGCCCTTGGAGGGCCCGCTGGGACAGCCGTTCTGGAGAGACTGTACTCCGTGGAAGAGATGACCTACACCGGAGCAGTTTCACAAAGGACTGTGGCATGTGGGTGGGACCCCACACTGGAGCAGGGGAGGGATGTGAGGAGTTCTTCCCCCAACTGTGAAGCAGTGGTGTAAAACAATGCGTGATGAACTGACCGCGACCCCCATTCCCTCTTTCCCCCTGTGCCGCTCGGGGTAGTAGAAATAATGTTAAGCCTGGGAAGAGGGAGGGGTGGAAGAGGTTTATCTTGTTTCTCTGTCTCATTATCCTGCTAGTTTTAGTAATAAATTAATAGTTTTCCCCAAGTCAAATCTGTTTTTGCCCATGATGGTAACTTTAAGGATTTCTCCCTGTCCTTATCTCAAACCTCGAGCCATTTTTTCTTACATTATCTCCCCCTATTCTCTCAGAGGGTGGGGGGAGTGAGAGAGAGACTGCGTAGTCTGGTCCTGGTTGGGGCTGAACTATGACACCCATCAAACACTTTACCAATCACTATAAACCTAGCCTTGCTGATAAAGTCAGCTCCATATTACATAAATTTCCATGCATACTTTTAATCAAAAATATTCAAAATATTTCCAAAACACTGGAAAACCTAGCACATTGATGTGTGAAAGAGCAACTAAAACAGAACTCAGAAGAATAGTAGAAATGTTATCCACAAAAATCTTAGGAAAGAATCCTAAATAAATTCAATTTTTATTGCCTATTTTGTTTTCAGCATCTTTAGCAAAATGCAGGGAGAAACCAAGCTTCAGCCTGAAATAAATATATTAGAATACTGATCGCTGTCTGCACTGAGTTGTGTTGCATTCAAAGTAATGGGGTAACCCTTTGCAGGCTTCCCATCACAGTCTCCTTGCTATGAACAGGCTTCACCCATTTAAAGTGCTGAAAAAGCCCTTGGCAAATAGGTTTGGTTGATTATCACAGTATCACCCGCTAGCGCTATTATCTTATATCAGCATTTACATTATAAACTTCAGTTTTAGGTGCTAGATTTTTAAACTGTGAAAAAAGGCTCTGAACAGAAAGTTGGTATTCAATAGTGAGGAATTTTTGCATACATTTAAAGTGAGTAGTGCATTCATTTTTTAGTACAATGGAGAAAAATGTCATTTAATTCCTAGTTCAAGTCACATTCCTGAGTAAAAGCAACATGACAATTTATTTCCTTATTTTTTTTTCCTCTAAGAAGCAGAATTAGGGTGACACAAACAAACCTCTACATATTTCCCTTTACATGTTGGGCCTTTTTCTCACCTCCGTGGTGTCTATTTAAGTACATCTCTGGCCTGCTTGCACAGGCATGGCTCTGTACATATTGCTAGCAAAGTTCCTTATTCCAATGAGCATGATACGATGACTGAAGAGTTTGGATGCAACATGTAAGTCTTGCAATAGAAATACATTTAAAAAATAATTATTGAATATTTCTAAGACTATGAAAATGAAATCGCTGAGACTGTTGTCTTTGCTTTAAAAATTCTGTTTTATAATAGCTATTTTTATTTTGCAGATCTTTCAACAAGGGGTGAAATCCTGGCTAATTAAAGTCAGTTGAGTTCAGTGTAACCAAGATTTCACATACAAAGTTTTATATAAAAAAATCTAAATTTAGTAAAGAGCTCTGACTAACAGCAAGTGCAATCTGTTTGATAGATGATGTATTCTATGTACCTATATACATTACAGCTCATAGCAGTCCAACGAGAACAGCTTTAAGCTACTGAGTAATTATAAAGTTATGCATTTAAGAACTGATTAAATGCAAAATATTGACATTTGTATGGGCCTATGAAATGTGCTAAGTGCATTTTGGGGAAAAAAAAAAAAAAAAGCAAGAGATCAGTCCTTTACATTCAAGTTTGAAAGTCTAGATCTACTAAGCTAAAATTTAATAATTCCTAAATGTGCATTAGTAAGATAAATCCTAAGTAGAGCTGTCTGAGTGCTTCACGACTGTTCACTTTACCCATTAACTAGCATTGAAAATGGACTATATTGGCAAAATAGTTGTCTGGTTTGCTCTTAATCCTATTGTGTATTCTTGTTTCTGCCAAAGCTTTCAGCAAAAATATATTTGTAGGTATTGTTCGATATCTTGCTCAGAGTTTTTTCTACAACAGATATATGATTGTATTTCATAAGAAATACATTTGTTTCTTTTACAAAAGATGGTTTAAAGTTGTAATTAATACTAAATTATTTTTCATAATGAATTAGACTTACTAGTTTTCAGACGTGTAGCTCCCATGTATTTTATCAGCATGCATCCTCCAAAACTTTACTGAGAGTTGCTCTGCCAACAGTAAATTTGGAAGGCCAAGTAAATTATGCCACAGTGAAGATAATGCTGTGGTGAACTGTTAATAATTATTGGTAATGATATAAATTATTTATTTATAAATTACAGAATACATCACCAGAGTCAAAAAAAAAACCCAAACATTGAATTATTATTGTATCAAAATGCTATTTGAAGTTTGTCTTATAAGAGAAATGTTGTTTCAACAGCCATTCCTGACATGCCATTCATCTTATTCCTACTGAGCCAAAGAAGACAAGAACAAAATAAGAAGCTTCTAGAAGTTTTACTTTGTTAGGATAGTCTACTTAATTTCAGTATACAGTAAATATAGTAATAGAGAATGTTAAACCTTTACCTCTTAATTCATATCCTTGTTGTAGAAGAAAAACACTCCCCATATTAAAATACAATACTCCTGATATTAAAACTTTGATAACTTTTTATGACACTGCTTGGAGAAAAACCTTGACAAGGCAGTATGTATTTAACTGGCCTATCTTTAAATAATAATGAAGAGGGGTTTTCCAATCTATTCTGCAATAGCACCATGGTTTTTGCCTTTACCATTGTCACAAAAGACTAGGATGAATCTGCTACACTGACTACTGGTAAACTAATCTAAATAGTCTGTAGTATCTAAAATGCCATTAGGCATTTGATTAGATGTGTAATAACCACAGACACTAATAATTTAGTTCATACAATACAATTAAGATGAAATTAGGATCAATACAAAAGGATTAATCTCACCCTGTCTATCTCTTGCTATCTGTGCTCACAGTAAGGACCAAAAAAAAATTATACATTTAATAGACAGAAAGATTTTGTTTAGGAAACATCTAAGGATAATTCCAGAGTTTAAACCTCAGAATGAACAGTTTCTCTTTATTTTGGCCAGGTTTATTAACATTATATGACAGATTTTAATGCAGTTATTATCTTTTATCAAATCAATTATTTTGCAAAAGTGTCCCAAACCTGTTAAATCTTGGAATTAATATTTCCCTCTCCCTCCATTTGCTTTCTTGAAACAAAATTAAGTAATAATGCAAAGTAGCAACTAGGTTTTTTTTCTCTTTTTCGTTTTATGCATTTAATCCATTTGTAAGCTGTGGAATTTGTTGGCTTCTGAAAGCCAAAGTGGAATTTACATGTGCATTCCAATTGCACTAATTTAGTTTTGAAATTTTCTAGTAAAAAGTCATCAAGTCAAAAAGTCATCTTTCTAGTCTGAAAATAATGTTACCTAGAATTTGATAGCAAAACATGCTTCAGCCAAAAAACATAAACCAGTTTTAGTATCTGCAGTTTTCATGTTGTAATAAAATCCTGTCTAGATCAAAATATTCACTAAGGAATCATTCAGATATGTGGCAAGCATTTCTGAGTGATTTGCAAGCTATTGGTATAATAGGGTCTGCCTTATCCTCAGTAGGGACACTCACAGGAATTACACTCGCACACAGGAACACACTCCCTTAAATCCTAAGTCATATATGTAACAGCATTAACTGACAACTAAATTTGTAAAGGGCGGCAGAAATCAAACTCACAAACACAGCATTTTCGCTCACAAGTCTAAAAGCCTCCCTGCTAAGCTCAGTCAACAGGGAAAAAAAGTAAAACGTGGAAACAGGTCTTAAACATTTTTGCACTAGTACTGCGTTTGCACTGTTCCTCCAGAGCTGGACAGCTGAATGGTACAATGGCTAATATGCTCCACTTGCAGGATAAGACACCAATGCAGACTGCAAGACAGTACATCTCTATACTTGCAAACGTTATCCCAGGCAGTGGATCACCAGTTAAAGAAGTAAGGTTTGCATTCATTTCTAATATAATGCAACTGAGAACAAAAGGTTTCAGTAGTGGTTGATTGAGATACAGGATCTTTTACAGGATTTTTTTTTGTTCCTTTATACCTAACCACAGCTGATGAAGAATAGCAGAATTGCTTTCTTGGAGATCATGAAAAATGTAAATGATTGAAGTCTGTTGGCTTTGTGGCTGAGCCAAGACAATACTCAGTGTTGCAAACAAAGCACTAAAAATTGCTGCTAAAAATACTTTGCAAAACATGGTGAAAAATTATTTTTTTTTTGCAACTCAGATGAACTTTGTTCCTTTGGAAGATGACTGAACAGGTGGTATTGTAAAAGCAGAGTGAGGCTCAATACAACAAAATTTTAACATCTCTTTCTTGATTTGACTTTTTTTTCCACAGTAAATTAAAAATCAATCAATTGATAAAACTTTTCATATTAATGCATCACACCACCTGATTCATTGAAAGGGTAACTAAAAAGCATAATGAATTGATTGGTCCATGCAGCATATTTTGTCACACAATGAGTCTAACATAGTGAGTAGGTATAGTTTCACACAATAGGTTGTAATTTCAAAATCAGCCATTAATATTGCAGCAAAATTTGAGGATATAAGCATCATATGGCAGAATCATATATTTGAGTTAAAAGTTGGCTCTTCTAGATGAAGGTAAATGCAAAAATGCTTATCTAAAACTTACCTTGCAGAATGCATGTGTGCATTTTCCCATCATTTTACATCATGGTAGATCATTCAAGACACAAGGCATAACAAATGAATCTATCATCTACAGTCCCTATGCAAATTCAGGTTTACATTACATCAATCTTTGCCATTTCAAACTGCCCATAAAAGTGAAAATGAGTGGGAGACTGGCTGACCTGATCAGTTGTAAGTACCTTAAAGTAATTTTAAATTTTGGATATACTTGCATATACTGTCAAATTCATGCTGCGCTCGATCGCAATATAAAGTAGTAACAGCTCCCTGGTAAAAACATCTTTTGGTATGTCATCTCAACTCAGACAGCGGCATCCCCAGGTAGAATGGTGGTATCATTATGCACCCACTCAAATATCGGATTTGGAGATTTAACTTGCAAGACTTAGAGTAAAAATCCAGTAAAGAGGCTTGCAATCAAAACAATATACATTAGGTCAATTAATCAAAGGAAACGCAATCCATGGATGTTCTGAAACTTAAATTTCTGTCCCTGTGTTTCATTTTACAAAACACTACAGAAAGAAGAAAAGAGCCACCATCTAACTTCAGCTCCATGCCTGTCGTCTGTCAGAGGAACTGCAGTATCCTTTGAAACGCATATAGCATCTACCCACCTGCTAGGTTTAATTTCAGAGTCCAGCACTATCATTAACAGAAATAGTATTGTTTTCTCATCTGTGTACTATCTTACATTCATCCTCAGCAAAAACAGGGAACTTCTCTCAACAGGCATATGCCTTCAGCTTCCCATAGAGAACGCACATGATTAATTCAAAGGATACGTGAATAACATGTATAATGTTCAAAATCTTTTTTGAACGTTTTGAACCCTGCTTCTTTCCCTATGAATGGGAGTCATGCATGTAGTCTAAATATCAGTGTCTGCAGTTATGCTCAGAAGTTTCTGAGGTATTCAAACCCTCGTTTAACTTCACAAGCATCCTCTTCTTGTACCACTGTTGCTTTTGAGTAAGTCAGGTCACTAAGGTAGGTAAAAACACGTTCTATTAGATCCCTTGCATGTGCAGAACATACATTCTTCATATTCACTCATGCATAAACAAGACTTCCATTCAATTTATTTTTAGATTTATCAAAGCATAAGCATGAAGAAGATAACAGGATTGGAAGAAATTAAACCATGTTAGCCTTGTGAAAATGAGTCCAGATCATCCCCAAAGTTTAGGTCAGTCCATATAAGAATAAAAATTACATTACTCAGCTCTTACTAGCTATTCAGTAGAAATAAAAACCTTTCCTAATGTCATGTTAGTCTTTGTTGATTCTTCTCTTTCCAGCCCCAGCTCTCCCTTACATAAGCATAATCAAATTACAAGAGCACTATCTGATCAAATTCTTCTTTGCCCATTCTCGGCTTCATGCCTATTATTAGTCTCCCCTGTGCCTTTAATTTAATGAAAAGCCCTGCAGCCTAAATGTCATTGCCATTCCAGATTCCTGTTTCAAAACTTCAGGCCCTGCAAGGCCTCACAGAAAGCACTACATTAGCTGGAGTAAGTACAGCTGAATACAAGTCTGTAGCAGTAAGGAACAGCAACTAATACCTGACCAACAACTCTCTAAAGACAGGAAAGCAAAACACGAGTATGTCTCCTCAAAAGGGGTGTGTGAGGCATGGAAGAAAGGTTGGATGGCTACAAATGATACTGGGTCTTAAGCAAAACCAAAAAGATTAAAAATCTAATGGATTTTTTTTTTTCATTATCGAGCTTTTAGATAGCTTTATGAAAGTGTGGGATTTTTTCTAATTTTTGGGAATAAATTCTTCTGATGTTAGATTACTATCTTTCTTAATTTGGTCTTGGGTTTTCCTACCTGTAAGTCAGAGAAACTACTGTGGGCAAAAAATTACACCTGAAGTGCAGGTTCAGTCAATATGATACGGATCTCAAAATGCCCAGTTCCGCTCATAAAGACACTTGACTTCTTAAGTAATCTTAAACAAAAATGTATTCTACTGCCTTTTCCTCTGGCAATTTGGACATTCATGTCAAAGTTATGTAAGGGGCAGAGATAAGAAAATCCACATATGGGAATTCATACACCCAGTTTACTACAACATATGGCACAGTATAATGTGAACATGTGTTCGCTTCCATTCCTCCTCTTTTTTTTTTTTTTTTTTTTTTTTTTTTTTTTTTTAATTTGGGAGCCATATAAGTAATTTCTGAATGTATGTGAACTTTTGTATGTAGGTATGGAAAGCACAGCAGCTAATAAAGAACTCCTTAAAATGGACAAGTACAGTAAATCTACACAGGGATAATGGAGCTAGCTAGCTAAGCTAACTATTCACATTGGATTCACAAAAGAAAATGATGTCTTTTGGTAAGTTACATCAGTGGGCCCAGGCTTCAGGCAGCACCCATCCCGAGTCTTTTAGTTCCACCTACTTTGCAGGACTTCAGTGATTGTTTTGTAAGGCTTTTTCATAACAACTCAGTTATTCACTGCAAAGTACTTTCTAGAGCAGAAAATTCTTGTTGAATAGATAGAATTTTAATGTTCTACACATACATATATTATACACACATCATATTACATATATCTTCATATATATGATACATATATATCATATATAAATATGTATCTTGCACAGGTAGAAAAAAAAAATCGCGCATCTTTCCTAAAATTAAAGGTATTTCAATGATATCTAACAGAAATGGCATCCTAACATATAAGGAGGCTCATCAGCTGCCTAGTTACATGACAGAGCCAGAGGCAACTCTAAAGCATCAACACAACTGCCTGAGGAGACTGCCAAGGAGCCAGCTGCTGCTACTGGAAAATCTTCCAAAGCCTTGCATCTGGGTCCTGTTACTGCTGTCCAAAAATACCCACCCCAATAAATAAATAAAAATATAATAATCAAAATTTTATCTTTGTTACGAAAACCTCCTTATATATTATATAAAACATTATATGTGTCATGACAAGTTGTATTTTTTCTCACAGATATTCCTGTAGTCCAATCGCACAATGCGATTGACTTGCCTCTGGTCCCTTCCATGAACCTACAACATCTGAGCAGTCAAGACATTAACGAAGCAATTCAAGCACTTAATCATGGATGTATAGTGGCATTTTAGACACCTAAATCCCAGCTGCCACTCCTGAAGGACACAGTTGTCCAATAGGTTCTGCAGATGTCGAAAATCACTTTAGATGGTTAAAATATAAGCAGCTGAATCCCCTCTCAAATCACATGCTTTAGTAAAAATGGGAAAGTTGGACTTTATGCAAAGCAGTTTATGGGACTTAGAAGTGAAAATAAGTATCTGACTTGCCACTTCTCTGTTTGCTCTTAAGTTACTAGATTGGTGTAGTTGCAAAAAGTCATTATACAGAATAAATATCTAGACAGGATTCCTTTTTTCTCCCTATTTAAGCAATAAAATAAAATTCCTTCTCAAAATTTAGGAGTGGAAATAGAATAAATTCCTTCCAAATAATGCTTCTGCAAGTGATCTCAGGTCGAGTTTGTTATCCTGAAAGGCTGACAGATGATCTGATGACAGTTTTTCACCATCAGCCTTCAGAAAGGGCTGATGATTGAAATCCTGAATATCCAGAATATTGCAGTGGAATATGCTGAATAGGTTCTGGTACCTTCTGGTATCTGTGGTCTCCAGCTGTGCAGGACTCAGCAATGCAGTATTTAATCTACCTCCTCATAGAATCCTTAAAAATCTACCAATCCAAACAATTATGATAAATTATTTTTATTTTTAAAACCACATGAATAGAAAATACACTTGTTTGGACAGTTTTATTTTCTTCAAGTAAAGTAGAAGCTGTCTTCTGTTAAGCACTGTTTTTTTCTTTATGTTGTTGGAAAGCCAGACAAGATTAAGGAAGAACAAATTCTGTGGTGTACATGAAAAAGAGTTAGCCCTAGTTAGCAATGCAAACACACCCTCACAGAAAGTTTCAGATGGTTCTTTCCTGCAGAACATAGAGTTAGAAAAAGGCTTCTCAGCTACAGGTTGCTCAAAGAGAACATTTGCTTATGCCAACAATTACGTGGGCAATTCTGTTTCATGAGGTTTAAAAGCTGAGTTGTAAGAGTCTGCAGCAAATGGAGATGAGGGTTCTAGATGGAGGACATACGTCTGACTTAGTCTAGATAGGAAGTCTCGATAGGGAACCTCTGCAACACAAAGCAGAGTGCGAAGCATTTGAAAAAGCCTATACTTGTAATGTTGATTAGGATGCTACTCTGATATTAGGTGCTTTACGAACAATACAAGCCATCTTTTAAAACCTACAGAAAATCAGAAGCACCTGTTTTGTTGAGGGTAAGATTCCAGTTTATCACTTTCTCCTTGCAGTGGAGATTACAGAGAACTTTCATAAAAGCCCGATTCTAAAAATAATTCCATGAGTTGAGCTTTTTAAAAATTTGGAGGCTTTATGCAAACTGAATTATAGTTTCAGGTTCTCAAATATTAACTCATTGAATGATATATTCTAAACAAGGATATTCCTTTTTCCAAGATGTTTATAGTATTTGAGAAAGGTTTTTAAATGAGTCTTTTAAAATACTGTATTATGTTTCTTGAAGCTTTGCTGTGAAGTCTGATGAGAGGAAGAACAGTGATTAATTGTAGCTTGCTGTCTTGCATTCCAAAATAGCAATTTTCCAATTTAAATCTCTTGTATATTTTTGTAAGAGTGTAATTTATGTTTTCCCTCCTGTGACTTTCCAAGTTAAGAAACAATTTAGATATAATTCCACAATATTAGACTTGGGGAAAATGAAGCTTTTTGACTGAATGTTCAAGCAAAGAATGCGTTTTGGGCTATGCCATAAATCATGCTTGTCAGATCCTTCAAAGGAATCATTCTGTACAGTTACCTTGTCTGTTATTTAGAAAGCACAGACATTGAACAAGATAATTCAGCATTGCTGTATTTGATTCACATATGGTTGTCTCCCTTCAATCTAAGGCTTTGAAAGGACCATCTATTTTCAATTTAACTTCAAAATTGTTAAAATTTATCTTGATTACCTCATAATTGCACTGCATGTGCATATTTAGAGCATTTTGGGCTTCTGCACAAAGATGATGTGGGGGCTTGATGATAACTAATGAACCATGTCAACTGAGTGGTGCTGAACTATTATATTCAAGACACATAACTCACCATGAAATTACTGACGCTTTAGGTTAGACTGTTCTCTTGTTCTAAATATTTTTCAGGAAATTTCCTAATGGAAATTTTCTGTGAAACCGACAGACTAATTCACAACAGACAACCAAGGATAAGGGAGCAATCTCACAACATGGACGTGTTCCAGAATTTTACATTTCAAGTACGTCTTTAATAATATATTAGTTCACAAACTTTGTCACTGGGTCTTTCATGTCTAAAAATTACCTATGACCTACTTTCCCACAGAGATTCATTTCAGCATAAATGTCTGTTTTCAAGTGATTTATAGTAAGAAACACAACATTTTATATGACAAATGGAAAGCTGAATTCATTATTTATAAGAATGTATTGCTTAGTGGAATCCGGTTGGAGAATCTAAGAATTTAAATATGCAACTATGATTACAAAAAATTACCAAGAAAAAGTCGAAAAATCCTCACAAGATAAGAAAAAGTAGGAGTTGTTCTGCATAGGAGAAAGGAAATCATTGCAAAAATAGAGACAGATGAAACCTGAGATAAGCCTGACAGTAGAACTTTACTGAAGAGGAAAGATGAAAACAGTAGTACAAGCTGGAAAGCTTTAATTGGGAAAATACTGTAGAATATGTGTTGATAGTATGCATATGATCTGCACTAATAATAATTACGGCAACTGTCCAGGAATTACCATTCAATGATTCACTTTCTTTAAGAATTAAAAACTTAAAATTTTCTGTAGCATTCAGAACTTACGCTATGCCTACACTGCTGTCAAAAATTGCAAGTGCAGCAAGATACACACACTTGAGTGAGTCTGTCTTGTGATATCAATATACATGTGGTAAAGCGTGCTTCAGACTGCACCGAACAGCTTACATGGATCCACACATAAATACAGGTTTGACTCAAGACCCTTGACACCTACAGGGCTTCACAATAACTTCATAAATTTGTTTAATGCCAGCTGGATATATTTATACAAATTGCAGTCACACCTTTCATTCAGGCTCATAAATCCATTTATTATCACCTCAGTCTCAGGTGATTTAAACACTAACACAAAATACAACAGGATGCAAGCACCTGAGCCACATAAACCTTGGAAATGTTATTCAACAAGCCAATTTTGATAGTCAAATATAAGTCTAAAGGTAAATTAAGAAACATAAGTAGGATTTTCACAAATATTTAAATACTGATTATTAAAACCAATAGGAGTTAGGTTCTTCTGAAAATCTCACTAGGTATCTATAAACATGTTTAAGTCCACAAGTATATCTATTCCTCTCTCTCCCCCTCTATTAAAAAAGAAAGGAAGGCCTAAAGTGATTTCTGTGCCCATTTGGAATGATTCACCTGTGCATGTAATACTTATTACTTCCTAAGCTCTAAGAGGACCGTTCCAAAGGCTTATAAAAATATTCCTAAAGAGCAAATATTTTCCTTTGGAAAGGCAAAACTGCACCAGATATCAAATGTTTCAAATTTCATTCTCAGCTCAGTATTTTAACACTTATTCTGAATAGTCAATTGCCTCAATATACATCCTCAGGAATACATATAAGTATCTCTAAAATGCTAAACAGATATTTTTGTACTCTTTTTCAACACTTTTTGGTGTTGTCTCTTTCTCCTGTATAAAAGCCAAGCATTTTTGTTTAACATAGGAAAAAAACCCAAATAAATGCTCTAGTCACTGAATCCTCCTCTTTTTGAACACATGTTCCCTTGTGACACAGACTGTATCATGAGCTCACTTGTTAGAATACTGGCAGTCTGTTATTCACCATAAGCTATTGAAATGCCACTAACTAGTCCACTAGCTTCTGTTCTGTAAGTAAAACGTCAATTCTCTGCACCTCCCCATGTTTCTGATATGCATCTAAGGGCTGCTGTGAGCCTGTAGCAAAGATACTGGCTGCTTTAGGAAAAGATAGACTGAAATGAGGCAAAGACTTATCATCTGGAGAGTTTGCTTTGATATTTTCAATTTTCAATGAAGTGGGCATATGTTTTTGTACCATGAGTACATCTAACTTTGAGCGACCATTAGCCAGACAGTAATTTCCCTCCAGCAAAAGCAATTGCTGAGTGTTTGCCTAGGTGCTATAGCACAAAGCAATGACATCTGAATGTCCTCACCACTATTCTGGGCAATAGAGAGGAGAAATGTGTTTTTCCTTTCAGATTACAAAAAAAGAAGTATATGTACAGGAAAAGCTAATTACAGTGACTAATCAAAGAGAATACTGAAATGCATATTTGTTGGTTGATGGAAACTTAAAATGAAGCAAAAAAGTACAGATGATTTCCTGCTAGAAAGCTGCAGAGCATACATCACACCAACAATTCTACTTATCTTTTCTGTACTGTTCTAAAATAAAAAAATAATGCATCTTCCATTGGATATTATTTTGCAACATAATTTTCTACAGTGGGAGGTTCCTGATTGTCTATGTCCTTATATAGTGGTATCCAGTTCAATCCTGTTTGGCACTTCCATAATCCAAAAGAACTGCCAACAGGGGTAAATAGAGGATATCATTTAAAATAAGGCAGAAAAGCAAAATGACAACTAGGTAAATCATATGCATCTAGCAATTAACTCTTTTGATCAAATCTCAAAGCTAGTACACGAATTTTTCCTAAAGAACAGTCTCTATGTATATGTGCAAATGGATCACCTGTGTGCCTTAACGGATAGCTAGGGGAATATGTTTTTTTACTTGCACATGCTGCTTTTAGTCTACACAAAAGATACATTCATAGGCAGAGGTGTGTGAGTTCACAGCTCAAATAGATAGAGCCTCTCTATATTTTTGTGTAATCGGTCTGATCGTCCATGGCACTGCATGCAGATCTATAGACTGTAACTATAAACTTGAAGTTCAGCCATGAGATGCAAAACTTCCACAGTAGATACTGAAGGAAAAAGTATTTTTTCCTGTACTTGCTACAGCTTTATATCATTAATGAAAGAATGTGAGGGAACAATTTTGCTACTGTATATCAAAAGAGCTTACTGTCTGCTCCTTGATATGTTTGAATATTAATAAATTGTGAAGCAATAGGTAACTAGACAAACTCTGTAGAGAACTTCACTGCCTTCTGACCTCAAGGACTTTCTTGATGGTGATACTTAGCTTTAAAATATTCCTCAGAGATCTTGAGATTCAACTCCTACCTATGATGGCTTCTGTACTGCACATGGCAGTTGTTCAGGGCAACTGGGAGAGTAGTCCCTGAACAACTACAACCTACTTTTTGTTTCAATTTGATCAACAGAGTGCTTGCCAGCAAAATCTAACTTATTTATTAGCATAAATATATGGAGATCTGAAAGGGCTGCTATATGCAGCACATGTAAATTATTTACATCTAGTCAACCCAAGTGACTGCAGACATTGTAAGAAGCACAGCTGCTGCTGGTGCTAGAACCTTGAAGCTGTTTCTTAATGTGAATATTCATTATTACACTCCTGGAAGACTGTAGGGGAAAACATAGTCAATAAAAGTACATTCTGTGTTTTGCAATCAGTAAACGACATAAGCAAAATAGTATGTGAAGGATATAGAGCAGCTGCTCTTTCCAAATGAATGCCTAATTGTGAAATATTTAGACCTCAGCACTATGATTTTCTTAACAATTCTTTTTCTTGTTAGGGTAGATCAGATGGCCTTGTGCTTTTTTTTAGATTTTCTCTTTTTTTTTCTACTCACATGGTAGGTACCACAGGGTCTAAAGCAAACAAACATGGAACAAGAGATCCAGATAACTTAACAATAATGACCTACATTTATACAATGCTTCTTATCCCAGAACATCCCTAGACACAATATTTATAGCGTATGTGGGAATTTCCCACTGATACAGCAAAATATATTTATGGCATAGGTAATTCATTTGGCACTGATACTTTTTGGATTGATGGAGAAAACAATATGTGCACCACCATTTGACTCTCAGCCTTCAGACAGAAGAATGGTTGCCCAAAAGCACTGTATTCAGCAAAGGATACTTCAAAAACTTGCCAGTGAACTCCTAAATGCTATAAAATTTAAAATTCAATAACTTAGGACTTGTAGTCAAGAACCGGTTCTGACATAAAGCACATGGAAACAAGATTTCCTTGCACAGATGCAATTCAGTAATTGTGGCTCTCCACAGGTAGAATCTTAAACGAATGTGTAGTCACGATAGGGATACCAGCTAGCAAGACATTTGCTTTCATGCAGCAGCTGACAGAACCTGCTCTATAATGAAAACGCTCGTTCTCACAACTTACTATGCCTTTGAACATCCTAAAGAGTCTGCATTCATAAATAAAGCGCCACAGGTCTAGACTTTTTAATAACTTCATTCTTGCTCATTTCATAGTATTCTTCAGAAAAAGATTTTGTCTATTTGAATTCTACTGACTCTTTCCTAAGCAACAAATATGAGTAGTTCTATCAGCATAACAAAATAAAAAAAGATAAATTTTACTGCTCCCAATACTTTCTAAATCCCCTACAGGAATCAAAGTACTATTATTTCCAAAACCATCTTTTATTTTCAGAAAATTCATTATAGTGTTTAAACAATTTTTTGTAGACCTAAATGAGAGTACTACACATCCCACAGACAAATTAGAACCATAATATTTCAGCAGAAAATATTAGGGTGCATATCACAGTATTATTCCAAAATGATAAATTTGCTATATAACTCCAGGTATTGTGGTGATAAGGAATTTTTTAATTATTATTTGTAGAACTGAACGAGATTCCTTGACATTCTAAATTGCGGAATTCAGAAAGTGTCATATATGTGGTGCTAACTGCTGCGTGAATCTTCCCAGCTGAAAAGACAAACTATATACTGCAAGTAAATGTTGACGTTCACCATGAGAAAACTGCAGTGAAGTGTTTGAACATCTGAAAAAATCTAAAAATAATCTGATTTCAAAGTACAGCCACCTTCAGGCTGTTTTTTATTGAATTAGAGCATTAGCTTTAGTTTAGAAGGCATCAACAGCTATTCTCATCAGAGATGACATTCTGAAAGACAATCATAGTTCTTGTATTGTTAACCTTACTAGGAACTTCTTTCATAATGCACTATCAATGGATATTTTACTGGTCATCACTTACTGGTGAATCCCTGCTGATTCACCTGAATACAGCTTCAAACTCTTACTATTTTGCCCTTCAAAGTACTATCTATCTATCTACACAGGCTAAAAAAAAAAAAAATACTATATCCAAAGCTGTGATTGCTCAGTACCTGTTGACAATAGATTCACAGTCTTTCAACCTGTACTGTACTTTGTACTCAAAGTGTTTGCAAAGTATAACAGCAGGACATAGATAGAAAACAAGACAGAAAGAAGGGAAGAAAAAAAGCTACAAAGAAGTCAACTGAGGTTCTGGACCAAGTTTTATTTTTTCCTGTACTTACTAAATGCTTCAGATAACCTTCCATGCTGCATGAATTCTAATATAGTTAACAGTCACTTTCTCCTTCCCATTCAATGGACACGTTGAGTGTCATCTTCTGGATCTTCAAAAGTCAACCGCACAAAACCAGCATTCTCCCCATCCTACTGGGTGTTACCTTTTGTCTCACATTATTGATTCTGCACAAGACATTTTTTCCAAGTGCAGTTTCTGACCTGTGCTAGGAATAAAGCCACATTCATAGTCATCCAGAAACACGTTAACAGTACATCGTTTCATGTGCAGCAGGCTTTACATGCTACTGAGGTATAATGCCAGATGTGCAGATAGATATTTAATGACTATGACATTTCATTTATATTTATTTAGTTATTGAAAAGAATTAGTATTATATATAATTTTTAAATTACTAGAGCACAGTAAATGCTGGTTTTCTTCATTTTTTGCTATTAAATGATAGCAGCATGGAACATTTGATATAGCTTTAAATCTCAGTATCTTAAAATGTAACAAAGGAATTAAAAACTAGTAAATAATGGAGCTGTCTTGTCTTGACAAAGAAATAGATGGTAGCTCTCTTTTTTCTTTACTTTAATTTTAAAGAGAATAAATGCTCCAAGGCATAGATATCAGGAAACTGTTGGATGAAAACTAGAAAGGCTACTCAGCCTGAATCTTCTATAATGAGTTTTAAAGAAGCAATTGAGGCCTTTCACATTTTCTATCCTTACAGTTACTATACCATTTCAGGGGTGAGGATCAGGAATTAAAACATTTCATGCATGTTTTCCTAGGGCAATATGTCCAGAAAACTAGAAATACTTTTTTATAACATGAAACTTTACACACATAATTAATATTTGTTTTAAACCCTGCTGATAATGTTTTTAGTATTTACTTCAATAGCTTGGAAAGTCTATATTTGGATAAGCAAAAAATACAGTTATTTTCTACCTACAACCAACTAAAGTCATAGCTACATTTGTTTCTCGAACTTTTTCAAAAGAATATTAATACATCTCTACAGGAAATAAATATTTGTCAACCACAATGATGGATAATCTATTGAAAGCTATGAGTTTAACTATTTTAATTCCCTTTACTAACATAAAGCAAATATTTAATTATAACAAATGGCTAATCTGTTCCCTCTTTTTTGTCTTAGCCTTGTGTTCTTTGTTTTAGAATTTTCATTTACTGAATAATAGCTTTTAGCTACCTGTTCCTTATCAGCAACTATCCTTCTATTATCTGCTTTTTCTTTAATCTTCTATGCTTGCTGTTCCTTTTCTCTCCCTTTATTTCCATCTTGTCCATCCCTGTTTTCCTTCTCCATAGAGCTTGTTGTGTAATCTGTTCTACAGAAACTTTCTCTGTAGGATTTATAAATCCTCATTTTCAGCCAGATGTTATAAGCATATGCCAAGGTGCCTTGTGATTCAAGGCTTTATAGATGTTTAAGAATTAAAATTCTCCTAACACTCCTTTGGCATAAATTATTATGGAGAAACAGAAGCTGAGAGGTTCTGACCTCCAAAATAAACCAAAGGATCCCTACAAAGGCAGTGCTGTAGTTTAACCAAGCCTTTGTTATTATGCTTTCATAGTTTTTCTGATACAAAACGGCTAATCAGGATAATCTGGTCAAAAGCATATAAAAATACAGAGTAAAAATACACTTGAGTATCTGTGCAGAAATGCAAGGTATATAAAGGTCAAAAGGTGGTGCTAGATGTGACTGTGATCAAGGTCTGGTCAGCATTAAATATAACTCTGTCAAATTCATCTAAGTTAACTATCACTACAGACAGGTCCAGTTTATATATGGGAAACTAGAAGGGAGATAGAGGTAAAGCTGTCATGACATACACAAGGTGTCTTCAGAATAATCTAATTAGTAATAAATAAGGCATCAGTGATGTGTTTTGGGGTTTTTTTTTTGTTGGTTTTTTTTTTTTTTTTTTAGACTAGGCACAAAGCAGAAAACGTAAACAGCACTACGTGATTAGAAGAAAGATAATTAAACACGTGGAAGCATCTTTGAAGTATGTGGAACTACAGGTTTCTATATAGACTGGGCATTCTGGAGGCTCAGACTCAGATCCATGTCAAGTTCTAAATTCTGTCTACATGGAAGAAAGCTAAACCATAGAGGCTTAATCCTGTTTCGTATTCATGAAAATGAGGGCTTCTCAAAAGTAAATTTTATCCAGTTAGGAGGACCTTGACAAAAAATTTCAACCTTAACTGCCTATAGTCAGATATGCAATTCATTAAAAAAAAAATGTAGGATTTAGGCTTAATGGAGAGAAAGACATTTATTTTAAACATAGACAGAGCCTCAAATATAATCAAACTTGTATTAAAAAAAAAAAATAAGGTTTAGAAAAATATTTCAGAACAAAATGTAATTATGATCCCATTTTTTAATAAAAATTTTCCTATTTTCATAGCTACTTACAGCTGTCAAACTAGCAGGGTCATTCAAGATGTAAATTGTTTCATTAAAATAATAAGCAAAGGAAGGAAGATAATGATGTAAGATTGTTTAAGATACACGTTGGCTATATGAATGAATTAATTAAATTTGACAAAAATCAAAAAGCAATAAGACAGCTCTTCCAAGAAGCAGTCCAGATTTGGCAGATGACTATAACCCAAAGAGCAGTTAAGGATACCTGAAAACTAACTGGTCAAAGGAAACATTTACACCACTGAGGTTAGGACTTGCATGTTTCTGCTTTGGTTACAGTCACAAGCACATTTGAGTAAGTTAAGCACAACTTCAAAATCATGTGAAAGAGTTAGAGAGCTAAAGTTCATTGGAACAGAAGCTCATCTAACCTGCAGAATCTACTACTTATTTTTATGCAGGATTTGCTCACCCACAAATTAATTGTACCATGTAAGGTACTTGTCACAGAAATATTAAAGTGGAATGTGAGTTGTTGCTGTTAGCTGCTGCACATCTAAGATGAGCAAGTTTGTGCATGAGATATGGTCTGAGCTGTAAGTTTTCTCCAAGTTTGCCAGCTCTAGGCTTGACTCTTCCTTGAACTCCAATTTGGAAAAAAATAAAAAATCTCAGGTGATTTCTTAGCCCAATCAGCAGCTAATTAACAACCTGGATGGAAACACAGGAAAACTGTACTACACAGCGAAACAGAATGCCTCAGGAGTTTCCAAATATAATCCTGTTTGCAGGGTTGGCTTGTTTTTTTTGGTATTGTTTTTCCATGGCAAAGTTGTTTCAGAACAAACTTCATTGTTTTTGCACTGAGAAATACCTCACAGCCACGTTCACCTTTAATTACTGTAATTTCTTATTCAGATTGATGCTTTCTCTAAATGGCAAATTCTTACTTTGAGTGACGAGTGATTTTGAGTAATTCGAGTGATTGCAATAGTCTTCTCAGATTTCCTATACAGGGTTGTTTTCCCATTTGTCTTATCTCTTATCTATCTACTAACAAAAAGAGAAAGTAGATTAAAGATTGCAGGTTTGCACTATTTTAATTTCCATAAAAAATGTTCCTTATGAATATTGTAGATCTCGGGAGTTATACTTCAGATCTTTACACAAATGCTTCTAAGAAAGCCAAAAAGAAAGGAAGAATGTGTTCATTTTCTCCAGAGTGCGTGATCATCAGCTGATTTCTTTAATATCTTAAGTTAGATAGTTGGAGATGTATCTCATAAGGACTCCTTAGAGAGAAACTTATATCTATCACTTCTCAGACATGTAGTGGCAAGAAGGAAAGAGACCACACAGCTGTTTAAGTGCTACTATTGCATGTGCTTGGGAATACTCATGCCACATCGCTGTCTGGAATAGGTGGCTATCTGCTCTGTGCTCTCAAACTAAAGTGCTTTTGGACACGTCCAGAAACAGGATTGTAAGTATGTGGCAGTGTGCATTAACTCATGTATCACTGAAGGCCTCCTATTTCAGCCTGCCTTTTCACTTCAACTTTCGACCTACACACCCTGAAGCTACACTGTAGTTGTGGCATCGCCTGGTCTCCCAACCATGCCTTTGCAGCCTTGTACTGTGCACTTTAAACCATTTTTCTGTCATAGTCCTCAAGACAGTGATTCTTTTCAGTGTCTAAATCATACTGTTTCTCCTCTGTCTCCTAACCCTGTTGCCCTGTAGCTTTAGTTTCTAGCTCTGCACTAAGATTCCCACCACCTCCTCATCCTCTTGTGAGCTTGTAGACTGCTAGGTGAGTCTACCTTAGCACTAGCAAGGTAAGTGAATAAGTCATGCTAATGTCTGATAAAAGTTACCAAATAACAGATGTGCACAAGGCTTAGCAGTCAATTAGTGTACAACACTTACACTCTAATTGAACAAATTCCAGTCAGAGTCCAACTGGCAGGAGTATTGTCAAAGACTACCAAGAAGGTTGAGCAGGCATGGATGAAAAGTATTGTCTGACTAAGCAAAAAAATGCTCATGGTTGTCAACATTATTGTGATTCCCTGCTGTGTGGCACAGGACACCCAGGAGAGGATGCTCACATAGGGTACCCACCACTTCTTTTCCCAGGTGGCCACTAGAAAATTTTCCTTTCTCTCTCTCTTTACCTCTTTTTTACCTAAGGTGAAATGGATGTAGATGTATGTCAGCAGCTACACGTCCCTGGAGTAAAGCAAGCTTTGTGCATGTCAGGCTGCCTCAGCCTTCACTGTGCAATAAGTACCATTTGTGAAACTGTGAAAACCTGAAGCATCTATGCAACTTCTCTTCTCTAGTTTGTTATACCAACACCTAAAGTACATTAATTATTTCTTCTCCTTCATCTGCTACTTCAGAGCTATTATCTATTTCATGTTCATGGGTCGACGTAGGAAGTCTGAAAAAGTACTAGGTTATGATCTGTTCTAAAAGAACACATTCGGATGGGTACATTCACATGTTCCAAACCCAAGCAGAAATGTCATGTAGCAGTAATGAAATCAGAAGACGCTGTGGCAACAAGTGCTGCCCTATGGAGCACAGAGACACTGCAAGAACAAATCACCTTATTTCAGCATTTGTACGATCAGGACCCCTTTGGAAGCTAGTTTATTTGTACAGTTTGCCCTCTGTGGCATCTTTTAAGATAGGGAAGTTGGCTCCATTTTGTTGTGGCAATGACCTTCTGTGGTGAGTACTTTGGTTGATGTCTCTTACGAAAAACAACCAACCAGTCAGTGAAACTCTCCTAGAAGCAGGTGCTTTCTCCTTTTTCCCCTAGGTTGTTCTCAAACTTATTACCTTAGATTTTAACACTAAGGTCTAGAAGATATTGGTAATAAAGACAGAGTGTGGGGGTACTTTTTCTCAGTTGGTTGTCTTTTTAAAACTAAGTGGAAGAAAGGAAAGATAAAAGAAAGGAAAAGCAGTTATTCTTTATCTCATGTGAATGTAGCCATGGGAAACTGCTCTGCAGGTCATGAGACTTAAATTACAAAGGTTAAAGGCTGGTTTCAGTAACCTCGCATCAGAGCATACATCTGCACTTTTCAATTTATATTCTTCCCTCAGTTTACAGAAAGCTGCCTGAGAGCAGCAGCATCCTTTGATCTCCCCGGGAGTCACTTGTCTCTAGGTAGGGACACCATATATATCATCATCTCTTTGTTCCTCTCCCAGCATCCTGCTGGTTTGGTCTTTTGGTTGTTTCCAATCCATCTTCTAGAGATACATACAAACATGTTCTTCCTAACCAGCTCAGCAAGCAGTCCTGCTTGGAAAGCATGGAACATCTCTCTAAAATGGCTTTTTAACAAGTTTCACAAGGATGCAAAATTACCTAAAATGATGCTGTAGCTGGTCAGATGTAGCTGTCCACAACAGGCACCTGGAACTAACATGCAACTGCCTCAAGCTAGGGAAATCAAATTTGAGAGTAAAGCACCTCTTGGAGAGCAATTGCCCGTGTGCGTTCCCACTGTGAGATCCACATTTGTGAAAAGCAGAACGATGGCAGGCAACCCCTTGATGTGCAGAAATTTGCAAATGATTTCAGTCTAAGCAATTTTCCCATCCTTACTAGAGAGCACTAAGGCTGCAATTGTACTCTTATAATCATAGCTGCTGAATTGTAAGCAAATTGAAATTTCAGCACAGAGTTAATACTGCTAAATGCTAAAATGCTTAACAGAAACAGCATTTAATTAAAATATCCAAAACTTTTGCAGCTAAAGCATCAACCCTTGTTATGTTAGAAACCCAAAACCAGGATCAACTGGAAGTTGAAACAAGGATTAAATTATGTAAAGGTCTGACATTATTCTGACAAAGACTGCAAAACACAGCAGTGTTCCTCCCCTCAGCCCCCTCATCAAAATGTGAAATTAGAATAACTGAGACTACATACCCTTCCCTCACATATCTTTCTTTAGATAGCTCACTGCCTAAGAAACGAAAGCTTCCCAGGAATAAATGTAAAAAGAGCTTTTAAATTCTGATATTTCCTATAGGTACACACAGCTTTTAAGCTCTCAACAGAAGCATCTGGTATCTGGCCAGTAGTGAAAAGTGGATGAAATGGATCATAGGTTTATCCCAACATAATAAAGTCTCTTGTCTATTTATGACACTGAGTTCACAATGTGAAAAAAACAAAAATCAGAGCAGAATAATGTAAAACAGATTATGTTGTGATAGAGTCTGAAATGGCTTAGCTAGCTAGATGTATTTCTTTAAAAAGTAAGTTTTCCTGGCCTCTGATAGCAAAAGTTACTCTCAGCATCTTCCCAGGATTTAGAAACAATTAGGAAAAGAGCAAGATACTAATAACACAAATTGTGTATTACTGTTCACTGCATGTGATAGTGCACTCTCTTACAGTAAAAAAACACCAGAATGAATTCTAGCTATTGATATGAATTTGACCAAACAAGTCACCTGAAAATTCTGGCTATCTGAACAGACTTTGCTGCATGTGTCAGATCTCATCTCAGCCCAGCACTTGCATGGTCATCTGACGTGAGAACTTATCTATTTGCAAACTAATCCTAAAATATCAACAGGAAGCACTACCCTCTCCAAAATGGCAATTAAAATAGTTTATTAACTTTGTAGCATTAAGCTGCTCAGATGAGCAAGACAAAACACAGATCTCAAGTGTGAAGGAATACAATGGAATGGAAATGGCTTATCCAAAATCTGAAATGAGATGCACCTTTTGCATGAGATAAAAAGATTCACGGAGGGTCCACAGGCTTCTGTATATCTCCAAAAGGGGGAAAAAATGACCCAATTTTTAAAAACAGGTGAATAGTTCTTTTTCCATCTTGAATTTCTGGGGTCTTGAAACCTTTTATAAGATCGGCTTCTCCTACCCACTCCCTATTCATTTCTAATGGTCTTCCCACAAAGTGCTACCTACTGCCTCCTATTCTTCTTTTTTTTTTTCTTTTAATTTAACTGTTTTCCAAATTTTTAGCCAATGGTAACATTACGAAAGATAAGTGACTAATGATCAATTTTTAAAAGATTACAGGGCTTAAATCTTTGAGACAGGACACAATAGTATGTAGTATGTAATTTTATCTGTGAGACATCCATTTTCTGTCATTATAAAGGAAAAAAGAATATATAGAAGAAAAAAGTACACTGTAAGAATAGTTATTTCATCAAACAAAATACTCAAGGATTTTTAAGGAGAGAAAAGAGTGCAAAATCACATGCTGTAAGACTCTAACCATGCAGGAAAAAAAACAAAACCAAACCCTCTTTGAATATTGTTTTAGTTACGGAGTGGTAGTTGTAGGATATCTGAATGCATATAAGCACTAACTTCCTAATGATTAGCAGTTTCATTGACAGGCTCGGCTGCAGAACCACAAAGCAAACATAAATTGTGGCAAATTAGCAGAAGATTGTTTTTTTTTTTTTTTTTTTTTATTTAAAGAAAAAAGTTTA
The DNA here is from genome assembly GCA_009806455.1 of Tetrax tetrax. Classification (NCBI taxonomy): domain Eukaryota; kingdom Metazoa; phylum Chordata; class Aves; order Otidiformes; family Otididae; genus Tetrax; species Tetrax tetrax. The sequence goes on along the minus strand of WHYT01017200.1, from coordinate 112,385 downwards.
ATAGATGTTTTGCCTGAGGAGCTTATTTCAATGGCTTCTCAGTAGACAAGACTGCACTGCCAGGAACCACAGAAGCGTACAGTAAATTTAATAATGGCCCTATGCCATACCATGGTTTATACACCTATGCAGCAGATCCACATTCAGGCACAGGCTCTGCACAGTCAACCTGGGAAACTAAGCATATCAGAGCATGAAGGCCTTGGTCTCATTAGGCAGGGGTAATATTCATAGCTGTCTACAAAGATAGCCGCCTCTTCAGAAATCTGTCTTGCTTCCAGTGAATTTAAGACAGCTTTATCAATAAATTCAATCACAGTAGAATTTAGCCCATAGACAAAATGACTGAAATATGCCAAAAGGAAAAGGAGATTAGGAAACATTTTTAAAAGATAAAACTTAAGAAAAAAGTCATATTAGCAGGACTTTTTACTATACCTCATTGATCATGGTACTCGCCTCTCCCAATTTAAACAGATACAATGGAACAACAGCTACATGTTGCAAAGACAGGGAAAAAAAGCCTTGCCAGGAATACTAATATCGAAGCATGCCATTCAAGTTACAATTGGCAATAATTTCCAGTCTCCATGCTATAACATTTTAATTTACTCTAGGCAAGCTGACATTCAGCTAGGTAACAAATTATTTCCTACTTTTAAAAACATCAAAGAAATTGCTTCCAGTCTGATCTTTACAATTGACTATCCACAGCATAAACACTGGGCAAATATCAGCACTGAAAGGAAACAGTTTTCAGAGATGATACTCAATCATGATAGCCACAACATCATTGCATGTCATTTCACTGTCTACAGAATTGACACATATGCTCTCATGAATAAATTCATTAATATCTGTCTCAAACATTAATATGAATAGGCAGCATGCTACAGAAACATATTATTTTGGGATGCTATAGAACCTTTCAGGAAAAAAATGTAGCTAAAACAGACATTAAAAATGAATAATTATTTTGTTATTATCAGCTTTTTCTAATCTATCTATCATCTATGAACTCAGATCCCAGATGTCATTGTATACTTGATGTTTTTCATAGAGGTATGAAATATTGCTGCCAGTTTGGAGTGGACAAAATTGTTCATTATCATGTTAATGCTGACATATCCTCTACCTGTTTGACAGATTCTCCTTGAAAAGTTACACTCTTCAATCTGATGGAAAACACAATAGTCTGGATAGCAGAAATCACTTTCTGTATATAATACTGTGATAACTTAGATGAACAGTTTATTTATTTGTGTTCCACTTACATCCGATAGGAATGAATCCCAAACTGATCCTACCTATAGTGGCAGAAAAGCCAATGTGGGTAGTGAACAGGGGACACATCGTCACTGGAGTGTCTCTGAAAATCTCAGTGATTACCCAGGTCAATAGAGTCAGAGCCAGGGGAAAACTTTTGATCTCCTTTTTGGGTCCACAGTCATCTTCATTTGTTTTGCTGTCCTGGAGGCTGGGGGCAGAGGGGAGACTTCCTGTTCTGACAGCACTATTGCATTCTGTCTTCTCAAGGTAATTACTATGGCCCTCTGTAGATATACTGGATTTTGACTTAGGGCCTTTTTATGCCACTCCAAGAGGGAAAAAAAATAAAGGTCTTGAAGTGCTTGAAAATAGCCTCAAGTCCAGTCATAAATACCTACAGAAAATTACTACCTAAATGTTTACTAAGCTGAGAGAAGAGATGAATAACATCTCTAAATGGAATAAAAATACTAATAAAGAGAAGTTTTACAGCACAGATGGCTAAAGAAACAAGTATCATTGCAAATGTTTTCCTTGTAAAAGCTGATTTAAACTGAACATAAATGATGACATGTTCATATTTTAAGGACAAATTTAGGTTAAATAATTTATATATTAAATAGCTAAGCCTTGGCAAAAAAAAAGAGGCAGCCTGGACAGCAATGTGTCCTTCATGATTATTAAACATTTTTATTGCTATCTATGGCAAAGTGTTTTATGATAGCTAATGATTTTATGTTACTTTCTGCAAAAGTTAAAAATGTTCATTTCATATATTTCATTTCAGTAATTTTATTACTACGGTGAGATTTACATAGGATTTTGCACTAAAAAACACAAGTAACATGCAATGACTACTGAAAATACACTGGAGTGGATTACCATGGTTCCCCTTTGTGCATTGGCAGCATACAACCAAGATCATAATTATGGGATTGCTGCCACCTGCCAACATGAAGAACTAAACCACATATGCTTCCACATAAAAAGAAAGAATTCTAAGATCAAAAAGCAAATGAAGGTTAAATCCTAAAGGTCTTCAGAAGAAATACAGAGCTCAGAGGTCCCTGTACTCCTTTTATTGTTTTTAGTTGCCCACAAAGATAAAGGCTCTTCCCAGACAAACAAGTCCATCTAATGAAATGTCTGCATTTTCACACAACTGCTTAGAAAACAGAACATCTGAAATGTACAAACTCATATTAAACCTCATCTTTGGGTTTATAGCTTTTTAATCTTGAAGCAGAAAAAAATATACACAAATTGTTCACACCATCAAAAAAAACAGAAAGTCAGCTGAGAATATTAGAAAACACCTTTATATGAAAAGGGGATTAGTGGTGTGTATATATATTACAGAGAAAAACTTTCAAAAATGGTTTTATGGGTCCATAATCAAATTTTCCATCCCCACTTGTTAAAAAAATGCAATTATATTTTAATAGAGTGATGGAAAAAGGATTTCTTCAGAATCACTTAACAGTGATACAAAGGGATAATTTAAATTATCTTTGAGAGTATATTAATCTAGACATTTTTGTCTTCTTACAAGACCACTTTTATAATTCTGTACCCATTTACATTTTTACTCACAGAAACATACATACTATATTTAATTTCAGAATATTTACGTGGGGAAACTAGTATTTGCTGGTGTGGTGTACAGGTGCTTCTCAATAGTCCATATTTCAGTTTAAAAATTAAAAAGTGAATGAGGTAGTGAACAGATATCCTATGAAGTTTCTCCCTCATACTTTCTATTATTCTTAAAAATTGTTAGGCCTTACCCACTTAGTACTTAAAATCACTTAAAACTCTGCTTCAAACTACACAATATTGATGAGAAACTATGACCTAAGTCTTTACAACTTCCAAGATTTATATGCAAGGTTATAATTCCCTAGAGTCTCCCACATTATCTTAGTCCTTCTTTCTTATGCTTTCTAGTTTTAAGAACTATTTAACATTTACACATCAATAACTTACTATGCACAAAATGCGCAAGATTGCTATCTGTTCCCAGCATCCCCTCACCATAGTAATTATTTCTGGCATATCAAGCTAAAGATGTAGTTCCACAAGATCTTGGCTTAGGATGCAGAGCTGGCCTAAGAAGTTTGAGAGTCTGAAATTTGTTCCCACTTGGTCCCCCCACAACTACTGCAGTTACGCTGGTGATGCTGAATTACATGATATGACTTAAAAATATTTGTGCAATCCTCACTTGCACTGACATCCCTATTTTGGAAGGTACATGGGATCAGCAGTTTAAAGACATTTTAAAAAAACAGAACAGAATTCCTATTTTTGGAGAGTTTCTATGTAGGGTTACATTAGCAGGGTGTTACAGGAATTTTATGTTGCTACTTAGGATGCTGTTCCTGCTCTAATCATAGACAACACCCTTCCATTATGACTTTCAAAACTAACATTTTCCAAAGCACTTAATTAAAAAATATTTTTCACAACATTTTAATGTATTACACAACTTTAATCCTGACTTCATTTTTGCTAAAGAATGGGGCTGAGAAACAAGTTGGAGGAATTCCTCTGATGACTGACTTATTTATCCCATGATCAACTGGATCAAAAAACCTCACAATGCAGAAACAGTTAAATTATGAGAAATACCTCTTCTAGACATCTGAAACCACAATATACTGCACTTCTGTTATAGGCTTATAAGCCAGTATCCACAAGCTTTTCCCTGTTGTCTGGCATACAGTATCATCTGCAGGAGAAGGTTAATCTTCAGTAAAAATATCATCTCTCAGCCCTGTGCATTTGTTGGGGTTACAGAAGCTTTCTTTGAAGTTGGCTGTCATCCCAGTAAAGCTGCATTAAGTAGTTCAAATTAAATATCGCTAGTAATACACATTGGTAGCAAGTAGAGGTAAGAAAGATAAAAGCCTTGGGGTAGAATTTCAGGGGGAAATGGATTATGCTTGCCCAGTAAAACTTGCCCAAATTTATGATTTTCAAAAAATTTCAGGTCTTGGTTGCTACTCAATTCTGAAAGTATTTGAACTTGATCTGACGTGCCACTACCAGACCAGTAAATTTAGAAATATTTTTCATTTACTCCTGGTAGTGCTTTCAGTTACAGAGATACTATATTTTTTAATGTTTTCCAGCTATAAAGACTTCCCCTCAGGGATTACAGAAGATAGGCTATTAAAATGTGTCCCCATCCTTTTAGCAGACAAAAAAAGAAAAAAGAAAAGACTGAATAAAACAAGAAAGATTGGAGCTCAACACTAAAGCAGAACTTGGCCAAGTAGGCAAGGAGATAGGAGAAGATTGAATCATAGAATCATAGAATCATAGAATGGTTAGGGTTGGAAGGGACCTTCAAAGGTCATCTAGTCCAACCCCCCTGCAAGAAGCAGGGACATCCCTGACTAGATCAGGTTGCTCAGAGCCTCATCCAGCCTGGCCTTGAATGTTTCCAGGGATGGGGCATCCACCACCTCTCTGGGCAACCTGTTCCAGTGCTCTACAACTCTCATTGTAAAAAATTTTTTTCTGATATCTAATCTAAACCTACCTCCTTCTAATTTAAACCCATTACCCCTTGTCCTATCACAGCAGGCCCTACTGAACAGCCTGTCGCCATCCTTCCTGTAGGCCCCCTTGAGGTACTGGAAGACTGCTATCAGGTCTCCCCGGAGTCTCCTTTTCTCCAGGCTGAACAGCCCCAACTCTCTCAGCCTGTCCTCATAGGAGAGGTGCTCCAGCCCTCTGATCATCATAATCATTTTGAACAAATGATTATGAACATGATTATGAATTATTATGAACAAATAGATATCCATATAGGCTCTTGAACATCCTCTTCTTTGACTTTGGGATTCTGGCTAAAGTTAGGTAATTTTTCGTATTTGTCCAAGATTTTCAGATATCTAACAGCATGGCTGAAGTGCTGGATCCTTAGAAATCTCAAACTTGTCCCCTGTCCACATGCATATCAGGTCTTTATGTGTACCAAGTCTGATACTTCTGAGCAGTCTTGAAGCTTTATGAAAAAGCTATACAGATGACTTTGAACATGTACAGTAAATCTAACTTTTTTTTAGAATGTGTCCAATTTACTGCTTATGCAAAACTGAAGTATACTTGTGCTGGGGTTCTGCCGTTTCCCAGAAATATTGAGTAACTGTTGTGTATATGCTGTACAGCATACAACTGCTTGAAGGAGAAACAGTGCAGGGGGGGCTTTAACAACAAGTATACTTCTATAATATGGGTAATGGTGAAAGACTAAGGAGGGCCTTTGGCTCCTGCTGATGTGCTGCAGGGTTGCAGTGCTTCCAGTTCTCTTCAGGAGAGTTCCGGCCTAAAGTCAAAACCAGAGATAGGAGTTGCCTATAAAACTACCTCATCTAGTTGAAGATGTCCCTGCTCCTTGCAGGAGGGTTGGACTAGATGACCTTTAAAGGTGCCTTCCAACCCAAACTATTCTCTGATTCTATGAAATATGTGACAGTCACTATGATTACAGGTAATGGAATTATGAGAAAAGGCTGTTTTCAGTAAGCATCATGAGTATTTAAAGCAAACAAATTAACATATGATCACCTATCACTTACAGAATCAGTGGTTAAAATCAACTTTGTGATTAATTTTTGACCAGACAGGAAAGTCAACCATAATTATTACTGGACCAGAAAAAAATTCAGGACCACAATCAACCTGAACCCAGGCTAACATGTTCTGGTAATCCAGAAGATGGGATAAAGAGAGGGAGAAAAGGAGAGTATAAAGAATTTCAAGCAATTTCAAACTGTATTTAATTTAAAGAACTAGGTTCAATAGTTAAGAGAGAGGGAAAATGCTGTGACCATAAATGGTGACTCTGGATTTCAACATATTTAAATCAGTCATTCAACTAGAATTGTAACTGAGTTTCAGTTTGTTGGTAGCAAACATCTCTGGCCTTATTTCATGATGCATATGTACACCTCTGTTTCCCAGCACACAGCAACATTTGTATCATGTAAGTAATCAAAACTCCAATTTTTAGAGAGACTGAGTGCCTTCAGCTCCTATTTTGAGGATCTCTAGATAGGATGTAGTCATCCTCCACAGTTGATACTTCTGAGCAGCATTAAGTTCCCAAACTCAAAGTATTCTGACCTCTCTGTGAAGTATTTAATACAATCCAAGTATCGGCTTATTGATCGGATTAGAAGTTTTCTTAAGATTTACATTGTTTAAAAGAGAGAGAAATTTAAAACAATAAACATGCTATAGGGAAGACTTCCTTATACGGTAAAGCAGACTTGGAGCTTAAGATGATTTGCAAATTGTATCTGTAAATATTAATGCACTTTGACATTGAATACCGCATATCATACATTTTAAGTGTTTTTCAGTGTGTAGACGTTTACAGTCAAATGATGTGCTTCTTCATATGTCTGGTTTCAATTCAAAGCATGGCTTCATTACAAAGAGTGATAGAATAAAGCTTAGCAGCATGAACATTCCTCCAGAATTAGCACCAAATTGACAAGCATTCTTAACAGCCATTAAATTTAGTTTGCTGGCACCAAACATCTTCGTGAGCCTTAGCTGTTCCTCACCCTCTTTTCTACAGTTCTAACTTTTACATACCCAAGCTGTGTGTGTTGACCGCTTTCCATGTGCAGTGATTTCCCCAAGGCTGGGGCTTCATTTTGCAGTTGCCTTCATTAAGCAACCAGACACTAAAACTTTGTAAAATTCCTTCAGTCCTAGGAGTACTGATTCCATTGGTATTTTTTCATACTGTGTTATTACTGACTCTACTACTTTCTTTCATAATTCCCTAAAATACCTAAGCAGAAAATAGCTATGAAGACTTCCAAACACATCAGTGTGCAAGATTCATAAGCCAAAAGGACATATTAAAGGATCTTAAACCAGATGTGACACTGAGAGAATAATTGTGCTTATGGATGTATGTTCTATGAAAAATACAGAAATTTCATTCAGATTAACTGCTGGCAGGCCAAAAGTAGGAAAAACCAGGTACAGTATGCATCCTATAGCACGGGAACAAAATCATGAAAGCTGCAAAAATGTCTGTATAATGTATTCTTCTCTGTGCCTTGCCATTACTCCAGTGCACACTTCCATTCTCGGCTTCTGAGGAATTACACAGATCTTTAATTCAGACTCCAGAACACTTTCATTTACCCATATAAGATTCAGGTCATTTTGTTTACTCTGCTTTCAATGGAAAAGTTTTCTTTGCCTCAATTTTCTGCAGCACCTGGCAAAAACGAACACACAGAAGGCTCTGAAGATGGTTTCAAGCTCCCAACAAAATCCTGTTTTGCAAGGAGTACAGAGTTCCTCATATGTATGTAGTTACTTTGAATCTAACCTACCTATCTGTCAAGCCAGAATACGTGCTGAGGAAGATCAGGTTGCCTTAGTAACCTGAGTCCAGTTGTACAGATTTCAGAAAGACTGAATAATTTTCTCTTTCTGAGGCATCATTGTGCCATTTTACCAAACTCCTCATACACACTTTGAGCTATTCTCATGCTATGGATTATAGAAGACACTATTTGGGAAAGCTTTTTCTTCTTCTTTCTTACCATTTGTGACCGTTGCAGCTGTCATGTATTAAAAAAACCTAGCACTTATTGCTCTTTTTGGGGTTTGTTGGAGAGGAACAACTGACACCATTACAGAGCTAAAACTTCTGCTCCAGCTGTGCCATGTATAATGATTAATTTTGTTCACAAAACTACTAGTTACCTAAAATTGATTTTAATAAAAGATAGCGTTGGAATATTTAGATAAATCTGTGAGAAAAAAACAGTGACAGCAGTCATCCAGTATGCTTATTACTGTGAATAGCTTTTGGCTACACAAATTTCAGGCCTGAATTGTACTTACTATGCTATCGAGTTGTAATAATTGAAAGTTCTAGAGAAAGGAATCTAATGATACCCAATAGAACAATTTTAGTTCCATGAGAATATATTTAATTAACCCTTAATAATTTTCACCTTTATGACACTAGAAACACTTCTAGGATTTGATTTCCAAAATTATTATGCCATTAATAAGAGAAAGATACTATTGACAGACCGAAATCCAATTTAATTACTCCCTTGATTCCTCCAGAGGCTGAGGAGTTTGCAATTTTCTGACACTATGTTCCATTTTTAATATTGTGAGATAGCTACTACCTCCAAGTAGGCCAGAAATGTTGCATAATTGCTTCTGTCTGAGCTACAAGTACAACTCCAGCAATGTATTCTAGATACTTAGCTTCATTTTGGCTTTTTCTGTATCAAGTATCCCCCTTAAAACTTTACTTATTACTGCTTTCTGGAAATATTTTCACATGTAAGAGCTTCTACAATCACTGTCAACTTTCTATTCTTTTCATTTTTTAAAGAGATAGTTTATAATGCACTTAGGAAAACAGAAATTACTATTTTAGGTATGGATAGCTCATCTGACTACTCAGAATTTGTATGTAAATAAGAAAAAAAAAATTAAAAGTTGTTTTCAGGCTGCTAACAAAAACATGCTTGCTGACTTACATAATTAATAGACTGATATATCTTACTGAAAGGCCAAAATCTGCATACTACAAAATCCACATGAAACAGAGGAGTGTAAAGATGTAATAGAGCTAGGCCACTAAAAACTTGGAAAAAATGTAATCTCTATGTCATGCTGCATAGTTTTGTCTGGAGCAACACCTGCTCCCATATAACATCAAAGGAGCCTGACAGCTTAAGGTGCTGTCTGTCCTGATTAGGATTCCAGTAAAAACAAAAGTTAAATAAAAGTAGTCTTGGTCTACAGCCATGGCTCACAGGCAAGACTTCTTGCTTTCCTTGCTCTTTTTACAGTTTTTCTAATTCTCCTAAACACCTCAACATTTCTGCATTTTCAAGACTGCGTGTGTGAAGTTCTACTCCCTTTAAAGTTCATACAAATTAGGCCACTGATATTTGTCACCAGAAATTCCAGATATTCATTACAGAGAAATATTGGGGAAGATAAGCCTAACAAATCGAGATTTCTTCAATTAGTTCATTCCAGCATCTTGCCCTGCTTTGTAATTTTGTGTGCAGCTATCTTTATTTCTCCTGTGTGCTGTGAGCCTCTGTGGCAAAATAATCATATGAAGCAGTTAGACTGGTATGTTATCAGGGACAGATTTTTTAATTCTCAGCTGCTGGAGACAAAACTCAAATGTGTTTTAAAGTACTCTGAGGAATTGTCTATCTCTTTTCTTAATAGGAGGTTATACATTTATTAGCAGCTGCAAAGTCTTAGCCAGGAATATGTAATATTATTTTGGAAAGTACTACTGAGTGGCTCTTATGTTTAGTTTAGCTTTCAGTCACTGAATTAATTAAGCTTCTTTCTTTTGTATATATCCTTCTCACAAAAGTAGCATAAAAACTGATCTTATACTCTAGGTGTCAAAAGGTCCAAAAGATGCAATATCTATAACTGTTAAATCAATTAATAAATGTGAAAGAAATATGTGATAAAATTATTTAAATCTAGCACGTGTGTAATACCAGACTGATAGTGTAAACAGATTATGTGAATATTTGCATTGCAGATGAAGGAAGACATTGTGACAGGAGAATGACTATCCATTGTCAACACCATATGATAGTTCAGAAGACTGTAAAAAGTTAGTGGCATGAATAAAATAATGAATACTCCTATTTTTTTACAAACTCTATATATAGTGTAAGGGGATTTTTAAAATACATATATACACATATACAACATTAAACAGAAAACACTGCAAACCTAAGGACAGCCATCTCTACACTTATGTGCTATATTAAATTACCCCTCCTTGCATATGGATTATTACATAATTGCTAATTACATCTTCACAATGGATAAGACACTTGTGTCATTCAGTGTGAGAATTCACCTGTTTTGATCAGAGTTCTGCAGCGAAGGTGGTTGATGTTTACAAAACTGCTCTCTTACTGCAGAAGTTAAATGCTGACATAATATTTAGGGGTTTTGTGGTTCAAAGTATAACCTCAATTTTATAATTAATAAATTAACCTCAATGCACTCTCCAAACACTACACACTGAAGAGAGAATCATTCAGTTCCTCCTGGAATTTTTATAATGTCAAATACTCTATAATCTCCAAATTTTTCATAAACTTTAACTAGTGTATTTTTACAATGCCTAGTTTCTACTGTCCTCAGTAACAGTCAAAAGTATCAATTGTTTGGTGTGTTCAATCTGAAATAATTAGGATTTGATTTTCTGGAAACATACGTGTGTCAGGCCCAATTTTGAGTTGCAAATCAGAACACAGCTTGTTAGCTTAGCAAAAAAATGACAAATATCTAAGTGTCAAATCCACTGTCATTTAATAATACATTATTTCCCCTTCATAAGTCCATACTTGCTACCCCTAGTAACATTCTTGTCCCTAATATGTTTGGAAATGGTTTCAGGCAGATTTTCTCCATCATCTTTCCAGTGATCAAGGTGAGACTGACTTGCCTGTAGTTTACTGGTTCCTCCTTCTTGAAGACAGGAAAAACATTTACTTTTTATGAACCACCCCCAGTAGCCATGACCTTTCATAGATAAACAAAAGAAGTGTTGCAATGACCTGTGACACTCATGGATACCTCCTATCAGGTTTCAGGGACATGTATATGTCCACATTGTTTAGATACTCCCTGACCTGATCTTTCTCCACCAAGGTGGAGAAAGTAAAAGTCTGCTGTAAAGACCTCCAGACTTTTACCCTGGTCTCAGGGACCTGGGATTGCTGAAAGTGCTAAATGTTGATCTTACCAGTAAAGACCAAGGCAAAGAAGACTGAGTACCTTGGTCTCTGCCTTGCCCCTTGCCATGAGGTCCCCTCACCCCATTCAGTGGCAGGCCCACAGTTTCCTACCCTTTCACTGTCAGTAGGAGCCCTTCCTGTTACCTCTCCACATCCCTTGTCAGATTAAACTCCAAGTGGACCTTGGCTTTCCTAACCCCATCCCTGTATGTGTGGACAGCATCTCTATATTCTTCCTGGGCCACCTGACCCTGCTTCCACCTCTTCACACTCCCTTTTAATATTTGATTTTTGTTAGACGCTTCTCCTCTCTTTTGCTGCTTTTGCTTTATTTTCTGTGTATGAGGTCATTTATGAGGCTTCCTTAGCTTCAAGGAATTGATCCTTAAAAATCTACCAGTTCTCCTGGGCCCTGCGGAATTCTTCCAAGCAGGTCCCTAAACAGGCCAAGATCATAGAATCATAGAATGGTTAGAGTTGGAAGGGACCTCCAAAGGTCATCTAGTCCAACCCTGCAAGGAGCAGGGACATCCCTGACTAGATCAGGTTGCTCAGAGCCTCATCCAACCTGGTCTTGAATGTTTCCAGTGATGGGCCATCTTCCACCTCTCTGGGCAACTTGTTCCAGTGTTCCACCACCCTCACTGTAAAATTTTTTTTCCTAATATCTAATCTGAATCTACCTCCCTCTATTGTGTTCCAGCTTTTTGTCTTGCTCCTAACTCTCAAGAACTTAAACTTCCTGACCATCACAACCCTTCCTTGTTTATATGTATGAAGTGTGCCTTCCTTCACTGACTCCTTGATCACCTATGTCAGCAAATAAACACACTCCAGACATCTCCTAGATTGCTTGTGCCCTGCTCTGTTGTCCCTTTGACAGATACTGGGGTAATTCAAGTCCCCCAGGAGGACTAGGTCTGTGATATGAAGCTTCTTCAGCTTGTCTGAAGAAAGTCTCATGTGTTTCTTCTTCCTTCAGGCAGTTTGTTGCAGATACCCATCAGATCATATTACACTTTTGTCTGACCTTGAACCCTAACCCATAAGCTCTCAGTTGTCTCATTGCTTGTCCCTGGGCAGAGCTCCACACCTTCCCGTCACATTCAGTCCACTATTTTCTTACTTTCTTGTGAGTTGTCATGTCCATTCTCCACCATTCCTAGTTCTGTCTCTCTCCTCACCAGGCTGGCTAGCTTGTGGCAAAGATGCTTTTGCCCCACCTTAGCAGGGATTCCATCTATTCCTTGAGCTCCTTGTTCAATCTCCAATTAAATCACCTTGATACATAACAATTATTATATTAACATCCAAACAAATTTAAAATAAAATCTAACCATCACTACAGATATGGGTTTAGCTGAAAAGCAGTATATCTGTAATGCAATCAAATACCAAGAAAATAAAACGTATTTTACATGAACCCATTTTGTAATACTGACATAGTTCTCCACTTAAATGAGTGCTTTCAATTTTTCTTGGTAAAGAGTCAAAATAAAATAGGAGAACTTTTAAAAAAAGGATTTGTTACTTACAGTGCCTGAGAATATCAAATTCCTAGTCAGAAGAGACTATGTGGTGAAGTTCTAACCCTTCAGAAATTGAATTTAATGAAAATGTTGACACGGTGTTAGCTATACCATCACAAGTGCAATGCCTATATATTATTCCCTTATAGTAACACAGAGTGTTGAAGCTGCCCTGTAATTTGGTACAGAACATTTCAATACTAATGTAATGTGACAATGTTGTTATGTCTGCTGTTTTCTATGCTGTAACAATCTTTGTTTCTACAAACATGCCATTACATTCACTAATATGGCTATACTTAAAGACTGCCTGAGTAAAAACAGATGTAAACTTATAGAAAGCAGATAATCTCTTATAGATTTGTTTTGGCAAAGTAATTTTCAACCCTACTTTTATAAAAAAAAAAAGCTGAGTTCCCTGGGAGGATAGCTTTCACTACATAACCTGCTGTTAGAAATAGTTAGGATGTTCATGATGTATTTTCTCAGAGGAGTTGCATGCAGCCATGCATTTGTAAGAAAAGTCATTAACTGTCCTTTTAGTACAGTCTTCTATATAATCCCATTTTGTAAGGACAGCTGCTACTGGTCTGCTTCATACTTATCAATGTAACACTTCTGTCTATCACATCTAAAGAGCACTGTTGCCCTGAATCTCTTAAGTGTCATATCACATCAGAAGAGAAAATGATAATCTGTATAGCATTGTGGGGTTAAAACTTGTTTTTCTTCCAGTACATAGGTAATCACAGCACTTAATGTTCCCACCTGTGCCATCATGGAGGCTTATGGTCTACAGGCCCTCCATACTCACTGTGGTGGAGTACTGAGATTTGCAACTAAGCAAAAAACTTTTGTGGATTAAACTGTGGGTGTTCCTGACTACAGTTGTGAAACTGTAGCCTTACTCTTGGCTGGCCCAGGTAATTTTCTGTAGAAGTACATTCTGTAAACATTTCTCTGGCTGACACACTGAAGACACTCGCAGATTAGGAAAAAAATTACCCGCCTCACATGATGCTTATGTTGAGAGAACTTTTTTTAAAAAATCTTCATTTAAAGATATGCACATTTTCACCTGGAATAATACACTGAATTGCACAGGAGTAATAATTTGCTGTTATAGGAAAAATCAAAGAAACTTTTTGCACACTGTATTAGTAGAATGTATTATATCACTTCTCAATAAACTATTTCTTTCATTATTTCCTCTAAACTGTCTGTTTTGGAAATTAAAGAGAAGAATGATACACACTAAACATTTACATTGGAAAGCTTAGGAATGATACACATCAAATCTTCATGCACTGAGGTTACTATGGGAAACATGCCGCAAGGTAATTTGTGCACATTTATGCAAATTGCAGATGATACAAAACTGGGAGGACTGGATGATAGACTAGATGCATGTGCTGTCATTCAGAGAGATGCTGACAAGCTGGAGAAGAGGCTTGACAAAAACCTCATAAAACAGAGGAAAATGCCAAATCCTGCACCTAAGGAGGAATAACCTTATGTATCAGGACAGGCTGAGGCCTGACCAGCAGCTTTACAGAAAAGGATTTGGACACCCTGCTAGACATCAAGTTGAAAATGAAGAAGCAATGTGCTCTTGCAGCAAAGGCGGCCAACAGCCTCACTGGCTGCATTAGGAAAAATGTTGCAGAAAGGTTGAGAGATGAGATCTTTCCCCTCTACTCAACACCGTTGAGATGCATCTGGAGCACTAGTGCTGGACTCCTCAGTGCAAGAACAATATGAACATACTGGAAGTTCAACAAAGGGCCACGAGCTGGTGAAGGGTCTGGAGAAAAAGTCTTTGAGGAGCGGCTCAGGGAACTGGGATTGTTTAGTCTGGAGAAGAGGAGGCTGAGGAGAGACCTCATTGCTCTCTACAACTACCTGAAAGGAGGTTGTAGGGAAGCAGGTTCTGGTCTTTTTTCCCAGGTAACTACTGATAGGACAAGAGGAAATGGCCTCAAGTTGCATCAGGGGAGGTTTAGATTGGCTATTAGGAAACACTTCTTTACTGAAAGAGTGGTCAGGCACTGGAACAGGCTGCCCAGGGAAGCAGTGGAGTCACCATCCCTGGAGGTGTTCAAAGAACATGTAGACTGGCACTTCAAGACATGGTTTACTAGGCATAGTGGTGTTGGGTTTAGGGTCAGACTTGATGATCTTGAAGGTTTTTTTCCAACCTTAAATATTCTATGATTCTATGAAAGGCAATTAAGGGCTTGAAGCATCTTTCTCATATGAAGACAGGCTGAGAGAGCAGGGACTGTTTGGCCTGGAGAAGAAAAGGCTCAGTGGGGATCCTGTCAATGTTTTAAAATACCTGATGAGTGGGAGTAAAGAAGACAGAGACAGTTTCTTCTCAATGGTGCCCAGTGACAGGAGAAGAGGCAATAGGCACAAACTGAAATACACAAAATCTAATTTAAATATAAGGAAAATGCTTGTACTGGAAGGGTGACTGAGCACTGGCATAGGTTGCCCAGAGAGGTTATGTAGTCTCCATTGTTGGAGACTTTCAAAACCCAACTGTACACAGCCCTGGACAACCTTACTTACAAGGTCCCCTCTCACCTCAGCCACTTTGTCATTCTGAAATTTCTACTCAAATATGTTCCCTAAGAACTGGTGGAGCAAAATAGTGGGAAGGGGTTGTGGGTCAACCTTGGAACAAAATAATGGGGAGGTGTGGCAAGTTAATCCTGGCTGAGGGTCAATCTTCCCTCAAATGCTCGCCCACTCCTTTTGCTCTGACCTTGGTGTTCTCTCCTCCTTCATCTGTCAGGCATTTTGGTAAGAATGACATACTTTATAAGTCTGTTTTCATAGAAGTGTCACCAGCTTGGCTGAGGGACTCAGCTGTGCCCTGTAATGGGTCCACTGGAGCTGGCAGTGTCTGGCATGGGGCAGTCCCAGCCTCTCCTCACAGAGGACACGCTGCAGCCCCCAGCTGCCAACATCTGGACATGGACATCCAATACAGGAAGGACGCAAGTCTCCATAAACTAGATACTTTTAACTGTTTCTCTTATGACCACTGATGTTTTGGTTTTTTTTTAAGTGGTCAATTTTTGGGCTTGGTAACAAAAAATCTCTACCTATGAGATTCTGAAGCCCTGAATACTCCATTTTACATAAAACAGTACATTGAAGTGTAAAGTAAGCCAAGGGTCTGTCTGTGTAGCGATACTGGGTTAGAGTTCAGCTTCTCTCAACCAGCATCATTCCAAGCACAATCTGCAATGGAAACATGCTCTCACACACCACTCAGGAACACGCCTAAATCCTTCTGAAGGGGATGCATTTTTCAGAAACAAGCAGATGCTATACCAGACCTGTTACTGAGATAATCTTTCTTCATGTGAAGGGAATTTCTCTTACTTCAGTGCTGCAGAAGTTTAGCCTGTGGTGTGCAACCTATGCAGGTTACTAAAAACTATAGTAACATTTCATCATTCCTCTTTCCATTTTGCTCTTACCAAACACAGCAGAGAGAAGTCTAGGAGCATCTAGATGACATCAAGAATACATCGTTTCTCCTCCTTTCCCTCACATATACCATTATGAAAAATCTCTATGGTTAACTTTGCAGATTTTTGGTATCTGAACTAAACTGAGGAGCCAAGATGAAGGAGAAACCAAGCATATTGTATTTACCAGACTCTGCATTCTATTACAAAACATCCACATCTGCGATAAATTTGTATTTCATGTTTATGATTGAAGAACACTTAAAAAAATGTCTCTGGGGAAAAAAGTATTTTTAGCAGCGACGTAGTAAAGGTACTCCTCTACCATCATTAGAAGTAGTATATTGAGAATTATCTGATTGTGTTGCCATGTAGTCCATAATGTTACCATATAAATGAGATTTTACAAATTAGTAAATATCTGTGTAAGTTCATCCGTTCACCAAATTTATACAATAGCTATCACTTGAAGAAATAATTCACAGAATATTCCAGGTCCAGACATCATTATTTCTAACACAAATTTATAAAGAGTGTTTTTCCTTTGCTAGATGTGGAATATATAACTTCTTATTCACAGTTTTTAGTTACTTTTCAAAGAACTCAAAGATCACAGAAGAACAGAAATAACAACTTAAAAGTAAAATAAAAACAATCATTTTCTCTTGTAGCATATAGGAGACTGAAATCTTTAAAAATATAATGTTAAGCAGTATGACTAATCACTCACATTGCTGGCAAGGGCAAACTCATATACATAAAGTAAACATGAACCTTTGCTCAAATTATCAATTTTTTTTTTTGTATCACATTTCATTTCTACCATGATGGCAACTGCAGAGAAACAGATTGGGATGAATCCTTTCCATAGTTTTCAAACATGGTCAAGAGTAGAAAAGTGGAACTTTTATGAGAATAAT
This sequence comes from Tetrax tetrax, assembly GCA_009806455.1. Taxonomy (NCBI): domain Eukaryota; kingdom Metazoa; phylum Chordata; class Aves; order Otidiformes; family Otididae; genus Tetrax; species Tetrax tetrax. The sequence continues at coordinate 95,385 of WHYT01017200.1, read as the reverse complement.
TAATGTAGCTTTTACATATAATTCATGTTCTAGCCTTGTGATAGATACAATTTAAGCAAAAAGATTTTCAGATTATTATAATTCTGTTACTTTAGGGATTGTCCAAGAAGGTACACCTTGCTGTAGAGCGGAGAACCTGAACAAGACATAAAAGTCCAAAATGCTTGACTAGACTGTTATACCAACAATTTCTACCATGAGTCATTCATTCAAATGTATACAAATAAAAATACTTAGCCTTAAAGAAATTCCCTCTTCCTATGGATATAAGATGTGCAACATTTGGATATTTCAAATGTAATGATTTAAAAAGACAATTCAGTAGCTCACTTTAATCAGTTACTGTAGATCATTACGGCTCTTGCATATTCCACTTTCACTTTTGCATAATTCCGTTTAGATCAATAAGGCTAGATCAGAATAAAACTAGATTATGACATTGGTGAATCAGGCCTCTTATTTTTGACACATTTAAGCTTTTCCTGAAAGACCAGATGGTTGGTGTATGTTATGTAGTTTTATTCAGATGAAATTTAAAAGAACTAAAATATTCCACATGCTTTTATTATTGGCATGTTTAATGTGTTACCTAAAGAAATCTACAAAGGGAGATAATAAGCCTTGTCAACTGTTTCACAGTAATTACAGCCCTCATGATATAATGCTACAAAATTACAATATAGCTTAAGATAATAAAACGTAAAAGGTTTTCTCAATCAGGAAAAAAAAAAAAATCTATTTGTAACACTTATGCAGGAAAGGGATTATTTCAAACAGGTAACCATCAGTATATTAGACATGCAATCAAGCATAATAAAACTAAATTCTGTCAGTGTTTGATACTCCACATTGTCCAAAATTTATACTGTCTATTTTAGCTATATTTTTCCCACAAGCATTACAGATCTTCCTAGGGTTTGCCAGTTCATTTAAATATTGAATATCAAAATAATATAAAACTTCAGACACTTGTTTCAAATATTGCCTTAAAGCTCTCGAGCGTTCAGATCAGCATTTTTTTGGGGTACTTACGGTCATTGCATAATGGTCCACTAAAGGAGGTCATACTACAGTCACAACTGAATCCATCCCACTGCTGTAAGCACACTCCCTGGTTGGCGCATGAGTCCTCTTGGCATGTTGTGCTGGGGCCTGATGAGAACACACAAAAAAGGACTTGCACTTTGTCTTCCAAAGAGAGGTATTTCTCACTGGATCACATTAACTAGTTGCCAACATCTCAAATCAAACGAGCAAAGAGTTACCAAGTAAAATGGACATATACTTGCTGATTTTGTAGCAGCATGTAATATTAAAAGGGTGGTTTTGCTTTAGTTTTACCATTGATATGTCAAACATATAAGAGTGCACAAACTGAAGCAGAGTTATTCAAGGTACAGTGGGAATGCTTACTTTGTTCAAGTTATTTGTTAATCTCATATCAGACTGGCTAAATTAACTGGCTTAATGTTTTCTACAAACTTCAGTATAATTTTTTCCTGTAAATACATTTCAAATAGCAAAGCCAGATGTTAACAGAAAGCAAAGCTCTGGGAGATGAAAGTAAAGATTGGAAAATAAAATTAAAACCAAAACAAAAAGTAAAAAAATAATAAAATGAAGCTACACTATACAATGCTTTTAATCCCACAAATTATTTTAAATGATTTAGGTTTGAAATTAAGAGGCATTTGGGATACTTTGGCAGGAGTGTTGGCAAGTACTGATTCACATGCTTCAGGGATCCCATGCAGGTTCCTTTTTTTAAGGGGAAATGCAGAAAATCAGACTACTATTGAACTGGCATGCCAAAATGTGACATACACATGAAAAACAAAGCTACTCTATTTCTAAAGAATCATAACTAGACTACTGTAATATAAAGAAATTTGAAAATGAATGTTCAAAGCACTAAAGCAACCACTACAAACATATTCAAGACTGAAAGCCTTTATGCAAGCTATGCTGGAAAATGAAGGTTAGTGTAGCCCATTGTTTTAGAGGTGTGAAAAGAAAAAATCTGAAACAAAAGAACACACTTCAGTTCTGACTGTACAGAGCATTTATTGCAGAAATCAAACTGTGCATTGGGGGTTTCAGTCTTGTTCAATACACACAGGGCTATCTACCTTGCAAATCAGCTTTCATCAATGCAACTTTGTCAGCAAAATAAAAAAAGCAAAATATATTAAATGTTAGTAAGCAATATTGAAATGGCAGCAAACACAGAAAAGAAACATTCAGAGTAAAGTGCATGCTGCTGTTAAAGAGAGAAAGAAATGCCATATAATGCAAACAAATCAATGCTAATAGCCATAAATCTTCAGGCAAGCCAAAATAAGAAAGCAGTAATTTGCCAGGATTTTACTACAAATATAATGGTTAATTGAGCTGATGACATGTAATGAAGGAAAATTAAAAGTTGGTTTTTTGTTGTTTGTTTGTTTGGTTGGTTTTTTTCTTCTTCTTTGGATAGATATGAATGAATTACCAGAGTAAATGCATGGCTGAATCCTGACTAGACATTTGTCATGTTCAAATACACTGAATTCAAGAATAATTAGCACCATCATCCTCTCTGGTCTTTCTTTTTCTAGCCCTTTCTTCATGACTGGTGAATGAAGACTGAAATACAGACTGCGTTCTACAGATTACTATGTACTCACACACACATTTCACACTGACTCTTGACACTATTAGGAAAAACTTGGTTCTGGGATTATAAAATTCTCCTAAACTGTTTTGGAGAAGACACATCAATATCCATTTGAAACTCCCACTGCTAGTCATTGATGACAGGACAAAACTGGTCCAAAGATTATATAAATACCCTAAATCATCCTGTAGAGATAAATCCACTTAACTCTTCTTTCACAGTACAGCTCCTTCAAAGATCTCAGTGTGGGATTTTGATTTACCAACGTTTCAGAAAAATCCATATCATTATGATTTAAGTCAGTTCAAAAGCCACTTGCTTTTAATGAGGCACTGCTCAAGAACACCTCTGAACCAGGGCTTCAACAGTCACCAGTGTGATGAATTAGAGAGTCATAGAATAGTTTGGGTTGGGAGGGACCTTTAAAGGTCATCTAGTCCAGCCCCCCTGCAAGGAGCAGGGACGTCTCCAACCAGATCAGGTTGCTCAGAGCCCCATTCAATCTGGCCTTAAATGTTTCCAGGGATGGGGCATCTACCACCTCTCTGGGCAACCTGTTCCAGTGTTCCACTACCCTAATTGTAAAAAATTTCTTCCTTATACTAAGTCTGAATCTGCCTCCCTCTATTTTAAAACCATTACTACTTGTCCATGAGGCAGTGTAAGCTGCATCCCCGTTTCAGCAAAATTTTAACTGCTCTATTTTCTCCTGTTCTAATAATAATAACAATAATACCCATAACTTATTGACTACAGTAGGAAGACATAGGATACTGATTTCCTTTTCTTTGGAGTTTTGAGCCCAGAAGTTTAAACATTTGGGCATTACATCACCCTTTCTTGAGCTGGAGATTATAATGACAGAATCCCGTGGCTGACAAGACAAGACACATTTTTTCTCACCAGATTCTGCTACTCGGATACTTTACAAAGATGAAGTGAAAATATCTGTAGGTGTTTAAATGTTATATATTCATGCATTTATTTACACTTTAGTTATGCAATGTTAAATTTCCTCATCTTTGCAAAAGTAGAGCAAAAGTCACAGGGACTTAAAAGTACATAAACTGCAGGACTCTGTAGGCATGTTAAAAAGTGGATGTTAAAACACATATTTGAAAAAATACAGATAAGATCTTGTTAAAAAGAAGGGTGTATTTGGCTTTTTATGAAATTTATTCTTAGCACTTTTAGCTTATCTATAGTAGTCATTATCCAAAAATTGCCATCAAGACTAGCTTACATGTAAGAATTTCTTTTAACAAAAGTATGCTTTTTTTTTAAAAAAAAAAAAAAAAAAAAAAAAAAAAGAACAGAGGAGGACCATTTAATATCAGTAAATACTATAGTATCTACCATAACAGGTTCGTGTATATGTATATATATACATATATATATGTATATATATATATGTATATATATACATATATTTATATGTATATATATATATATTATGGAAATAAACTATTTAGTAAAAATATTGCATTACACTCTTCTCAAGCATTCACCTTTTGACTCACATTCTATTTAAATATTCTAACTTATTCAGTCTTCACTGCCGACTTCTGAATGACTGGATTTGGTCTCTCATTTACATTTGTCTTATGTGAGGGCTTACATACTATATACTGCACAAAAAGCATTATTAAGTAGCACATGCAATGTTTTATATATATTGCAAAACCAAACTCGATATCCACCACCAAGAATCTTCACGTTAATACTCTGAAACTTTTCATGTTCATTTAATACACAAACTATATTACATATATATTACTGTATGCACATGCAGGCATACAGTGCATTTTCCACCTAAATATATTGAAAAGTATTTTTCCTCATTCTGTTATTTCTATAATTCTGCTTTATTTAAAGTGTGTAAAGAAAGTAAAAAGGATTTGAGTAGAGAAAACCAGAGCTGACACTTATAACCTGGCTCTGGGGTTTGCTGTTAACAATTCAAAGAGCTAGTTAGCATATTTATGTTTCTAGCTGTTAGTTTCCATCCGTTCTAGCCATTGAAAATTTGTCAACAAGGTGGATTCAGCCAAGTGTAAATTATATTCAATGCTCAATGATAGAGAACAGAGATATCTATCTGCTTGAAACTACAGAAACTGCAGTGGCTGAAACTTTGAAATGCAAGCATTACAACTTGCCACACCAATCCCATGTGTGGATTTGCAAAAAAATTTCCACAGACAGGATTTTTAATATGCAAGACAGTTTTAAGAAATATCAATATTTTAAGAACAACATCCTAACAGATAAAATTAATTAGTAGTACATCATTACTTCATAGTTCGACATAAGATGTAAGAAGAGCTTCAAATCCAGTTTTAGTTTGTTTTTTTCTTAATACCAGAAAGGTGAGGAATTCAATCCCATAAGAATCTGAAGAACATCAAATCCAAGTGCCTCACATCTCAGGAAAGATTCTGCAGCAGGCTGCTGTCTTAACAAAGGCCAGTACAGGCAGCTGTCTTTCGGATTGAGGGTGGTGGTGACTAATACTTATTGTTTTGAAATTACTTCTGCTGCTGTGTCCTGATCTCTTTGGACTCAACATCTCAGTGGGACTTAAAGGAATTATGCATCCCACTGCAGTGTGAGATAGATGCAAAACTGCTCCGCTCTGTAAGGATGGAGATGGTCCTTTCTGTACACAGCAGCAGAGCTATCCACAGCTTGAGGCATACAAGAGACTTCTAGGAGGCAGTTAAATTTGCAAGTGACTTAAATTGTATTTTAGGTTTGAGAACACTTTTTTTTTTGTACATCTGATCCATGATCTGCAGACAAGTCTGACAGATGGGTCAGATAGAAAGATGGAGTAAACAAGCGAGATGGAAGAGTTAACTTGCAATGGTTAAGCACAAAGTTTGGAAGGAAGTACTTCATTCCATGCTGTTAAACCTTTCCTTCTGCAGGCAAAAGACTTCTGATGAGGCAGTTCTCTGGGAGCCAGGTAGCACATCTGGTTTGACCATTTTGCTTCTGTCAGATGACTTTGGGGTCAGAAAAAGCTGACTTTCCATCAAGAGGGACAATATTTGAACGACCTTTATTAAATTGTTGGTAGCTTTATTAAATTAACTGATAGCTGAGTTGTGCCATGGGTTTAAAAGGTGAACTCGCACTCTAGGCCTGTGTTTCTTTGAAGTATATAAAATTCATTTAGAAAATTACATAATTTCAAAAGAAGCTATGAAATGTATAATAGAATTAAGGTGTACTTTGACTCTCTGAAGGGATGGTGCAGGCATGGAACTTGCTAACATCATTCAGAAAGTAGAATCTAATTTTCTAAACTCAGTGACAAACTAATTTATACATGTTTTTCCATTCCTGATAGAAATAGACACTAAAGCTACCTAAACATAAGTTGTGAATTTTACATATTCCTGTGTGCTATCAGTAGAATTAATACTGTTAACTAAAACTAGCAGGTAAGGAACAAAAAATTTCCACTTGTACAAGCTTACTGTAGGCACAACAAAAGAGGAGACAGAATTTATACACCAGAAAGCTTTATCTCATGAAGCTTAAGAAAACCATCCCAGCTCTGCTTGGATTTTTTAAAATGTCTATTTGCAAAATTAACAAACTCAATTATCAAAGTCATCAAGATTCCAACATGAAGTTTTGCAGTGCCATTTACACATTTTTCTGTCCAGAGAAGAATAGCACTTGAGAGAGGGACAACACATAAAATTGAACATTACCACAAAATTCAGAATTACGTGAATAAAATACATATGCAGGGACAGAAAATCAATTTAAATTCTGGGCTGCATCAAAAGAAGGGTGGCCAGCAGGTCAAAGTAGGTGATTCTCCCCTTCTACTCTGCCCTGGTGGGACCCCACCTGGAGTACTACATCCAGCCCTGCAGCCCCCAACATAAGAAGGACGTGGACCTGTTGGAGAGAATCTAGAGGAGGACCACGAAGATGATCAGAGGGCTGGAGCACTTCTCCTGTGAGAACAGGCTGAGAGAGTTGGGGCTGTTCAGGCTGGAGAAGAGGAGGCTCCAGGGAGACCTTATAAGCAGTTTTCCAGTACCTAAAGGGCGTCTACAGGAAAACTGAGGAGTGACTTTTGACAAGGGCAGGTAGTGACGGGACAATAAGTAATGGCTTTAAACTGGTAGAGTGGATTTAGATGAGACATAAGGAAGGAATTCTTTACCAAGAAAGCGGTGAGGCACTGGAACAGGTTGCCCAGAGAGGTGGTGGATGCCCCATCCCTGGAAATGTTCAAGGTCAGTTTGGATGGGGCTTTGAGTGATCCAGTTTAGTGGAAGATGCCCCTGCCTATGGCAGAGGGGTTGGAACTAGGTGACCTTTAAGGTCCCTTCCAACTCAAACCATTCTATGATTCTATGAAATTATTCCATAAATCATAGTAAAAATAATGTGGGATTAAATGACAGCTGGAAAAATAGCTAGAGATTGACACCCTTGAATTACAAATATACCATTTCTAATTTTGCCCTCACTTAAATTCCATGATATTCCAGATGAGTCAATAAAGGTATAAAAAATGTGAGATAAAACATGTTTGGTTGTTACTGATTTCAGATAGGAAGGCTCATGACAATGCAGCTCTCAGGGGTGAGTAAAAATAGAGAAGATGGAAAATTGATCTTAAACAGTTTCATAAATTAGCCTTGAATTAATCAACTCAAAATGTCTGCTTTAAAAATGAAATTAATTAGCTAATGTCTCAGCATTAGCTAATGCCTAAGTGTTATAAAGATATAAAGGACTTAACTGAAACTAATTGTTATTGTTTCTATCATTAATTAAAATACATCAGCAGTAAACAAAATACATGCAAAATATCTTGCCACTGGAGAAGGATGGAACCTACATTAAACATTTAAGTAGTTAAGTCCTGTTCTCAGATTCTTTCTGCTGTAGGGTAGGCACACACTTGTCTCCGTCATACTCAAAAACATGCAGTCTTTATATAAAAAAGTGTCAAATAAGATCGATTACAAGCAGGTAAAACATAGTCTCTCCATGCATGGAGCGTGCATATTAACAAAACACTGCAGGATTCACACAATATGTTCATTATAATATAAAATAATATCACCATATTTAATACCTTCACATCCTCTTTCTATTTGTCCATTACAGAAGAGAGCATCTGAGATTAGATCCGGGAGCCGTCCATTCAAGTCAACTGAAGCAAGACAGCCTTGGAATCCCTCTTTTGCATGTACCAGTTTTGGCAAGGACTTATACATTTCTTTGGCCACTCCTCCAATATACAAATCACCTGTTAAGGAGAAATAAATATCAGACGCAGAAAAAAACCCTATAGGATCTTTGACCTGCTTGATCTTCTGGCCTTTTTATGCTGAATGACAGGTATCTCAGAAAAACATTCTTCAAAATAAATGTAGGATAAAACACTGATAGCACATATGACACAAAAAGACATTGCAGGACTATATTTTTTCAAATGCATGTATAGATTTCACATCTGTATGACCAATTACTTGGAAGTACCTGGATGTGTCAGGGTTTAACCCCACTCAGGACCAAGCTATGCAGTCTCTTGCTCACTCCCCCCACCCTCCAGCAAGGCAGGCAGGAGAACTGGTAAAGGCGGCAAAACTCATTGAGATAAAAAAAAAGTTTAAAAGAGTAACAGAAGAAAAAAAAACAGAGATGGAAAACAAATAAACAAAAACAATAACAGAAAATACTTAAGCACATAGTTTACAGTACAATAGCTCACAGCAGATCCCAATGCCCAGTTTCATCTCAAGGCTGAAGCAAGAGGCTTTTCTCATCACCCTTCTCACTTATACACTGAGCATGATGTCACAGGATATGGAACAGCCATTGGACCAATTTGGGTAAAATATCCCAGCTGTGCCCCCAGTCACAGGTGCCAACAGCTCCAGTTCCTCTCCCAGCTCAGATGAAAATTAACTCTATCCTAGCTGGAACCAGGACAATATGTTATGTCTGTGCCAGCTCATATGTACAGGAAACATGCATCTATTTCACAGACAAGGATTCAGTCACAGAATGTGCATGTAGAAATGCATCTAGCATTGATGCATGTTGTTAGCATACTCAGGAAACTTGATCACAGATCATCCTAATTATGGATCAAGCAGGCTGAGATAAAAGTGGAGCACCAAGATCCACTTAAAGTCCATATATCCAGAATTATCCATTTAAAAGCATACCAAGAAATACAGGGTTTAGGGACACATCTAAGGAGAAACTTAGGGATACTATTGTTAAGCAGTGAAATGACTGATTTTCTTCACCAAAATTCATACCCTGTGTCAGTCATGTGGGAACAGGGGGAGTTAGATGCCCTTAAAATGGCAATCTGCATGCTGACCAAACAGAGTTTTATTGAAAAAAATAATTCTGATAACAGACACATATTATAAACAGCTCTCTGATGAATCTCGGTCAACTTACTCAGGACTGAAAGCTAATGCTTTTCTTCCTTTAAATAATTCATAGCTCTGAGACTTTCTTTGCAAAGACAACTATAACTTTTAAACACCGAGGGAGGGGATGCTTTTTTGTTTTAAAATAATTCAAGATGTGCCTTTCCTTCATATGTTTGGTGTCTCTGACAGGAGACACTGTTCTGACAGGCAGAACAGTGATCTTTCAAACTAACATAACCTACCTTCCTAAAGTGTGGCTTAAGTGTCAGGCTACTGGTTTAACTAGCTTTTAACATAGCTTTTCCTGAAGACTTGTTGCAGAAACCAATCTGAGTTTCACTTGGCCAGAGAGGGGAAGCATGCTTAGCGTGTACATAACCCTAGCAAAAAGGCTTCAGTCCTTCTGGCAGGCAAGATGTGCTTGATTTTTTTGGTCACAGACAGAAAGGAATAAAACCATGGTTTTCCTACATCTTGCATGAGTTTACTGCCCTGCTCTGTTATCCTCTAGCTCAGGAAAAGCAGCCACCTTTGCAAGCCTGGCGGGAGTGCTCTGAGCACACCTATAGGCATGCCTAGGCACACTGGAAGAGGACCACCTGAGCTTCTGAGGAGGACTGAACCTGTCTGAAGGAAGGTGCTTACAGGAACATCTGACTCTCAAGCAGTGACAAAATTCTTACTGTACCTATGCGTTAAATCTTCCGTGATGACATGTTTTATGCTATCATAAATTTCCAATAGACAGTCTGAATATATATTCTAATCTACATTGTGTATTTCAGTACGTCCCCTAGTCTGGATGATTTTGGAGCCTACGCCAGAGAATGTACCAAAGACTGTTTCTGCATCACCTCAAATGCAAAATTATTGATTTCCTAAGTGTTTACCAAGCTTTTTAGGCAGATTTATAGTGACAGAACTCAGAATGTACTAGCAATCATCACTACCCCATGTGGCTAATTTTAATCTCCCTCTTATCAGTATAAACTGCAGTCACACCTTTTCCTGGTTCTCCTGGCATACTTGCTTGTTCATAAGTGAGTGCAATTTAGTGCTGTTTGCAATGGTTTACAGTTTGCTTGCAAGGAAATGGCCTGAAACAAACAAATGTCAATCAGACTGTGAAAAATTTTTAGTCACTACATATCAGCCCTAAAACTCAACTGCATTTGAATTAGTGAAACAGAGATAAAAAGCTTAGAAACATGCATATTATTAATCTTATAAGCCATCCAACGAAAAGTCTTAGCAATCATTATAGTAATGTACTAAGAAACCTCAAGCTTTCTCCGTTCCATGTAGATAATTTGAAAAATAAGATATTGCATTCCTCTAGAGCTTTCAGGTACAGTTTAAATCTCAGAAGCATGATATTAGACATAGCAGATTAAAATATAGTGATCCATATGTTCCCACAAGTGGGATGTAATTCATTCACAGCAGAAAAACAACTGTATTTTTCAACAAGCTGAACTGGAAACAAAGTAAAAACTCTCCTTCATTATGAAAGTTCTTCATCTTTTTCTCAGATTGAACATCTAGAAAGTAAAACCCTTCCCAGTTTCCTGAAGTTCTGTGCTTTCAGTCATTGTCAGCACAGAATACAGAGACATAATTAATCTCTATTGATTCCAAAAGACTTGAAAGAGGGAAACTCCAGAGAACAATACTAAGAAAATCATACCTATGCCAAAAAGGTTAAACTTGGTCTATTGGACATGACACATGCAACCTCTTCTTAAAACTCCCAACTTGTATACTGTCCAAACAAACATTTTTATTCTGTGACTGGTTAAACCTTTAAAACTGGAAACTTTCAAATTGATCCCCTGCTAGTTCCTAAGATACATCCCACAAGCTTATTGAGATTGCTATATACAATCACATAGCAATTATCATTTATGATTAATGGCTAGTAGAAGTCCATGTCACTGTGCCAGGATATGAACCTGAACTCAGAATATTTGCTCCTTTAAAATATAAACTGGAATATTTTCAAATAGGTTTCATATGCACAGAAGTACTATACACTAAGTTGAGTCTAAATAAACTGTAACTGTGTTGTTTAGTGTCAGTTCTTTAAGAATATTGATAATTAGAACTGATAATTATATATTATCGAAGATATAGTTTCCACAAAAAAAGGCATCTTCTGCGTAATATTTTAACTTTGTTAATGTTAAAAATAACTTGAGTTCTGCCTCTGCCCTAGTTAATAAACTACACTAATACATATCATATGTATTGAGCAGCCATATTGACTACTAGATGTTACCTTTTATAAAGCAAATACAAGTACTTTTATTACTACAGACTAAATCTTTACCAGATTTGATATGAAATGTGGTTTGAGTTTGCTGTTCATGCAATAAAAACATACTTTCTCTCAGAGACAGAATTTTATTAAGGGATAGACTGTGGAAGTAAAACCCAGATTTTTTTTTTTTTTTCTAAAGCTATTTAAATTTTTTCACTTGGTTATTTTTTTCATATTTTCCACCAAAAATGTTCTGCATAGCTACTTTTATTTCAGTTAATCACATGCTTTATTTCCACCTTCATCTCAACAAAGTAGTTTCCTCAAAACTCCAGCATTAGAAATTCAGACAAGATAGAATTGCAGAAAATGTTTTTAATGAAAATATTTGTATATTGAATGTGCATTAGCAGAGGTTCAGAAAAGATAAAGGTTGTCCCTGCTCTCAGTAAAAGACACCAAAGGAATCAACATAGTTTGTAGAAATTCTCAGGTTTTCTCCTCTATTTAACTCCTTAAGTAAGTACAGCTTTACTACTGGAAATGTTACATGCTCTAAAGCAGGCTTTTAATCCCTTGTGTATCTGCCTACCTACCCTTATGAATTACATGTAAGTTATTTCATTAACTAAGGTATCACAGTTCATCAGATCGATAGTATGAGATCAGGACACTATCTAAACCAGCTGCAACCTAAATGCAATACTATCACAACACTGCTACCACTGAAAATGCGTGACCATTTCAGGAGTTGTGCATGATAGAAAATGCAATTTATTTCTTTCTTTCAACAGGTGAGCATTGTTTAAGTACATATAGAAAGGGATATACCTGTATTACAGTGCTAACCATAGTTTCTGGAACTAAAGTTTGCCTGTTACCTTTCACACATGTATTTTACTCTTATTTTATTTTTAAATGTATTCCTGAAAAAAAAATCTCCATTTTTTTAATCATAATCATCCTGACTTACCTTAATTCATAAAGGAAAATAACCGATAATTCTAAAATAAATCAACTTGCACAAACAAAGTAGCAGGTAGTTAAGAAATGGGTGAGGGAATAGAGTGCTCCTTCTGATCTCTGGAGAGCATCTTATTTGAGAGCAGATGCTGCTTAATCTCACAACTCTCCTCTTACTTACATTAGGAGTCAGTACCCAGAGTTATTCCCTTTTATTTAGAGAGGGAGGATTGTTTCCTCCCTTTGTTTTTCTGAGGCCAAAAAAAAAAAGAAATGTATGCTGCAATGTTTCTAGCTGGCATGTTCATTATACAGGCCTGAGGAATCAGCTGGAAAGCAGCACTTCCAAAGCTATACCTACAAATCATAGAATCATTTAGGCTGGAAACATGGCATTAATAGTACTGGTCAGTTATACCATTAGCACTGACAAAGAGAAGAATTTAGTGAGTTTAATTAGTATCTTTTACAGGTAATACATATCTATGTTTATTCTAATGGGAGCTTTTCTATTTACACCTGTGTTTCTCTTTTCTGACTTAGAGCTGATTTGTGCTTTGAGTGAATTTAACACAGAAACAAATTGCTAGCTAATAAATGAACTCAAGTTTTCAATGTATTCATTATTGGAATCACACTTACGAAAAAATGCACAGAACACCACACAACAGTGACTCACGCACAACTGCTGGTGAAAAAAATACTGCCAAATCCTTCTGTAATAACTCATCTTTTTTTTTTGGTTTTTTTTTTTTTTGTTCCAAGTGTCCATATTTCTTCAAAGTAAGGACTTTTCAAGTGCTAAATGAAGGAAATATAAAATAAAAATTGAAGATGCTGTTCAGAAGTATCTTATAATTTGGCATTACTGACATTGCTGACAGGTCACCCCAGAGACTTTCCTCCTTTCCTGATTCGTGTCCACACCCAAGAATTTTTAAGCAATATGTACTGGTGGGCAAAAACTATTTATTTACTTTAATGACTATCATTGTCTTCAAGCACTAGTAGAGAGGAAATTATTATCCATTTTCAGCAACATGTAAATACTGCTCATGGAACAAGTAGTTTAACCAGGATATAGTTAGGGTTCTTTACTCTCCAAATCTGTATGTTTTGTTGTACATATCTGCTGTTCATTTCTTGAACACCATTCCCAACAAGACATGAACACCATTCATTCAAATATGGTTCCATGTATGAATGCAAACACAACACAAAGGAGGAAATAAAACAGTAGAAGTAATTGTCACTTGTTTTTTTTTTTCACAATGCATAATGATAATATCCCTGGAATGTTTCTATATGACTGCTCAAAGGCATCTTCAAATCCATCGCTCTCTCCAAAAGTAGATATTCTCCCCTTCATGTCTTGTTGTGTTGCTCGTTTCAACTGTACTTTCAGATATTCTGTTAATTTATCTTTCATTTTAGAAGACATTTCCCTATCTTGTTTCTAATGTCACATTGTACTAAATCACTACTAGGAACAAAAGTGTTTCTGCTCTATACTAGAGCAGTATTACTGCCCCAAGAAAGAGATGGATAGTCCTGGCACAACACAAGGAATTCTGAAAGCACAACAGGCATGTCCACAATTCCTTTATATGACATATGAAAATACAAAGGAACATCTGGCTGTTGTGAAGCCAAGGTGTCAGGCACACTTCTCTCCAAATACAGTATTTCAAAATGATCAAGCATATAACAGCTTCTTCCCTGAGGCAGATAAAGAGGAATGAAGACTGTAAAGACTGAAAAATACCATAGGGAAAGTCTAATCTCGAAAGAAAGAAGTGCCCACTTTCTTCGAGTCTTTCATAAAACAGATGATTTGCTGTTATAAGATCAATAGAAATCACTTTGTAGTGTCTTAATAATTGCACAATGAAATACCAGGTGGAACTCAACATGAGAAGATGCACACAATCCCAAGTCATGATATTTTTGAGGCAGCTGTAATGTGAAAATAAACTGCTCTCACACAAGATGAATATGCACTGACTTAAACACAATAGACAACATCCTGATCTTGAATCAAGGAATATTGTTTCAAATTAAGATATTAGGTAGGCACCTAGATACCTTTGATATTCAACGAAATATAGGAGCCTACTTGCCCTTGATGATCTTCTCTCTCCAACACAAAAAAGCACCTACCTACCATTTACTTTGTGCAATAGGCAGAGCAGAGTGGTGGCTTTTCTTTCAGATATGGTGTTTCAACACACATTTTAGAAAATAAATTGGGCCTGAACAGCAGATGAGTGGTGATTCTAGAGTTTTTCCCCACTTTCATTATTCATGACTAAATGTTTACTTTTTGTTCCATATAAAAAAAAAAATAGTTGATCCTTTAAAAATGTTGATGAAATAAAATTTTTCTTTTTTAAATAAATGAAGAAGCCTGCTGTGATTATAACTCAATAATAAATTGAAGGACCATTGACAAAGACTTAAATGATGCATCCACACAGCTTCTGCAGCACATACGCTCTAGCATATGGCTTTTCAAATCTTCCTTTACAGTAAAGAATATGCACTTGCTGCGCATTCACAGGCCTGTTGGTGCTATAGCCAAGCACGACTGAATTTTTTCTACCACTTGCAAGGGCACTTGAGGGAAGACATGAACTTGTAAACTTAGTGTTTTATGCCCACTTACTCACTTCAAAGAGTCCATTCCGTAGCTTCAGTATTGATTTGTAGTTGAAGTCTTTTGGTTTTGATGTGATTTTTGAGGTTGTTTTTTTTTTTTTTTTATTGAAGAAAAGTAGGCATTTCAAATATTTTTCCTGTTGGAGTGATGAATTTCATCACTTTTAAACTCTCTTTCACCTAAGAAGGAAAAGGGCAGCTAGTTTCCTTGTCCAGGCTCTGCTGAGTTATCTGTCCTTTCAAATACTTTAAGGCAAAAGGCAATTGTATGATGTGACAGGTGGTGTCTTCCATCTTCCACATTCCCTGTACTGATAACCAAGCAAGGCAAAATGATTACAGGCAAAAAAGGGAATTTATGGGTTAGCAAGTCGCTTTTTTTGGGGGAAGGAATATAGAAACTGATCTTTTTAGCCCAATTCTACACTACCTTCAGTATCTTCCCTGAATACCCCATTAAAGTTATGAGAAAAAAGAAATTACCAGCACTGAAATGCTGGCACTGTGGGTTTTCTTTGGTCATCCTTATTGGCATATAGGACATATAGGACATACTGTAGTTATTTGTCCAGAGAATTTAACTTTGAAGATAATTCCTCCCTTGGCTGATATTGTTCTTTTTATAGTTTCAATGTAGCACTGTACCCTAATCCACACTGACAGAAAAAAAGGCAGTGAGGATTAAGAGGTACCAGAGAGAACTCACAGCTGATGGGTGCACAAGAAAGAGCTCCTTACAGATTTCTTTTGCCACTAATTTCTATGAAAGTCCACACTGGAGATAAACCTCCTGCTCTACCTTTCTCCAAGTCTCCCAATTCCATCACACTACTCATAACCACACTACTCTTATAACTGCATTGAAGACTTTCTGCTATGCTGCTCACTGTTTTACATCTCAGCTCTGCTGGATGTGCTCTCCACTTCCATATTCACCTCTTGGTGCTGTTTTCACTCCCATTACACTTTTTGGCTCTGTTCAGAACTGCTCAATGCTTATGCAAACATGCCCATGTTTCACAAGCAAGCAAAGCTATATGGTAGAAAGTGGGAGAGGAGAAGGAGACACAGGGAGGGCAACGGCAACGACATGACAATGTCCTTAGCAGCTAAGTTTTCAATAGACAAAAGTAGATACTCAAAAGGTAAGTGCTCAAGTCTGAACATTCCCTTAGATTTTTCCCGGTAAAAACCCATCATTTCCCCAACACTCCCATTCTCAAATTGTTATATGACATAAATGTTGAAAATTAAATATCATTATGAGGTGATTCTTGCTAACTGTAGAACTGTAGTCACATAGGTTAAATTTTATATGAAATCTATTTGTTCTTAGAGGGAATGGGAATCTTAGAGATATATCTCGTTTGTTAGAAGTTAGTCTAGCATGTCTGGGGTAGTTAGGAGGAGTGGTAGAACAATGGTAGGTCCCAAACATCACCTGTAAAAATAGGCCCTGAGTCATCATTTTGGAAAACTCAAGAACAATGCGACCTTGTGCTCAAGACCATATATGGAGATTTCAAGGAGGACTTCAATCAGTGAATTTGAGGAGGGGGCGCTCTGACGACCCCCAAGACCACCAAAAGACCCTCAACTCAAAAGACTGAGCATGCACAAGTGGGTGGGGAAATATTATGATCTCTCAGAAAGTTAATGTTTATGTATAATATTTCTCAGAAATCTAGTGAATATGTATAACAGGTGTGTATTTAACCTGCGCTGTTGATTGAACAGGTGCGCATGCTAGGCGGAGTGATCCCCCGTGCGCCCAGCGCTGCAATAAAGGAGTGCCTGCTTCTTAATTTCTCATTGCTGTTAAGGAGTTTTATTCTGGATTTTGGTAACAAAATGACATGTATTCTCAAACAATAAACAGCTACAAAAAAATGATCAATGATCTGGACAAAGGGATTGAGTGCAACCTCAGTAAGTTTGCACCAAAATGGACCAGAGTGTTGGTCTGCTTGAGGGTAGGAAGGCTTTACCAAGGAATCCGGACAGGCTGGACCAATGGGACAACATGAATTATATGAGGTTCAACAGGGCCAAGTGCCAGGTCCTTCATTTCATTCACAACAATCCCACACAATGGTACAGGCTTGGGGAAGAGCGGCTGGAAAGCCACCTGACGGAAAAGGACCTGGGGGTGCTCATCAATAGCTGGCTGAATATAAGCTAGCAGTGTGCCCAGGTGGCCAAGTAAGCAAACAGCATCTGGGCTTGTATCAGGAACAGTGTGGTCAGCAGGAAGAGGGAAGTGATCATGCCCTTGTACTTGGCAAAGCTGAGGCCCCATCTTGAACACCGTGTTCAGTTTTGGGCCCCTCACAACAATACAGACATTGAGGTGCTGAAGCACATCCACAGAAGAGGAACAAAGCTGATGAAGGGTCTGGAGCGCAAGTCTTACAAGTAGTGGCTGAGACAACTGGGATTGTTTAGGCTGGAGAAGAGAAGGCTGACAGGAGACCTTTTAGCTCTCCATAACTACCTGAAAAGAGGTTGTGACTAGGTGGGTGTTGGCCTCTTGTCCCAATTAGCAAGTTATAGGACAAGAGAAAATGGACTCAAGTTGTGCCAGGGGAGGTTTATATTGGATATTAGGAAAAAATTATTTACCGGAAGAGTGGTCAGGCACTGGAATAGGCTGCCCAGGGAAACAATGGAGTCACCATCCCTGGAAGTATTTAAAAGATGTATAGATGTGGCACTTCAGGACATGGTTTAATGGTGGATTTGGCAGTGTTAGATTTATGGTTGGACTTGATCTTAAAGGCCTTTTCTAACCTAAATGATTATATGATTTCTTTTTGCTTCTTTTCCCCCTTGAAGACTAGATGGAAAGCACTGGCATTGAAAAAGATTAAACAGATTTAAAATCAAAGCAGTCTGCTTGTCCAATGGACTGTAAGTAAAGTCGGTGATGCATGTTAAATGGTAAATAATAAATCCTAATTGCCATGTAAATGTGTGTGGTAATCCATCTCCCACAGAATTGATGCTATGCCAATTACTCTATATGAGGGGGATGGTTGTGGTGGAGAGGTGAGGCATTCAAGCACATCAAATGTCCTTCATTTCTTTCCTGTTCTGACCACTTTTGTTCATTGTATACACCTGAAAAATAGACAAAAATCTAATTAAGGGGGCATTTTCATGGCACAGTATACTTAGATTTTCCTTCCTACTGATATTCTTCTTCATTTACTCATTCTCTGCTTCAATAGCCAACACATGCTTTTAGCATAGGATTGTAGAGGGAAACTTTTTATCTAAAGTTATCAACTTCTCGATCAAGACAATCACCTCCAGACTCTGAGGATATTGTACAAAACAGCAATTTTGCAAAAAAAGGACTGCTCAGTCAGAATATCAAGATCCATGAGGATGGCGCTCTCATACCCACAGCAGCACATTTTGAAAACAAGTTTAGGACATGCATCTTGGCTGGGGGAGTGTTAGGATTCAGGAAGATGTATTTACGCTAAATATTCAGATTTTTTTTTTTTTGTCAGTTTTAAGAGCATACGTGTTTCTTATATTATCCTTAGCATAACTCTTACTTAGTATTCCAGAAGGGCTTCGAAGAAAGTTCACAATCAGCAATGGTAATAATCTGCATGCCAAACAGCTGTAGAAATGTAGGCAAATCTATACATTTGTATGTGTGTAAGATATTGAAAAGAGTAGGAGAGAAGAAGCAGAAAGCAAAAAGTTTCTGTCACCATGGAGTGATCTGAAAGACCACGGCAATGTTGTTGACTTCATAGAGCTCAGCACAAACGCTAGAGTATTTTCTTTAATTTTGATTTAATCCAGAAGTACTGGACTAGATTTTTTTTTTTCTCCATCTCATAATTTATGAAATCTGGATACAATTTCTGAAGACTTAGCATTGCCAAAATTATTTTCACAGCCTGTTAGACAGCATAGCCGTTTAGAAGCAGTATATGACAAGTTGCAAAGAAAGGAGGATAAAGGAATATGCATTAGACCAGGTTGTCCAATCTCCTATTGTTAATGTGCCTGTATATCTTTGCTACACAGAAAGTCTCAAAGAAGACCTCTCAGTTTTAAGATCTTTATTTTTCCATCCGTACAGAGGCTGCTTTCCCAACACTATCAGGAAGACAACAGCTGCATTTGCTGTTGTATACTCCAACAGGTCACATTAGGAAGATATATTTACTGTTGACAGTATTTGGAACTCTGCATTTGGAACAGAACGTTATTTCTGCATGAAGAGTTCACAGCCCACTGGCAAGGTCATTACAATTAACTCATGCATGTTTATTTGAGAAATCCAAGCATTAATATTTGTTCATTTGAACGAATTTATGTTTTTTTATAAAATGGTTTTCTGTGCTTCTTAAAGCTTTTTTTCTTAGTAATAGAAAGATGAAGGGTCACTGCTATTGATAGAGACCTCATAATATAGAGAAGAACATATAATGCCACAACAACAATAATAATGGGCTCAATATAAAACAATGGGGACAAATATTATAAGAAGTTGAAATCATTTTAATTTCCATTGCTGGAACAAGAAGTTCTCCTTATGGTCAAGACTAATTTAGCTTAGTTTTGCATAGCATGAATAACCTATTCTGACAGGCAAATGAAATATCAATAGTTTAAGTGACTATTACAAATTATCAATGAATATGCGAGGCTAGTAAATCTACTGATAATTTAGTTAATCACATTCAAAGTTTAAAAGGATTAATTAATTGTCAAGTGAGTCTTTCTGTATATGGAAGTAGTATATTTAAATTGCATTTGCAAAACCACTGAGGTGATACCAGAAATTAATATGATTACTTTTCTTTCAAGGTGCTTCAGATTAGGCTGTTTTCACTCTATAGAAGAAAACAGCAAATGAAAAGGCAAATGTATATAGCAGCCGCATCCGTATCTCTCAAAGGAACAGAGGAAGCCAGAGGCCAGTGAAGAGCTACAGAAATAAAACAGACAAGATTTCCAGACAGGATTTTTAAATCCAAGGAAGTTGATTCTGATGCATGCTCTAATATGAACAGCATATTTTCAGGATGCAGTGATATAACAGCATAGGAATAACATATGACTTACACTGGACTCCAAAACTGGCATTTGGGAAGGTCACGTGGAGTGAGACATGTTAAAAGTATGGATATCAGTTCAAAAAAGCAAGTCTTAAAGATGCATGATATGCTGCACAGGCAGAAAAAAAATAAAATCATCAACGTTGAGTTAGGTAGGATTTTTTTGTGATGGTGATTTCCTTTTAAAAAGAAAATATAGTTAGCTCAATATAAAAATTAGGATGATTGCAGCTCATGCTGGAGGATACAGTATAGCTAGAAAGTTTGGAATAGGATAGGATACTGAAGTATTGAAACTATCAACTCCTAAAAATGTTTGTAGCTACTTATTGTTAAATCCAAAATAACAGCAGCATTCCTTAGCTTTTCATTTTGAAAGAGTGCAATATTTTAACTTTGAATTCAAATTTATAAATAATTAAAATGCTAAAATATTTCAATTTTCTTGTGGATTCTTGTAGGGTTTTGTATGTCGAGGAAGGTGAGGAAAACTTTGGGGATTAAAATAGTGCCTGTATGTGCAGGAGAGAAGCAAAAGGTAAATGGATATAAAGTAATGCTTGAGGATGTTGATCCTCCTTGAAAGCAGATCATGTGTCTTCAAATACTTATTTAAAATAAATAAATAAATAAATAAATCTGACAGGACTCTGATTTCCCACACCACAGGAAGAATACATGGAGAGGGAAGAGATGTTTTAATACCTACAGTCTGAACAATGGAGACATCTTTTCTTTGGCAACAGTGAGGAACAAGAGCACAAGTTAAATTACACTTTCACGTGCATTTTTGTGCCCCTTCAAGGCTACTCGGACCCCTCAAACCGTAACAGCACAGCATCAAGAACGGCAAGCAAGAATTTCCCTCCACCCAACTATTTTGGTCTGTGAAGGCCTTGAATTGTAGGCATGCTAACCATCTGAGTGACACTGAATGCAGGACAAGAAATCTGGTCATGAAATACATGCAAGCAAACTTGCTGTGTAACCAAATGTTGGCAGGCTTGAGCTGCACTGCTTTTGCTGTTAAGACTCGTTTATCTTCACAAGTTATCTGCTAGAACTGCACCTAAGTACACTTTACTAATAACCTCTGCTAGGCAAAATAATACAGTTCTTGGAATGCAAACGTAAAACTATTTCCACTTATTTATTTGTCTCCAATTTATAATTTATCCGTTTAACTACAGCAATAATTTAGCTGGAGAATTTAATGTAAGAGTTTCCACAGGTACCCACCAGAATCCACTGAAGTTGTACTAGAGGTTATGCAGGGAACCCACATCAGTAACAACAGACTTTCTAAGCTATGTAGCCAAATCCTACACTCAAAAGGAAACATATAGTGGAAATTCTCTCCCATATTTTTATTGCAACTGTCTGCTTTCCTAGACAACTGGCATCCTGTGCAGGCTTTACAACACAATCTGTGTGATATCTTTGTACCAAATTCACTGTGTATTTGCAAAAAAAAAAAAAGTGCATATATGGATTTATCTTTCCAGGATTAGCTTTGATTTCAGCATCTGAAAACTGGTAACTCTACAATTACTCAAAAAGGCTGCAAATGCTATATTATCTGTGCACTTTTATATTTCAACTAATGCTAACTCTGGTTAAACAGAATTATTGATATCACTACCGGGAAGTATAATTTTGAATTTGCTTTGTTGCTAGAGCTATAATAATATAGGAGAATGAATTAAACCTAGCTGCCTGTGTCAGTAAAGTGTATGGGGTGTTAATAGCATAACAGAGATGTGTCACCACATGAAACAGTGACATAAAATAGAAAAGAACAACCTACAGGAAAGCGTTTCAACTGAATACAAAATAAAAAATAATAATGAAAGGCAATTTTTTCTCCTTTTAGCTAAAACATATCAGCTTGAACTCCACCAAAAATCCAACAAAAAATCTCATGATGTATGCTGTGCCATGTTTAAAGAAGCTAAGTGAAATATAATATGATACATTAAAAAAATAAAATGAAACATACTACTACGAGAAGTCAGAGGTTAAGGACCTGTGTACATTAGACTAGTTTGAGAAAGGTGCTTAATATATTTTACAGTACTGAATATGTAAGGCTTGTTATTATGTTACTAGCCACATTTCCTGGGTGGTGAATTACAGAAAATCTGCTTCTAATATAATTCACCTTCCTCGCTTCAAATCTCAGAATGTTTTTTCATACTCTTCAGTTTTTTTCCATTGGAATTCAAGGTTAGAAAATGTACCAGCTATGGATACAGTTTTACTTCAAAAGGGTAAAGCAAAAGTAGGATTTTCAAAGTGAAGGAAACAAAGGAATGTTGGATTTTATAGGTTATACTCATTGATGAGCTTTCTCTGTGGAGGCACTAAGCTGTACATTTAGTGAAATAACAGTGCCCTCTAGTGCCTTTATTAAGCACATCGGTCAAAGTTTTTTTTCCTCCTTTATTAAATGAAGCAAACACACCAAACCACCACATTCAGTATGGAAAGGCTGTAGAATAAAATACTGTGTTAACTTAGTTATCAGTTCTTAAAAGGATTGGTTTTCCTACTAATGTCTATTTAATATACGGGGGGCGGGGGGGAAGCAGATTAAATACATATGCATAAGTAGTACTTTTTATTGCAAAAAAATGTGAAAGAATAAGGTGGGTGTTTTCTCTATAGCATCAAAAATAACATTTAAGTATTGCATTTTCTCAATAGACATTGATCATATTTACAAGAAAATAAAAATAAGAAAGAACACAGCACAAATCTCAAATAAAATTTTGAGAATGGGCGTGAGCCATCCAAAAAGCTTTAATTTATAAACCAAGCATTTCTGAAAAAGAAAGAGGCCCTTATTGAAGATTATGACATATCAAGATACAGTTTTCACAGTCTTTTTTACAATCTTAATAGCACTTTCAAGTGAAGCAAACATGTAAAATATCACAAAATCCGGAATAATTACTAAGGTCAGCTCATTATTTGTGACTCAGAGGTACTTAAAAGAAAATCCAGCAAGAAATAAGCTCTTGATGGAATATTAATACCTGCTTTGAACATCTTGGCTTTTGAAATGTTAAATTTTCTATGATTGTTATGAAATATTGGTTTTCCTAAGAAGAACTTTTATAAAGACTGTTAAAATACACAATACTTTTTCACAAGACAAGAACATATTTTCTTATGTCTGATTAGGTATGTAGTATTTAAAAAGTATATTTATAAACCCCTTCAGAAAGATAGTTTCCTCTGATGCAAATTAGCTTTTCAGAAGCCCATCCTTACAACCAATTTACTATCACTTATTTTAAAATATACATATATATCAGTTTAGTTTGTAAAAATGGATCTTAAGAATTTAGCTGGATATATAAAATGTAGGTTTAAACCTATAAAACTGAGTTTATCCTATACTTCAATTGAAACTACAACACATTACTTATTTAGGTGAGTATACGTTCACGATTCAATGCATCTGGCAACTTGTATTTATAACTGATTCATTGGAAGACTGTCATATAAGATCACTTTACTTACAAGATATTTTAGGATATCAAAATACTGTATTGTATTTATTTTCCTGACAAAAGGTAGGGTTTATGTGGAATATGGAACAGTGCGGGACAGATCAAAATGTTCCCCAGTTCTCTGATATAGAGATCATCAGTTCTACAAAGCCTTTGTAGTCATACTGTAAAGCTTGGGCTGTGGTTTCTGCATGCCACTTACACAACTTATGCTCATGTAAAAATTAGGTCCTTTTCACAGACATTTTAGAGCTCCTCTAGTCCCTCAATTATCTTTTGGTATATAAGGGCCACTCTGTGTTCTTACGATTTCCTACTTTTTTTTTTTCCTGTGGCATTTTCACACATTTACAGTTGTACCTAACTGTGCAGAACTACTGCTGAACTAGCATTGTTAGGCTAACATAAAGAATATGTCATCTCTTGTGATCATGTTAAGTATTATCAAATAAAACATTTCATATAGTATTACAAAATTATACTGTACTTTACATACATTATTTATTCAGGTTCCCATTCTGTAATGACCTTCACTGTGTGTTATACAGAAATGACTGTACTTACTTTTGAGATCTAAATTTCTGGCTCCTGCTGTGCTCTGCGTTGTGATTTTATTGTCAATCTTTACAGTGTGGAGATTGTTGGTATCCCTTGATATCATCACATTATGCCACTGGTTGTCATTCAGAGGTTTATTGGAACTTCCTTTGATGAGATTTGCACCATTTCCCAAGTCAAACACATAGTGTAAATACCTGGGAAAAGAGAAAAAAAATTGGAAAAGTTTCCTTTTTCTTTACATAGAAAAGGGGCACCAATTAATGTCTAAGATTCCCTATTTCCTTGCACTCCTCAGTAGTGCTGGTGAAACCAGAAGACCACAATGAATGCCAAATGAAGAAGCAATCTTAATTCAGAGAAATCACCATTTAGATGAGCTGAGATGCAGTCCCAAGTTTTTGGAAAGTAACGAGCACTCCATGTACCAACACATGCATACATACGTAGAGAGACAACAAGAGGAACGCTACAAACTAGTACTTCTTTGTGGTAAACACCATAGAAGTTATACCTATTATTTACTTTCATTTTTTTCAGGCATCTAGCTTCATCTGAAAGAAAAAGTCACAATAAAACATACAAAGTTGAACATGAAGAAATATTCATCTATCACGTATGTCCAGTCAGATAAAGATTTGTATCCTAAACTTCCCTTTGTATTTCTCCTGTCTACACATTTTGAATAGACTGGTTTTGTCATTATGCTAACCCATACATACCCTTTTACTAATTCAACCACAATGAAATCATTTCCATCGCCACTGTTATAAAGTATCAATCCATCCAGAGAGGTTGTTTTGAACTGGAAAAAAAGGTGCATAGATGTATATGCTTGTAGTGTGGCCAATGCAACATAACTTGCTTTTGTTTTAAAGGTTACTGGGTCTGCTATGATGTTCCTGAACCCAAATCTTGCATTGAGCTCACAATAATCGATGTCTCCGTTTTTACATAAGTCAATGTACGCCATGCCATTAAACGTAAGACTTTGTAGATGCCCAATGAAATTAGAAGGCACAGAAGACAGGTAACGCCGTTCTGTTATTATTCCTGTTTCTATGTTGTGGAATTCCAGTCGTGTATGATCCCCAGCCATTTGACCTTTAAATAGTAACAAGAAAACATGTTAGCATCTGAAATGGGAGGTCAAAAAGCACATGATATAATTAAATATCTGCATAAATTTTACACTTTTCAATCTGCAAGGTCAATTCTTGGCTCCAAAGAGGATTCCTCTAAATTAATTCAAATTACTGCTAAACATCTGAGAGCCTTTCCACTGAGTTCAGTATGTCTGGATAAGGGCAACAGCAAGATTTCTAATCTGAAGCATAATACCACAGTATATCAAACTGCCAACGAAACCCCTCACTTTGGTTACACTTAACCAGACATGTGGTTTTACTATAAGCAAGTGCAATTAATTAACACAACATGAAGAACACAAAGGCAAATCTCAGAGCTAAATCTACAATGTTAGAGTTTTATAGAAGAGAGGCATAACAATTTGGAGGATGTGTTTTGCTTAAAAGTGAATGATTTGGTGAGCAGATGGACGGATTCCTGTTTAAACTGTCTTAAGTACATTAATACTAGTCCTGCTGCAAAACTGTGCTGCAAGGGTGCACAGAGCTTTTCTTAAAAGCGACTAGCTTTATACCACGGGGATAAACTCTGGCAGAAGGTCGCACAGTGTAAGAGATGTACGAAGCAGAAAACCTGCAGCAAGTATATATGCCAATGTCTTGTAATCCTGAAAATAGCAAGGGGCTTGCTTAGATCAGAAAGCTGGCCAAAACCAAGCCTCACAGCTACCTTTGAGTCTTTCTTTGTCATGCAAGGACTCTTGCACAACATAAAGCCTGAAATTTGCTGACCGGATAGGTACTCTGAAGGAAAGAATCAACATTGCCAGGGTACACTTCATACAGGTTAGGTAAGTTTCTAGGCTAGTTATTAAATACCTTACCCAGTACATCAAAATTGTGCCCACTGAAGAGTTCCCTTTTCTCAAGGAGCTTAGATTTTTTTTCCTGTTTATGTTAAAGAAGTAAGAAAGTACTATCACAACCCTGATTCATGGTCCTATTGTGTGAGTATGATGACAAAACAGCTTTTTATTACTATCAATTTTACCATGTAATCTACCTTTTGCAAACCATGGGCTATATTTCCTAGTTCCTTAGATGTTTCATGTCTCTTATGGAGTACAAATAAGGTGAACAGCAGGTGAACTAGCCAAGCTGGAATAAACACTGGCACAAAGCTGCTCTATAATACAAGTGCCCACAGTGCAAAGCTGCCGGCAGGCTGAGTTCCCTCTGTCCTTCCCTGAACACACTATTCCAAGAGGAGAGTGGGAACTCTGACTCAGGCTAGATGTGTTTAGCAGTGATGCAAAAAGCCCTGAGGCAGGCTTAGACAGCTACCTTCACAGGTCCTGTAAGCAAGTGTCTGCATATGCGTATGTGAAGGTAGAAAGGATAAGGGCAAGATGAATGCAGACATCTGGGCTTTGGCCAGGGACATGGATTCACAAAGAGGTTATGTCTCAGCACTGACGTACAAACACAGGCAGCAGTGAACTTAAACTGAAAATAGGTCTGCAAGCTTTAAGACAATTTGAAAAAAATTGCTCTAATAACTTACGATCAATATTTACAAGCAGCTTACTTAGCTTCAGGATGCATTCTCATAGAATCATAGAATGGTTAGGGTTGGAAGGGACCTTCAAAGGTCATCTAGTCCAACCCCCCTGCAAGAAGCAGGGACATCCCAGACTAGATCAGGTTGCTCAGAACCTCATCTAGCCTGGCCTTGAACGTTTCCAGGGATGGGGCATCAACCACCTCTCTGGGCAACCTGCTCCAGTGTTCTACAACCCTCATTGTGAAATTTTTTTTCCTAATATCCAGTCTAAATCTACCTCCCTCTATTTTAAAACCATTACCCCTCATCCTATCACAACAGGCCCTACTGAGCAATCTCTCCCCATCTTTCTTGTAGTCCCCCTTGAGGTGCAGGAAGACCTCTATAAGGTCTCCCCGGAACCTCCTCTTCTCCAGGCTGAACAGACCCAACTCTCTCAGCCTGTCAAAGTAAGATTGACCTAGCTCTACTTATGTCATTGAACCCCATCAACATCTGGGACCTGCAGTCATATAGGCTGAGCACTGCAGGAGGCACCTTAATCCCCAAGGACAGCCTTCTTGATATTCTTATTTCTAAAGATCAGTTTTGAAGATACCACTTCTCCTGATGAATTAGCAAAGGTGGGTTCTTTCTTGCAGTAATGAGTCAGGGAGCTGTCTTGAAAAAAATGCCAAATCTGTAACTTTCTGCAAGGCCAAGAGCTGTATATTGGATCATGGCCAGAGAGCAGAAGATCATGTTTTAGAGGAGGAACATTATGTATTCCAGTCTTATATCACTTCAGATGGCATTGCATAAATGCCATGGCAAAAATCCACTAAGCTTTGGCCTGTAGTACAGTATCCTCATGACATGCACTACCTCAAATATATTTCTTTCTTGAGCATAGCAATGAAAAAGTTCCAGAATCTGGGCTCACATCCCAAATCTCTCTCTAACATTTCAGTTGCACAAACATGCTAACAGGACTTGAGAATTCACATAAGGCTCCACAGTATTTGCAACTACAGCAATGAAGAAAAAGAGAGAGGCTGCAGTTTGGGCTTACAAGGTTAAGTTTTTTGGGTTTTGGTCTTGTTGGTTTTTTTTTAACTTGTCAGGTTGGTGCACAAAATGCATTACCAGTTACTACGGGATATACAAAAGGCCAAGTGCATTTCTATTCGTAACCATAAGCTAGGTATCCTTTCCCTTATGCAATGGTAGTGACCTCCTTCAGTCCATTTATTTTCTACACACATTCAGAAAACAAAATACATCAGGACTGTGACTATTTAAACTCTTCTATGAGTAAAATTTTCAAACTACCTGTATGACCTACAATTAAAGTTAGTTATGATTCTGTAAGATATTATTTACCCATGCACAAATTAGGCTTTCATCAAAGATAACTAAGCTCAGTACATGGATGAACAGGTGATATTTTAAAACCTGTAAAAAATAGAAAGTGAGGCCAAATTATTTAATGGCTTGGCCTCCAGCTTAAGCTTTTTGTATCTGTTGTTTTTTTTTCATATGTGACATAGGAAACAGAATAAAAATGGAAAACAATGCATGGCAGAGGGAAGCTGGAATTTTTGTGAGAAAGTCAATTTTCTCCTCATGCTCCCAGAAGATTATAACAACCTTTCATGTGAGTAACTAACGGGTTATATTTTAACCACAGTTGTGATATTTTTTTTGGACATCTGAAGAAAAGTTCTAAGCAGTTCAGAGCAAGAGCACTCCAATTTGATATGGCAACTCTTCCACTAGCCCTTTAGGAAATTCAAAGCTAATACACATTAAATTGCATTGTGTACATTTGACTTTCTACCAGATGGGAGTGAAAATTTAAGTTCATGACAATTGGCAACACAGTGCTGCATGGAAGCAAAGATTTTCCATTTAGCAAATGTAATATTCCTGAGACTAACAGCAGATTTCTTGAGTTATCAGGCTTTCAAATTCTCTCTAGCTCCTTCTCTCATGCCGGTTCCCTCCTCACTGACAGAAAAGGCCACAGATGGTCCACACAGCTTCCTACAGGGAATTTAGGAAGACTTTTACCTTCGAGAATACAGGGATGACTTGGATGAAGAACATTAAACATCTGTGGATTATGCAAATGTGGGCAACTTCTAGCTTCAAGAACTGAGAGAGATTTTGAGACAGCTGGCTGTCTTCTGGTACAGTACTGACATGTGGAAAGAATACAAGTGTTGTACCAGAAAATCAGACACAAAGTCCTGAAGTGGGCAGGACTGACCAAGAGGTAAAGCATGTTGTTAAGGGCATTGTTCAAATGCCTCTTAAACATTGACAAGCTTGGGGCATCAACCAGCTCTCTAGGAAGTTTGTTCCAGTGTTTCAGCTATTTGCTGAGACCATGATATTTGATAGTTACTACGGTTATCTGCAATGGAGAGTGATTACAAGAACTTACAGTCCTGCATTCTTTACTTACTACTTCACTTGACGAGACTACATAAGACAGAAATCTCTTGTTTTCATCTTAATCCTTCATGTATATTTTGAACTTTTCTGAAGATGTGCTGAGCATCTGGGACTGAATCCAAAGTGAAAACAGTACTTCTTGATGTTTTTGTAACCAATAGTGTTTGGAAATAAAAAATCTGCCATGAGGAGCCCAGGAAATCTGCATTTGGTTTTAGATGCTGTATTTTATTCAGATCTAAGCAGCTTTCTTTAACTAGAAAACATTTCTAAAGTAGTGTTATTATTTGAGTTGCCAATTGAAGTAGCAAGAGGATGTTTTTCAGTATAGTTCCTCCAGTACTATATATTTATTTTCACAAAGAAAATAACTGGTTTAGGCCATCTGCTTTCTTGGGAGAATGACCCAGAGCATCACCACATACACAGATTGAATTTTTGCTTCACCTCTGGAAAATCTATTGGTAATTTTTGATTCTAGAAAGTATGTTTTTTCAGCTATATGAATACACAGCAATTATTTTTCTACCAGTGACATGGTCTTCAGTGTTCTGCTGAGGTGAAAAAGGACTATGAAAGAAAAATGGGTTTTAAAACCCCACTAAAATTGTTTCAATTTTAACAAAGCTTAAAATGAACTAAAAAAAAAAAAGCTATCTAATACTACATGAAAACAAAGGAACATACTAAAAAGCCAACACAAAATTAGGCACATTGTATTGTGCAAGGAATCAGGGCCAGAAGCCAGACCTGTTGCTGTTAAAGACACATATGCAAGCCTTAGCTTTAACAGAACAAAATCAAAGTCAACTCTACTATAATTTCTGATAATATATACATATGAGTACATTTCTAATGTCTGCTAGAATTCATATCATGTTTTTTCCCCCGTCCCAATTGCTACTTTAGTATTTGGAAAAAAAAACTGTTGCCTAAGATTTAATTACTGAGTCAGCTGATGCAAGATTTAAAACACAATAGAATATCCTTCAAACATTTATTAAATTATTTCTTACAGCAATAGCTTAGAGTTTAACCTTAGTATAAATTCAGTGTGTTGCCAAAAGCATTTTACTTGCCTTCTCATTAGTGATGTATCAAATGACTTCTCTCCAATTACTGTATAAAAACATTCATTTAAGTCAGCATGGAGTTTTTCATTAATTTCAATAGCAATGTTAGTGTAACATTAATATCAAGTGTAATAATGCACTTCTAGCAGCAGTATTTCAGGATGCATAACAGGGATTTCTGATCTTACCCAAGAAAAGAAAAAAGCGTCTGTTGATTTCAGATAAAGGCATTTTACTTGTGTCAATTTTTGCTTTGTGTTTCCCCCCAGTAACACAGAGTCACGATGCCACAGTACCTGTCATGGCTTGCTGGTCATCCACCATTAACTTTAAGCTTTTTCCTCGCCGAACCACACGCACTGTGTGCCACTCATTATCATTGAGGTTATAGCCAGCAAAAAGGGTTTCTGGACCTTTGCCTGTAGGATATGCCAAACAGTCATTATGCAATCTTTAAATCAGTTTACATGTGAATGAACCTCACAGAGAAAGAGAGAGAGAGAGACAGACAGAGAGACTGGCTGGGCAGATGTTAAAAGTCACACCAAGCAAGAAAATTACAAATTATAAGCAAATCTCAAAATATAGAGCATATTAAAACAGTTCTACTGTATATTCAACTATATAAATGTACTGTATATGCACATTTATTGAACCAGGTTGTTATAAATAGGCACAGTCAACATGGATTTAGTTATGCATTTTCCAGCCACATGCAAGTCTTTAAGAAATGGGATTACTGCAGCCAGAACTTCAGTATGTGTTTCCAAGACTGGATTTTTGTTCCTTCATTAAAAATAGTTCAGGGGAAAGGTCTAAGTGGTAATTGTGTGTGCATGTGTGTTGTATTTTTCTTAATCTATGTCAACATCTCAGCCTATGTTTGTTCATTAGGACTGCTCAAAAGATCCTCTACTACTTCATCATCCGGATGACTTGTTAATATTCAGATCCAGGTATTCTGGTATTAGCAGAAATCCAAACCATGCTTTCCTTTTTCATTTCGTGGATACCTTTTTTTGGTAATCTGCTATCTTTGTAAGCAGTACAAAAAACATGTTTGAAGCAAAAATAATCCTACTTACAGCACAATGTACTGGCATTAACTGAAGTATTCACAAATCTAGGAAACAAGACATCTTTAACACCTAGGAAAAAATCTCTCAGAAGAAAATGATTATGGAAATTGTCCCTTGCACTGTTGACCAAGAAAGACAGACATAAAAATCTTGACTATGAACTATCATTAATGTGAGTGGTTGATTGATCAAGTGCTGAACTAATCGGTCAAAATGTCTGTGCTCAAACTGGAATTATTTGACTTATGTCATAACTATTCAAAAGGTAAAGCTAATCTGCAACGAACAAATTGTTCTTGCAAGAGAGACTTCCCTGGCTTGTTTTTTCAGTTCCTCTGGCATAATAAAGGCTGATAATAACTAAAAGAGATGTATAAAAAAGTAACATTTGACACAAAAAATTAGGGTTATGCCAAGTCAGATCATTACCTCCACCATGTCTTTCCAGTTGACTACATCCCATGTGTCAGCCTTCTTTTAAAATGGGATATGCTACTGGCTCTGAAACTCTGCCACATTTCTTTTTGGATTTTTTTCCACCCAGTGCAGGCTAACTGTGAAGGAAGAGGTCTATTTAAAAATGAGCTCTATATGACATTGCCTAAAATCAAAGCCTCTCTGACTTCAGGACTGCACAGAGGGAAAAGACACTAATAGCTTGATGTAGCTGTTCAGCATATTGGACAGTTTTAATTTCAGACTTTTTCCATTTTCTGTCAGCATTTTGTTAATTGCTCCTGGTTGATTGCCCTGCTTTTATATGCAATCTGTGTTATTTTGAGCATGTCAAGGGATCTCCAGGAATAAAAATAGAAGCTACAGCAAAGGCAGTGAGATTCTGATAATATCGTGTTGTTCTGTCTATGCCTCTGTATTGACACTAGGCTAGGAAATGTGTGCAAACCCGGTAGGAAGAGATGTATATGTACTCACTGATGTCAGCTACCTGAATTGTTCTGTTGTTGCATGCTCACTGTCTCTGACAAGAGAATGACCAGTTTTGCATAAAGCTTAAGTGAATAATGTTCTCCTTGGATACGGTGATACAATGCACTGAATAATGCTCTTAAGTAATTTCTATTATTCTGTATTTTATTGAGGGCTTCAAGGGAAACAATTTCTAACTAGATTTGGGAGACAAGGGTTAGATTTACTAAAAACTCTTAATGACAGGAGTAAAAATTTTAGTGACAGTCAATAGGCCTGCCTAGAAATACAGCATTTACTATTATTTTAAACACGTTAGGCCTTCTTTATTTGTTAGTCCAAGTCCTTTTTGTATTAAAAAAAAAAAAAAAATTAAGTAGTTGAACTTTGTAATCTCTCTTATCTCACAACACATCTCTAAAAGACCTAAAAGCACACGCAGTTTTAATTTGCTCTCACACTAACAACCCTCTGTCATGTCCCATTCATTTAAAGGTGCCTCAGTGTATATAAAATTCAACTTGGCTGGTCACATTAATACAGGCAAATATGTCTATTATCTTTTAATACGATCATAGAATGGCTAGAGTTGGAAGGGACCTTCAAAGGTCATCTAGTCCAACCCCCCTGCAAGAAGCAGGGACATCCCAGACTAGATCAGGTTGCTCAGAACCTCATCCAGCCTGGCCTTGAATGTTTCCAGGGATGGGGCATCCACCACCTCTCTGGGCAACCTGTTCCAGTGTTCTACAACTCGCATTGTAAAAATTTTTTTCCTAATATCCAGTCTAAATCTACCTCCCTCTATTTTAAAACCATTACCCCTTGTCCTATCACAACAGGCCCTACTGAACAGCCTCTCCCCATCTTTCCTGTAGGCTCCCTTGAGGTACTGGAAGACTGCTATCAGGTCTCCCTGGAGCTTCCTCTTCTCCAGCCTGAACAGCCCCGACTCTCTCAACCTGTCCTCATAGGAGAGGTGCTCCAGCCCTCTGATCATCTTCGTGGCTCTAGGGACTTGTAAAGTCTTTCTGTTGCAAAATTAAATTTATGCTTTCCTATGTATCAGTCTATTTCCTTTGCAAGAGTACTCTGAGTTAAAAAATCAGGTCAGAACTGCCTGTAAACTGCCTTTGTTCGTACTGTACGCAATCCAAAACCGGGAACTATGGCAAAAAGGCTAGGAAAGGGATGAACCTGGGTATAAAACACTACAGCAGCAATGCACTGAAAGCAGTCCTTGCCTTGTGAAACCAGCTATTTTGCATGGAAAAGAGGCTTTTCTTTCCTGAAGTCATACTCTAACAGAGAAGATAGGTTTTTGCTTTGTCATAGAGAGTGCAAGGAACTACAAAATAGAAAGACTCAGCATCCAGGTATCGCATCTGTGCCTGTCAATGTCATGTTGCATCTCTGCAAAGTAGCACAATTTTCCATGGCAGCTGGAGAAGTAGATGAGAAAGGACAGATGCCTACTACTCCTGCAGAAAACATAGCGCTTGGGCTGCTTCCTGGATAAGAAAACACTTTTGCATAGAAAAGTAGTAAATGTGCTTGTTAACAGTGTATAAGGACAACATTTTCTACACGCTTAAACACAGAAACATGTAGTTCTTGATACCATAGAACAGTACAAGGACTGCAGAAGGAAACTCCTAGCACATCTTGTTAAATGGCATTTGCCAACCTCAAACACAGTTTATATTAGTACTTTCCTCACTGACTTTCAAATATATTGACTTGAAATTATTTTAAACATCATATTATTGAGATCATAACAGTTCAGACTCTTCTTCTGTACTGGTTTAGAGTGCTCTAGTTTACGGTGAATCTACCATAAATCTAAATCTATGAAATCATCGG
The DNA here is from genome assembly GCA_009806455.1 of Tetrax tetrax. Lineage (NCBI taxonomy): Eukaryota > Metazoa > Chordata > Aves > Otidiformes > Otididae > Tetrax > Tetrax tetrax. The sequence continues at coordinate 61,221 of WHYT01017200.1, read as the reverse complement.
CTCTCCAATCTTATTCTGACTTTACATTTATCTGATTCCACTTCATTTAAATCACACCAGCAGAAATTGCTGTTGTATTTAAACAAGAATCTGCATATTGTCACTTTGGGGAGGGGGATGGGCTTTTTTTTTTTTTACCCTCTTTTCTTTAAAAACATTAACTATCACCCATAAGAAGAAAAGCAGAGCCTAATTTTTTTTTTAAAAAAAATGATTTTTTTTTCTGTTTTCTATGAACTGTTACCCCACTACCAACTTTATGTCCCTCCACTCCTATTTTCTATGCTGTAACTTACAAAAGTACACGAAGTATCTCCTCTTGCTGAAGTACGAAAATTATTATGCTTAAGTACGAAAATTATTATCAGTGTCTATATTCAGCTCTTTTCCTATTTCAAAGGCTAAAATAACTCCTAGATTTTATGCATCCCTAGTGTGAACGGATAGCACCAAATAAAAATGTATAGGCACTTTTATGGCTCCCACAATTTGCTCACAGTCCATCATGTCATTAAAAAAAAAAAAAAAATGCCATTATGTTTATCTGTCATTTAAAAGCAGATAACAGCTTGTATAAACATCATCTTACATGGGAAAACTGCGCAGCCAGTTAACAGAGAACATCATAAAAACAAACTGGTCACCCAGACTTGCTTGGAGCCTTGAATTCTGTGATCAAAAGTAGATATAAAAATCAAAGTATCCAAAGAAAGACAAAGCAAACAGAGGCTAGCAAGGGAGACTTGATGGTTCAGTGAATGCTCTACTAACTTATGGAACCCAAGTTAGTTACAGGCAAACCACTGCTATCTATTTGTCTGTCTCAATAAGAAACGTTAGTGGTTTCAGCCTAGTTTGTTAATGGATAACTATGCATATTACACTAATCAATATCAGGTAGCATTTCCTATTTGAAATTTGAGAGAATAAGTTGACAAAAGGTCAAAACTCTGAAATCACTTCAGTTCATAGAGAATATTACTTTGAGGTCAGGGATGTCAGGATTTCAGATGGAGTCTTACAGCTAAGATAATACATACATAGCAAGCTGAATTAGAACATAAACATGGCTGAGTGGCTCTGAGACACCCAAGAGTGCTATTGTAAATACCCGATGCAGAACCAGACAGCTCTGTGCAGTCTCATTTATCTCATAAATCTGGCATGCCTGTAATCTAGTCTTCTGTTCCAGCAAGCATTCTGTCTCAGCCACTGTGCAAACCTTGTCAGGCATCTATATTACACATCAGTCTGCAGCACAAAATGTTCAGAAAAGATTCCTCCAGAACTAGATGCAGAAATACAAGACAAACAGGGGAAAGCATCTTAGTCTTCTTTAGCCTTTCTATGGTGGTTGGCTGCAGAAGCAATTCAGGTCTTCTGAACCACTAATTTGCAAACTTGAATTTAAAAAGTCAATTATTGTAATGGACCAACTGTATTTTAAATGACTGCATCTGCATCATTCTGAATTTTTCTGAATATATATATTTCTTACTGATAGAAAAACTTAGTTGCCTTTTAAAGATCAACAATATATATGAGTTTATCATTTAAAGCTAATTGATAAATTAAGATGAGAAAGTCTTATTACAGGTCAAAGAAATGGTCAACAGTATTTTCTTCCTAACAGACTCACAGAAACTTCCACAAGAACAGCACGTTCACTGAATTGTATAAAGCAAAATGTATCAATCTGCACTGTTTGATCAAAATGTTCCAGCCTGCAATAGCTTTATTATAGGTAAAATTATTTTTGACAATTTGGATAAAGTATTGACAGTTTAGGGTATTCTTATTACTTTTCAAAACAAACCCTGACATTTAAGAAATTAAAATTAAGGCAAGTAGAGTTTCTAATATAATTCATTAGCCTTCATTTCAGCTGTAAAATAGATTTGCCCATATTATTTTGAGTAACAAATATAACATTCAATCTGTTTCTATACATGCATATAGAAGAATTCTACTGGCTGCATTGAATACTGTTCTAGTTCACTAATAAGGAAAACCAGCATACATTGTGAATGCACTTGGGAAGAAAAATTAATAGAAGACTATAAAAAACAACCAGTCCAAGAATCAAGCATCAAATTCAGGTCTGAGGACATGAAGTTTTCTATAGTAATTTGCCTGTTTATCTTCTCTCCTTTCTGTGAACTTGCTTCCCCTGCCCATGGTCTGAGCTGCTCAGTATTTCCACTCTCCCAACTTTGTCTACCCTTTACCTTAAGCAATCTATTTAATTTGGGTGCGATAGCACACATACTTATCCATTAATTTCTTTAAAGCTGTGAGATGTTAACTATTGGTGACACTTAAGGATCTAAATAGATCCAGTGTATCAAGGTGGGAGGGCAGAGTATAGATAGATCTGCTGGACTAAATTAAATCTAAGAATTCTTGGTGTCTGCCAAGAAAGGTACTGACAATAAACTACCGTCTTGTGAAAGCCTATTCTCTACAAACAGAATAAGGACAACTACTGAATTTTATGAAGATGGAGAAAGAAACATCAGAAAGTAGCAATCTTTTGAGTTGCAAGTCTTGGCCTCTAGACTTTCCTGCCACATCAAAGTATATGTAGAACAGATACACATGCTCTCAGAATTAGGAAGTGTGCTTTGCTGATTAATAATTGGGTTGAACTATATTTTTTTTCTAAAAAATGGCTTTGAAATTACAATTAAACTATATGTGAACTTAAAGTGCATGAGAGGCTAAAACTGATTTTGTTATTGTATTACGAAATGTCTAATCCAGCTAGAGATATTTGCTCAACACATTACTTAAAACATTTATTATTAGGGATCAGCTGCATTTTAATTTAGATTTATAAAGTCATGTATCTAAGCAAGTGAAACACAAACAGCCCTAAGGACATGCAATTTTCCTTCTTCCTGGAAATAATGAAAGAAAAGTCTCTTTTAAAAGCTAAAACCAGAAGTCAGCTAGATACCTGTATTTTTAACGAGTCCAGTTTCTCTTTTCTACAGCTCTCTAAGGATCATGACTACCAGAATGTGCTAAAGGTTCTTAAGGTTTTATGAATCTATCCTAAGGCCCTGAACTGAAGCACAGCAAAGTAATGAGCTTGAAACATACAGTTGTTGGTTTTTCAGCTTACTGCTGAAAATTCTTCAGGTAAATTTTCAGAAATTATGTTGAACTTGACAATTGCCTTTGCTTTAGGTAAGGCAAGCATGAACTTTCAATACACAGTAGTTCTATGCTAATTTAAAGCAAGCTTCATTGCAAGATTATTTACTTTGTATTTTCTGCAGGTAAAAAAAAAAAAAAAAGTTGCACTTGCAAAGACCATGCAGCACTACGAACATACTGTAAGGTCATATCCTGCCTTGAGTCATGCTGAATTTTTTAGAATGTGCCTAAAACCTAGGACTCTAAATTGAGATTCAGCAGATTCACTTCCACAAACCACTTGTGTGACTCTTACTAAATCTTAATTTTTTTTTTTTAACCTTAGTTTGACATGGCTGCTAGAACAAAAAATTTCCAAGAATTTTAGGCTGACTACATTTAAGCATTTTTTTTTTTTAATTACGTAAGGTGCACTTGACACAAGTACTTTCAAGTCAACATCTTTGACTTCATTCTAGCTAAGCTACTGCAGGACATTAGGAAAGTAGTTATTTCACAAGCCTGCAATCCCATTTTCTCAGCCCAGTTCCCAGAACATCCCTGTAGCCGAGCCTGAGAAAAGATCACAGAACAATAACAGTAAGGGAAGCCAGCTGGAAACTGGCCACCAAGGATAAGAGCGACTTGAAGAACCTGGACAGAGTCATTGCAACAACTCACCTAGACACACACTGACACATAACAGTACAGGGCCGGGGGTGGGGCGGGGAGGAAATTGGTTTGATAATTGAAATTGATTGTTATTTGTTTTTTTTTTTAAAGTATAATCCACTATAAGATAGTGTACTGCACAAGGAAGAATAAAATGGAAAATGTTAATATTGACATTTTCCCATACAGAATGCTTGTATTACAGATAGCTCTTTTATACTGAAAAATTGCTTCAATGAAAAATTCCTGTTAACTCCTATTTAACAAAAACCTTGAAAAACTAGTAGAGAAAAGAATGGCTAATTCATCTGGAGCTATTAGTGTCTGGTTTTCTTCCTCCTATAATAGGCATAGAATTGAAAATCATAAGAGCTGACTTGGCAGCTCCTGTGTAAAATAGTACCAAGACTCACAAATCCCAATTTTAAGCAATACTGGGATACAATTTTTAAAAAGCAAACATTCATTGTTCTGATATGACTTAATCACAACTAGGATGTCCAATACTCATTAATTCTGTGTGAATTCAGTGTTCTGTCAATAGTACAGATTTGTGAGACATGGGCTTAAACTAAGGGGAAAAATAAGAGATCCTAAGATGAGTTCAAGTTCATTTTCCACTTTTCCAAGAAAAGTTAGATTTTCACCTCAGCAGATTCATTGTTCTTGTCTTGACTACCCAAACCAAAAGCCCCAAGCACTACAAAATACAAAGGTAGAAACACATACATTCCCTGACGTGAATTTCTAGAAACAGCAAGAATATTCCTCTAAGCTCTCAAAGAAACAGAGAGTGATACACCTGGCAATCTCCTTTTCCTTAGACATCATCTCTACAAGTTAGTAGACATCATCCTTAGACATCATCTCTACAAGTGCCTCAGTTTCCAGAGGAACCTTTGGGTTAGATCTCGAGGAGTTCTGACTTGGAAGGACTTCACTGTGAGATAGCTGTCTAAATAACTCCGATAATCTGGACCTTAATCACTAATCTGCAAACTGGTGTCAATCAGCTAATTTATATAAAGAAGACTGAGATATACAACCACTACCAGGGGTGTGTAGCCACCTACAGCAGATCTCTAAGTGTACTCTGATGGCACAAGACACTCTTTATGAGTCTGAAGAACCTGTGCTACTGTTTTCTACTGCTAAATCTGCTCTCTTTCTTTCCACTTAAATCCAGTGAAGGAAAATAAGTTAACTTACAGTGATTTTTTCAGAAAAAGTTGGTACACACTTGATCTTTTTTTTTTTTTTTCCTGAGAGAATTGGAACATTTGTTTTACTTTGGTTAGATTATAACTGACAACTGGAAAGAAGCAGAAACAGCTTTGACCACGCATTAGCCTTTGATATTGACTGTGCCCATTTATATCAAACCATGGCTATTGAAACTCTGAAGTACATTTAAAAATATAAGTAAGGACAACTTAAGTATGCTTCTCCATAATTTACCTTTTTTATAGAAAACATTACCTTTATGTTTAGGCAAAAATGAACGTAACAGAAAAAAAACACTTAAGTATTTCATTTTACCCTTATATCTTGCACATTGTTCTTAAGAATAAGCAGATTGGTAACTAATTGGTACAGAAAGGAAAAGAATTTGGACTGTGACTTTATTTTAAGAATAAGCTCCTCTTAAATTGCAGGTGTCTTCATCCCAAAGCAGAGCTGTTATAAAATATGTAACAACTAAATCTCACACTCATATCCTTTCTTAAAAAAAAAAAAAAGAAAGAAAAAAAAAAGGCTGAATTATAACATTTTGACGAGTTAAGAGTAAAGAAAATAATGTTTGAAGATTTGTGGTTATTGATTCTTATTTAAATGTTTAAAAATATTTTTACACTCATCATGGATAGAAAAACACAATTTCTTGTCACTGCTTATTCTTGGATGCCTCTATGTAAACAGGAGTGAAGTGAGGAGTGCTAAAATAGACACTTCAGATTATTTTTAGAAATTACAGATAGATGAATACAAAAGGTGATCCCTGTTCTATAAACAGCCTCCACTGACTTTCATGGGTATGGGACTGGTCTCTGATTCTTTCACTTACACAATAGATAACATATAAGGCGTATGCTTATTTTCCTATATATTATTCCTAAACTATTTCACAAAATAATTGCAAAACCACACTTGTGCTGATTTGTGTATTACTTCATCACTATGTCACATCATTCTTGCTCCAAGTTTACTCTTTTAAACTGTCATCACTGCAGTGTAATGGTTCATGATTACTTTTAGACATTTTCAACTTCTGAAGAGCCACCAGTTCAGTCGCACTGGATGTCATCCAGAATTTAAGATTCCTGACGTTCTCAATAATGTGGACCATAGGGCAGAGTGTTTGGCATATTAACAGTACTAGGGTCATATAAAGTGAATATGTATCTTAAGATTTTAATGCTCCAGTACTAGTAAAAAAAGTAGTAAAAAAGCGTAAACAATGCACATTAACAGTTGTTTGATTCTTTCTTATAAAGAAAAATAATTTTAAAAGAAAAAGACTCATTTTTTCAAGCTGAAATTGTAGACAATATTGCAAATATTCTTTAAACATTTCTTTTGACTTTGAGTTAGGTCTAATATTCCTTATCTCCAACAAATCAACCTGAATACTAATTAACAGGGAACCTATAAAAATTTGCCTATAAATAATAGAATTTTTTAGACATACTTTTTCTTAGATACAACACTTTTGTGTAAGTTTAATATTTTCAGCAACTCTTCCAGCTTCTTCACGTGATTTCTTACCCAAAAGACCAATGTGTGTTTCTTTTCTGCTAACAAGCCTTTTTCTGCATTCTGCATCAAACTTTTCATGCTACATTTCAGCTGCTTCTAAACTTATTACATTCCCAGACATATGTTTATGGTGGCTAAATGAAACTGAAGTTAACTGTGACATCTGCAATAGTGACTTCTAGTTTTATTTTTTCATTGTTCACTTGCAACTTTTCGAGATGTTCATTTTGCAATTATGGCTGCTCAAGCATTTGCATGTTAACAATTTGTATAGTCAAGAGCCTTTTGCTATCTGTTATTTCCAGGCTGTTTCTTGCTCTCTCTCTTGCACATCCATACAAAACTAAACCAGAATGACTTTTAAAATTGAGTAGATGGAATTGATTTCAATATTGAGGGATTCTCTAATGCTCTTTTGCCACTTGTGACCTCTTAAGGGTTGTGCTTAGTGTCAGTGAACAACAATTATAGTATTGAAAAAAAATCAGGTCAGCTTCTTGACAGAAGTTCCTACTTGCACTTTCTTAAGGTACACTCTGTATCTTGGTTTATGTAATTTTAGGAAAGCAAGAATCCACATTGGAGTCTTTCCTAGCTAGTGCAGCTTTTATACATAGCTGATTAGCTTGTCAACTGACTTCTTAAGAGTCTTTTATCACCTCCAAAATGTTAGCTGGAGATGCAAGAATACTTCTTCCCCTGAGAGCCTGTGGTGTATATCTATGTTGTTTCCCTTCTAGAAAACAGTATACTTGCTTTTAAGCTGCTGAAATGTAACATAGCAAAAACTGCACAGACAATTCAAAGTATGGCAGTAACCACAACACAAATTCAACGGGTAATTTTCACCTAGACTCAACAACTATAGTGCTTAAATTTTTATAAAAACAGTATTCCTCAGACAGTAGCGAGCATGCTATCTACGCTTGATATTCTTAGTTTCTGATCTGATTTCCAAAAGTCACATGGAAACAGTTCATGTCATGTGAGTGAAAGATGGAATTGTTGACTTACCTATTTGGTCTTTCTTTCCCAGACAGATTTTACTATTAGCAAGAAAAGACTTAATGTGCAGAAACAGAGAGGAACTTGTAAATGAAATGTTATTTCTACATACATGCACTTCACTCCTTAGAGGAAAATCTCACAGAATATAAAATGAATGAGAAATAACACACACAAAAAAATTAGTATAAGCTACATTAACCACATCTCCCTCTTGTCTTTAATAGCTTTTTCCCATTCCATGTCTTTGTCTTCATCTTGTGTCTTGTTGCTTCAGTACTGCCTAGACAAGTAACTGCTGAAGAATTCTTTGCACACTTCCCAAAAGGGACTGCATTTCAGAAAGCCAACTTTATCTTGATGCCTCAACTCAATAGAGTAATGTCTCCTTTGAAGTGACTTGTCTGATGGATTGAGGCCTAGAAATCAGCTGTAAGGGAGCATAAGTTAGCCTCTTGACATGTCATCCAAAAATGAAATGTGCTTAGATGGAAATTTTAACAACTACCTGATATAATTCATTAAAGTTATTGTCAAGAAGAGATAATAAGGAAGCAGTTATGTGGTTCCAGTAATAAGTTACCGAGTGCTTAAAATGTTATGATAGATGTTTCATGCATTTTAATAGACACAAATGCAAAATGTGCTAGATAGAGAGTGTTTTTAATATAAGAAACTGCTCAGTGACATGCATTGTGTAGATGTTTTTAACACCATTAGCTTCTCAAAAAAAGCACATTGAAAAATGAATTACTGTTCTTATAACATTAATGGAGAATAATATTGGAGCTAAGTGCCTGCTAGACTCCTTCATCAAGACTGAACTTACGAAGTGAGTCAGCTTCTCTGACTTGCTGCAGAGAAGCGAAGCAATGATAAAATAGCCCACCTTTTTGAAACAGTCACACAGCTAAAACTAATACATACTTACACAATATTTTCTACAAACACAATAAAGGAGGGGCCATCAAAATTCTGAAATGCCACAGATGGCTCAGAAACCACTTTCTGTGAACTTGTATTTATGCAAATAGGTAGAGAACTCTACTTCTGCATTAGAGTGCTATACATGGAAAAGATAGACAACTGGTCCTATGCCCATGTACTGTTCACTCCTCTCTAATCAGATGCCACTGATCTTAATGCTTAAGGAGTAAGATAATTGCTTACCATGGATTTATTCCAGACTTCCAGCACTATGAATGTATAAATGTATCAGAATAATTGTAATTTAATTTAAATTAGTTTGGTACCCCCAAACCCTTTTTTTTTTTTTTTACTCTTTTTCTTTTTTTGACTGAAGAAGAGGTAGTCAAGCTTTCCCTAAGCAGCTTGATTCTCCTAATCACACCAGACTGAGAAATAGGATCTGATCTCACTATCACTGAAGTTGGCTGCACTTTGTTATAAGGCAGAAGTGTTCTATTCATAATATATGTTAATAGAAAAAGGAGAGAGAGAAACTTGGCAATTCACTTCAACATGTGTTAGACCTTTTGCAATGCTCAATAGCTGTATTATATAAAATGAGATATGCCATTCAAATTTCACTCTCTCTGATTCAATACTTCCCCTCCCCCTTATCTTTTACCCATATGTATCCACTTCATTCAAAAAAACCCAAACTCTTGTTATGTGAATTCTTTACAAGTGTATATTAGGACTGACGGCTGTGAGCATGTGATGTGTTGATTAGAAAAGCAGTATCTACCTGCAGAGAGATGGCAATTTGTTTAGTTTTGCTTGAAAAGAGATAAGCACAGTGGCATTGATTCAGTAAGGCATCTTCAGAAAAAGTCCTTTGCATGTTCTTAACATACTTAAATGCTTTCTGAACTAAACTATTAATTATTTTAGTATCTTTTTAGATAGATTTATTTGGAAAATAATCCGAGGTTTCTATCACCTGAAAAAAAAAACCCTCTTCAAACTGTAATCCTAAAATAGAAAGACTGCAGCATTTCTCCAGAGAATTTTCATTTATAAGCACTTCTAAATGTCTTCCACAAAAGTATTAAAAAATGAATATCACAACAACATTCTTTCTTAGAAACAGAACAGTTCTAAGAAATAATAAGGAATAATGTGAAAAGCAAATAAAGATATCTATACATGAAATCTGATAGTATTTCCAATCTGAGTATAAAATTAGAAGCACCATCAACTAAGCAGTGCTGAGTTACTGTTATTTTTTCTTAATACTGAATGCTAAAAATGATTTTATTTTTAAAGAGTTGCAGACCAAAATTTCTTGCCAGAAAACTCTTGGTACTAAGAAAAAATAATTATTCACAACTCTTAGTACATACAAAATAGCCAAATTAATTAATTATTTATCCTAAGTTGACTGATTTTATCAGCTAATTGAGGGTTTTTTTGAGAATTTACTGAAATATTGGCTTGTGTCTTGTGCTGCCCTCTGTGTTGCAGTACTCTTAACCTTCATAGAAACCTGATTACCAAGTTTAGAATGACTGTATACAACCCAGCTGATGATAGATTTGTATATTACTTACACTAGTAGTTTCCTGTTTGCTCTGAATAAACTAGTCATAAAATTATTAGGAAAAGAAGCTACAAAATAAGAGAGGAAATGCTGCATAAGATAAAAGATGCTATTCTGAATGTTACACTCGAGATCTGTATTGTCTTGCATTACGCCTTTGAAGATGGTCAGCAATTGATGTTTAGAGAAGGGAACAATAATAAGGGACTTTTCCCTATTTGCTGCCAGTTGCTAGCAGCTAGTACTTTACAGACTTTCTGAGCTGATGCTGCATCTAGATCAAAAACTTTAATATCTACAAAAATCTGCTGTTCCATTAAAAAAATCTATTTGGGAACATAAGGATGGAGAGCAGAAGTCCACCTAGCCCAGCAGTGTGCTTTCAACAGCAGCTAAGAACAGCAGGGCCACGGTACCGTAATTACTACTCTAACAGAGACACACCTTCCATTAACTGACATATTAAGGACTACTGGAGCTACAGAAACTTCCTTATCACAAAAAGTCCTTGATGTATTCTAATCCCATACTACTACTTAACTTCTTGATGCTTCTTATGGCTGTATAATCATATCTTTATAAAAATAGACTGATATTCTTTCAGGTACCTTCTTTTTTTCCTAGCTTGCCTAGCTCCTCCATGTAGGAAAGGCAGTCCATACTTGGAAACCTCCCTGTTGTGGTGCACTGTATTTTTCCTATTCATCATGAAAAGCAGGAACTAAAAACACATGCAGCATTCAAGATGTGCATACACAATGACTGCACAATAGCATGATGCTGTTTTCTGTTCTGGTCTTAATTTCCTTTCCCCATAGCTACTAATATCCTTTGGGATTTCTGGTCACTTCTGACCACTGAACTATTTTACAAGAGCTATTTAAAATGACTGCACAATTTTCTTCAGCTCAGTGCTAACAGATTCCATTGCTGTGTTGCATAATTAAGGTGATTTATTCTAGTATGAATTAATTTGTACATATTGATATTCAATTCCATCTACTATTTTACTATCCAGTCATTCAGCATTTTGAAATCCTTCAGAAAACCCTCACATGCAGCATTTCATTTGATTTTCCTAAATAATCTCATTGTATCTGCAAATACTATAATCTCAGTGTTCCTCCTCTTCTCTCAATCATTTATGAATATGTCAGTAGAGATTCCTGTGGGACCAAGTTGGTAGCAGAGCTTTACTGTGAAATGACTGCCATCACAGCCCAGTTCACTAATAAGAATGACGTTACATTAGCTCTTATATATTCTTCTCCAGAAGAAAACAGTATTCAGTTGCTTTTCTACTACTGATTGGAACATCACTCCTCAATATCCCCAACAAGATTACACTGTAACGTCTACTTTCTGTCATAGAAAAAAAAACTATGAGGATAATTTCAATCATCAGTCCTGAAATGTGATTGTCATCTTGCTTCTCAAAAGCTAAATGAGAAAAATATAAAAGTAAAAGAAATTTAGAAGTTGCTATACATGAAAAACTTACTTTCTGTTGCTTCTTCCCATTAAAATAGTAGAAAAGCCTAGACTGCTTCTGAAAAGTCCTGTTATGAAAGATTTAATAGGACCAGTATGAGCCAGACACACACAACTCGTTTGCATATAAATCCAGATTTATTAATTCAAGACAATCTATTCTTATAGAATAGCACATCCTGAAGGCTGCTTTGTTCCTGTTGCTAAAATGAGAGGTTACATGCTTGCAGCAATCTTTGCTTGCCTATCCTCCAAGAGTCCTCTTATCACATTCAGTATTTTGAAGGATCTCCTGCTCCTCACTCCCCTTTAAGAGTTCAGGCTGAAGGTTCAGAGGGAACAACTTCAGTCAACTCCAGACCATGCCCTTGGGCTCTGCTGGTAATACCGTGGCAGCACACCAATGCTCACAGCCAGCTAATACATAACCACGCCATGGCCTTGGCTCATATAGCCCCACATACACACTAAACTGAAAACTGGACCATGCACTGAAATATCACAACTGGAAAGTCTACTACTTTTCATCAGTCTTAAAGAAGTTTCTGAAAACCTTTATGTGGTAGTGCTAAAAAAGTTAAGTTTTTATCTGAAAATATACCTAATGGTTTATTCACCAATTAGGGTAACTATCCTTATTGTATGACTTTTCAAATTCACTTAAATAACCATATGTTTAAACTTTCAGTGTTGCCTTTTTTACTGTGTTTGGCTACTGCAGAGCGTACCACTGTGCCTTGAGAAAGCCACAGACAGACTACTATTATATACTTGATTACCGAGGCACCTGTTCAATCAGTTATATCTTTAAAGTACCATAAGAAGAATGTGGGACTTAAAAGGATAAAAAAAAAAGATGGATGAAAAGAGTGAAAAGAAGGAAAGAAGCATACACACAAAAATAATAACATCTGTTTTCTAGTAAGAGAACTTGAAATGATATTTTATTGACAGTCTGCCAGAAGACTAATGGCAATTTCCCCCTCTGCTAGCTAAGAAAAAGCAAACACAGATGAGGTTTTATAAGCAGCAAGTAGAATGCAAGCAGCAAGTAGGCACGGAAATAAACCTTATTGCTGTTTTTTCATGTCAGCTGGAAGCACTGATAGAGCAAAGCCTTCAATCTCCAGCAGCTGACCTTGAAAGCTTTGTCAGTAGGGAGAAAGTAAATATAATAGACACTTAAATGGTCAGTCAGCAAACCTAAAGCACTTATTTTCACTTTAATGAAGGTTTGAGCTTTTGTTTAGGATGTTAATGTGACAGTTCTCTCCCGTGCCTCACCTAAGTAGGTTCAGGCCTGAGCTACAGAGGAACTTATGGATGCCTCGCCACTGGCATTGACAAATTATACATGTGTAAGACTCTTCTCAAGATTTCTTTATAATTAGCTAGTTGATTCAAATTTTTCAATGTCCTTTATTAGTTCAGGTTTTTTGTTTTGTTTTTTTTTTTCCACCTCAATAACTGTAACCGGATAACGAAGGGGTAAAAATGGCTGCCTTTTAGAAAACTTGAGTATTTCCCTGCAAGATTTCTGTGTTTACCAAAGTATACATTTTAACTGAGATATCGGTACATCACAAGACGGATTTTTTTAAATCACCCATTAAGGGGGACCACTCACTCGGAAGTCCAATATACCTTCACTGTTACCTTCTCAGAATCCTCTCTCAAGCCAAACTACATCCATATGAAATTTCACAAAAAGCCACAGCACAAAGCAGATTTTAAACCTTTCTTATCTCTTGTGAATGGTCAAAAAGCATAGCATCCCCTCAGCTGACATCTCCTAAAGTGTATCCTCTTCTTGACACTCACAATGGTTTATCCTCAAGCTTGAAACTCCCTAAATCAGGTATTTCCTCGAATATTTCCCAGGTTCAACTTAAAGCTTGTTTTATGAGCCAGATTCAGGAGAGAAGGAAAATAGTTGTGACGTATGTAACTGAAGATGCAGACATTAACCCAGAAACCCTTCCAACATTTCCCTTCAGATGTCTGAAATATCTCTTCCTTAACTGATACAGATTAAGCATTCCATATCTCAAGAAGTGATATTTCTGCCTTTCTGTCAATAACACGTATTTTTTCTAGGTTGTTCTTGCTTAGATGTAGGCTAGATGAATTCACTTTGGGACAGCATAAGTCTGCATTGCTGAAAAAAGCAATCCGCTCTCTCTACCAGAGGTCTTTTCTACTGTCTCCACATCATTCCTTCCTTCCCCTTCTCCTGTTTTATCCTACGGCAGGTGTTCATATGTGATAAAACTGCTCAGAAAACTACAGCAAGTTAAAATTAACAATTTTGTTAATGAATCACTACTTTAATCAAATTCACCACATGGACATTGTGCTGGCAGCAAAGGAATAGACAAGACAAGAGAAGGACCAGCAGACAGGAAGAGGGTTAGGAGAAAACAATTTTAAAGTAAATGAAAAAAAATTTAAGAGCGAGATTAAATTCTGCAGCACAAACCCCAAAGAATTGAAAAATTTTCAGCAGTGGCCTTGCTTGTTTCCTTTGCATTCTCAGCTAAGTCACTCCTACCATCCAAGGAGCAGAGATTACTTTCTCAGAAATATTTTTGAGTGTTAATATCTATGAGCATCTGGGAAATACCTACTGCATGTTTATGACTTTTCATAAAAAAGCCAAATCATAGACCTTGCCCCACGTACTCTCAAAGAGTAGAAGCAGGTTACAAGTGAGGGGAAAGAGCTACCACTTTTCTCCAGAGCAGGTGGGCAAGTAGACTGCAGGAAGAAGGGATGGCTTTGCCATTATACCTTATAGGCTTACACGGCATAACCTGTGCAGCATCACTTCTTTTCACCCTATATTTAATAGGGAATGAGGAACCAGAAGAATCTTTCCTAACTAACTTCTGTGGTGGCACGGAATAAACTATGGGCTGACCCTTAACCACTTTAGTCCTCTTTATTACGTTTATGTAGGCTATTTTTATTTCAAAGCCTGAACTTTTTCTCCTAGCCTAGCTGTTTTCAATCCCACTTCAAAACAGAGTGCCTGAAAAAATATACAGGTTGGTATTACCGCAGCTTCAGGACTAAGTACTAAGGACTCCAGTGAGAGGCTCTGAGTAAAAGAAGCAGTTTTCCTTTTTTTTGTATGTCTTTCAACCTGTTTCCTTTGATTAGATTCAAATGACAGTTTCTATTAGCAAGTAGTAGATAATAATCAGAACTTAATTGAAAAGGGTCACACATGTTTTCAGTTTTGTTGCACAGCAGTAGATCCTATTTTTCAGGAAATCATGTGAAAAGTGGTCTTTAAAGTGATGTTGCTCAATGAGAAGGAATTCAATGACCCCATGTTCTGTATCTGCGAAGTACAGCCAAAGCTTTATAAGAATTATTCATAATTATTTCAAACTTTACACCCAGAGGGGAGTCCATGACTGAACTTACAGTCAAAGTATCCTGCTGATTTGCTGTATGTCCTATATAGTAAAGCTCTTTTGTAGCAAGCTGTCAGTCATAATGAATGAAAAAAAGATCAAAACCACCTCACACAACTCATAAGCATTGTGTAAGAAAACAGGACAAATACAAAATCTTACATTTTGGAGGTAGCTACAATATTGTATCATTTTAATTATTTTCTACTGACAACAACAGAAAAGGAGCAAATAATATATTCTAATCTTTCTTTTCACCAGACAGTGAGAAGTAAATACATGGAAATGTATTAGTGATTTGCTCATCACAGCAGATTTTGCAATATTCATAACAGCACAGCTGAAGAGTGGACTTTTCCACAAAATGCATTTTTACAAGCAGTAGTTTTAAAAGGCTGGACAGTCTTCATTTAAGCTTTCCTGCTGCTTAAAATCTATGTGCAATCTGAAAATATACTGCAATTGAACATCATCTTTGGTTCTTCAATACGTATCATTCTCCTATTATTTGCCAATAATCTGACATAGCTTCTTGTCATGCTCTGGATTTGCTAGATGACCTTTAAAGGTCCCTTCCAACCCTAACCATTCTATGATTCCATGATACCTTAACAAGAAAAAAAAAATGGTTCAATAACAGATGTTACATACTCCAAACAGAAAAAGTTAATTTAATAGTCTGAAATGTGTTCATCTGCAGAGTAGCAAAGTTTTAAAAGCATAGACATACAAAACAAGGAAAAGAGATTAAGTATTACAGGGGGGAAAAAAGAGACATGAAACTGAGTGATAGGATAAAATGAGAGAAAAAAAATAAAGTTATGATGTGGTGCATGCAAATAGAAGAGGTGAAAGGGCACCTCACTGGAGGGACAAAAAAAAAAAAAGCCTCAAAGCCCAGGAAACTGTTCCTAATTTGGAAAGGTAGGCACCCAGCTAACAAAGCCAGTTTATGCATTCCATGGTGAATAGTATGCATGCACTGCCACAGTACTGTCTGCTCCCTGCTTCCTAATGTTGTGCAATTTTTATTCATTTCTTTTGGCAGTTCTACATTTGAGTATAAATTAATTCAGTGGGATTACTCGATGAATTATTGCCTATAGAAGCAAAACTGTGTACCAGAGAACTGACCTAAATCACTGCCCACATCAGTGTGTGCCATTAGTTGAGTATCTTACACAGCACCATTCAAATTAAGTATTATTCTGCATCGCTTCATATTGAACAAAAATATCAGATTCAGAAATGAGAGACAGCTATTTAGCAGTTAATAGTTATCATTATTACTTGTATATAGTATCAATTAATAAAAATCCTATGGTCCTACTCGGCTGACTCTTATAAAAACATAGACAATTTATTTTCAGACATCATAACAATGAAAAAAAACTCCACAAAAGATGAAATAATATGTAATACTGCACATGCCTTTGAAAAAAAGTATATTGCAGATAAAAGCCAGCAGCCTCTAGAGCTACAGGTACCTAGAATTTTTCAGATGCTAGTGTTTTGGAAGCATTAAAACTGGAAAAGAAGGGAATTTAAATTAAGCCAAGATATTAGCCCTTCACACTGAAAAATACAGAAATACAGCAGATTTGTGTTTGTTCACAAATAATTAAAAAACCTGTTATTGATTTGTCATGTAAATTTTATGGGATGAAGTTCTGTCTCTAAGAAATAGTAGGGAAAAATCCCATTCAATTCAATAGGATTCACTGATGTTTATAATTTATGCTTTACAGTCTGCAATTAAAACATAACAATTTCTTCCCTCTCTGAAAGGGAGAAATGTATGTATTTTATTTTATTAGCATTTTTCCTTAGGCAATTTTTAAGGATTAGGTTATCAGTTTTGTATATAATGTATAACAATTAATCTACAATTCTTTTCACAGAACAACTAGTGCCAAGAAATGCTGCACATTTGTGTTATTTGAACCAATATTGTTCACCTGAGTTTATGAAAACTAATACTGAAACCATAGTAGTGTTTTCTGTTCGTAACATAAGTTTTCCCTTTCCTCCTGATGTCAGCCTCAACATTGACCTTCGTGTGCCTGCAGTTTAAAAGGACCATTTATTTCACTGCCTGACAGACAATATTGTTTTGTAAACTTGCAGGTCTGAAGAACACAATGAAGTGATTTAAGGATGTACAAAACCAACATTTCAGATGGTATTTTCTGATTGACATGAGACAGAAATTCTAGTGTAAGGCTTTATAAAGATACCAATCTTCTAATGTAGCACAAAATAAAAATAGTTTGACTTCAGTATGTCACTCCATTCCATAAAAATGGCATCAAGCAAAAAGTCTCCATAATACTGTTAATGAGACATAAGCTCAGTAGCAGCCTGATATCTGATTAACATTTTGAAATTGTAAAAAAAGTCTGGATTTCAAACAAGGAAGACAAAATGCCACCTCTTCTGCAACACTGGGCATAGTTAAAGGTGAAGGCATGACCAAGTGTAGAAAAAATTGGTACCAAAATCTCAGCTCTGACAAGGCAATAGTCATTTGATCTGCAGTGAGCAGAAGATGAGTGTCAGGCTGCACTCAAGGGAAAACGGGAGGAGGAAGTACAATATCTTATTCACTAGGTTTGTAATTCACTGTAGGAAATAAAGTGCTTACATTCATATTTTCCTTTTCTTCTCTCAAGCAAAATATCAATTTTTGTTTATGTTTGGTTTTACAATTTTTAAGGTTATCTCTCCAAATTCAAACCTGATAGCTTCATCCTGACCTTAACTCTGTTACTATTCTAGCTATAATATATAGTATTTCAGTCCCAACAGTGAAATTCTATTAAGCTAACTGATTTCTAAGAAACAGAAATTGGAAAATCTGAAAAAAAGTTTCTCAAACATGACAACTAGACTTACTTCTATCAACATAAAATCAGGATTCTTATACGTCCAGCTCTCAGTAGACTCAAAAAGATAGTCACTGAACTGTTACTGTGTTCAGCAAAGTAAGACTCAAGTTCTGGATGCTGTTGCTTTGAAACGAATTTTGTGTTCCACTAAAATTCATCAAATCATCTAATAAGCAAGCATCTTCTAAGGACTTCTTAGAGCTATAATTCTTCATAAACTAAAAAATTAAAAACCCAGAAATTGCTCACGAAACATCATCTGGTTGTTGAAAACCTACAGTGAATGCATCGTACTACTTACCATACTGAAAGCTCACAGAAATCTGTTCAGTACACAAGCATCAAAGGAAGATGAAACTAATAATGAAAGTTCATTTCTAATAACAAAAAGGCTACAAGCAAACTGTAAAGAAAAAAAACTTATAAGTATTTGATACCAAGGATATTTTGTACAGAGGCTATGTTGCTTCTGTACAAGACCAAGAAGAACTCCTAACTACTAATTCAATTTAGTACATGTATTTCTCCCATTTACAGTCCTCTAATTAGACACTTATTATTTGCTCTGGTTTTGCAGGTTCTCTTTTGATGAAAACTTGCTTAAAAATGGAACCAATAAATAATTTCAATTTATTTTCGACACTTCATTTTGTCCATAAGAGATTAAAAATCAAAACATCCATTCTATTGTGGCTTCATTACTGATTGTTTTTCTATGTTAGTAATTGTCTTTTCAGAGGGATTTTCTAATTTTATTATGGAAGTTAAGAAAAAAAACAATATTGGTTTTCCTAAGGAAAAAGCAATTTACCAGCAGTAGGCAAACTCATGACATTTCTGCTCAAAAAGTTGCTTGTCCTATTCTTGGAAATCTTTTTTTAATTGGGACTTCTTGATGATCAAAAAATAGTGTCCTGTGCCAGCTCAACAAAATGTTTCTGAGATTTTTCATGATATTACACATTTTAGCAACAGACAATGCACGTATTTTGCAAGTGGAAATATTTGATTTATAACCAAACAGTTTTCTTTTTTTTTTTTTTCTTTATTTCAATACAAGGAAGCTCTCTTTATGCATCGGTATCTGCAAGCATTTCCTGTACTATATTGAAAAGCCTGTCTGGATTTAAGTATGGTTTAGATTTAAAACTTGGCCCAAAAAACTTTACTTTTTAATAAAAATGCTGTAATTTTGTGTTGTAAAGTTATTGACTGCAAAATCTATTAGCAGGTGACACATTGTAAATAACTGCAGTTCCCTATTTGTCTTTCTGGATTATAAAACTATCGTGGGATGTTACATTCATGTCTTTTGGGAAAATATTAACAACTACAAATTCTACCTATGAAGTTTGTTGTTTAGCTTTGTTTGTTTGCATAAAGCCAGTACTCTAGTCTGCAAAACCTGTTTAGGAAGGGAAAGAAAAAACAACCCAAAACTCAAATCTACCATACTTACTATCAATAATTTTGTTGACACCATTCAGGAATTCCATAGACTCAAAATAAAATCACAGTCCTTTTTCTCCTTTCAGAATATAGCCTCTTAATCCAAATAATATCAGAGAAGTTAAAATTTAATCCATTCATCTGGCAAATGTTTCCCTCTGTTTCATAAACATGCATATCACAGAGAAAAATTGTTCAATTTAAGGTTTCTTACATGATTAGAGTGTAAAAAATCATCATAGAAATATGGTTATTCTCAGACTTAATAATGTCCTTATTGTAACATGTTACATTTCCATAAAATAAAGATTTAGCAAAACCAATTCTGTTATAAGCAGCCAGTAAATACACTTAATTGTCTAGAAGGATTATAAATAGAAATTCTTGTACAACAGACAATTGTTTTCCAACAGTCTTACCACAAGTTGGAGGTCAAATGTCAAGAAAACTAGAAGGAGGATGCAGGGAAAAATATGTGACAGCTTATCAGAAATGCTGGTTCAAATATTCTATGGCTACTGTAAATAAAATAGCCCATCTTGAATAATACAGTACTACAGGTAACATTTCCTCTAAGTAGGCTTACAACCTGTAGAATACTTCCTTTTTTAATATTCTAGTTAAAAGTTACATCCTACGGGCAGGATAAAAAATACACACTGAAGTATATGATGACTTTTTACACAATGATAATTAATCATCACATTTCATTAATAAATTATCAAGCGCTTGCAAGCTTTCCACAGTCTTTTTCATCTAGTTTGCATATTTTATAATGGTGGAATAACATTTTAAAAAGTTTGAATAGGCACTTACTGGAATTACAGTTAATCCTGATACAGTCTAGATGGGGAAGAATAGATGAAAAATGAAAATTTATCCTTCAAGGTAATAGCTGCAGACATCCAATAAAATCACAGTCCACCCTTCCGGGGACAGACACATGCAAATATGGCCACTCCATATCATCAATCTTTACATACTGTTATAACCCAGATATACTGCGATAAATCTTTATAAATAGAAACGACAAATAGGGTAAAAATGGCCAATTTCAAACAAAGCTACATGGTGACAAATCTAAGTGAAAAATCAGAATTAAATGTCAAAGATGCTTAACTGAAGCAGGCTGCAACTTTCTCCCCATCTGTGAAAGAACAGGTAATTTCTCTCAATGCAATTAGAAAGTGCTCCGTCACAATGGGTCATAGAGCAAGCCAGGCCACAATCAGACATCTTGGACAAATTTTGTATAGTATACCTCAAAGGCTGAACTTCAAAAACTAAGTTAAAAAAATAAAAGGTCATTCCCCGAGCCTATAAATTGAGTTTAGTGGGTTTGTATTTCCTTAATGTGGAGAGTTAAGAAATGAAGAGTGGCTACACTTAAAGCTACGTTAATATACAAAAAATACTCTATATTTATAAACTGATAATTAGAGAATTCTGTCTATTTTCAGATTATTTCCTTGCCTGACTTAAAAAAAAAAAAAAAAAAAAAAAAAAAAAAAAAAAAGAAAAAAAAAAGAAAAGAAAAGAAAAAAAAAGAGGGTTATTGGAAGAAGAATAAATATTGCTAAGACATGGATTTATTTACTTTCTTGAACTATAGAAGCAGGCAAAAACTGACAGAGGGTGGTGTTTTGTATATAAAGAGAATGACCCGATATGCAGCTGGATCCTCTGTTGGGCTATCTGCATTTATTATTGGGGAGGGGGGGAATCTACGCCACACTACTTGGTTTGTACAGCTACTCCTGGTCTATACCTTTGAGGAACATATATACCATCAAACCTAGATTGTGTTTCCATATAGCTGAGTTTGTCATGTGTCGTCAACCGCATCAGAAAAGTGGTTGCAAACAGCCAAGGACCAGCACCCGCACATCCCCTTTGACAGAAAGCGCTCCCGCGGGAGGGAGGCCCGCAGCCTGCAGGAGCCCCGGCTCGACACTAGAGGGGACTGCGAGAGAGGAATGAACAGGGAAACCCTTCCCTTCTCCCTCTCCCTTCCTAAATCTAAACACCAAGGCCTTATTTTCAGTAAGGAACACTTTATTATATAGTGCAAGGTTAGGGGATTATTTTCTTCTCCCCCCTCCCCCGCTTTCTGGAAATCATTTTATGTGCTCTTAAGACAATGAAATACTTAATTCCCTTTAAAAATAGCATTCCCCTGAATGGGAGAGACTGCACAGAACGTGCATTTCCCTAATTGCACTGTTCTCTTTCACGTCCTGATGTTGATTTATTCATAAGCATGGCAGAAGCACTTTAATTTACTTACTTAAAAAAAATAGAGAAAATCTTAACCTAATATTTTGTCCATCATATTTCAAAGCAGGAAATCAGGTTTTTCCTTTTTTTTTTTCTGTAAAAGGGCTTGTGCCTCCTGTGCTCACATGGCTGTTTGCTGAGGGCCGCAGTCTTTGGGCATTGAAGGGTTGTTTGATACTACAAAAATACCACTATAGAATTGTTTAAAAAGGAGGAAATGGATTTACTATAGATTTGACATCTAAAAAAAGGAGACCAAGAAATCCATCAGTGGGAATATATAATTGCAACATTTTCAGTGTTAAAACTATAAATTATTTCATACGTTTGCATGTTGTACATTAATTGGTGGAAGTAAAACTAAACTGACCCACATACACATCGTTTCTGCTTGTGCATTTAAATTGTGGAATTGCTACTGTGAAGAAGTTGTGGAGGGAGACCAATTTTCCACAATGAAGGATAATAATTTAGCCCCAAAATACCACTGATGAAGTAGTCTTCTCTTTTTAGAATACACAACAGTACAAAAAAAAAAATTATGATGGATTATGTTAAGACTATATAAAGAATACAAAAATGCAAAAGAAAACAAAGTATAATGGGCATGTATTTGTGTGTGTATGAACATATGCAAATGCTGCATTGACATGTGTTTATATATCATTTCAGTTTACTTATAATGCTAAAACAGGCTGTTTCATAAATGTTTGCAAGCAAAAAGAAAAATGTAAAGAAAATGTTAATTTCTTGGAGGAAGAGTTTGTTACCTAGGTTGACCGTTAGTTTAACTCGTCCTGCATCCAACTCTAAACGAAGGGTATCTGCAGATTCCCTAGAAGTAGTTGCCATTAAAATGCCATAAGCTCGCTGAGACCTGAACCGTAAAGAAACATCTTCGGCCTCTGTATGCATCACAACAGGGAGTTGTATTTTCATGAACATACTTCCATCATAGTTTAAAATTGTTGCCTCTGAAAACATAAAGGAGAAAATAAGTTACTAAAGAAGTTACTATATTATCAGTTATTATTTTCTGAAGCTGCTTAAGGAGAAGATGGTAAATGTATATTAACTCCGTATGACACAGAAAAATTACATATCACAATTCTTACTGGGAAACATAAGCAAAGCTTGGTTTGGGTTTTTGTTAGGTTCTTTTTCATTTTGGTTTGGTTTTTTTAAGTGGTATATTTTAGTGCTTTTTAAATAAACTAAATTGTTCTTCTAACGAACCAGACATTAATGTATGCACCTTCAAGCCGATGGGTAAAATCACACGTGTAGAAATGCTTGCAAGACTCAGCCTGTACCACTCAAAATAGGTCAAAGCCACTAAAAGCTATTCAGGTAAACCTTACAGACTATTAAAAGGTCGTGTCTGACTATCATCCACCTAGATAATTACCTTAGGTTGCTTAATGTATAAACCTATCAGGCTTGCTACTACCACAGCTACAATTATCATCCAGTTAGGAAAAAAACCACCTGAAATGGGTAAATATCCCCAGCATGGTTTGGATGGGGTGCAGATTGCTTCATGACCACAATGACTGTGGAATGATAGAATCAAAAGTGTGTGTATGAACATTACGACAGCCTCAATAAGAGGATCGAGAGTGGATTTGGCATATTGAGGGTAAGATCTTAAACCCTCTGAGACAGGCAAAGAACTGTCACTTTCAAACATTACAGGAAACACTCCCGGCAAGTGGCTCTGGCATAGAACAGTCACAGTCTGTTAGACCCCAGAGCAACCAGCCACACTTCTTCTTTTCCCAGCCCCCAGGCTGGTAACGAGAAAGGTAGCAGAAAGACTGCACTTCTGCTCACAGGGAGCCAGAGCAGTTCCTAGAAAGCAAAGGACACATCTGTTTCTGAAACGTATTGGGAAGTCCTTTTCTGCAGGACGATCAAGCGTTGCAGACAGTTAACCACCACAGCCTTTGGAAACAGCTCGTTGGCTCGGGGACAGTGGCATGTTATGGTGGAAGAAGCAGTGAACGAGCAACATCCTTTACCCCAAGCCAACAGTCGGTGGGCAGACTGCCAGGAGTTTCTGTAGGCTCCACAATGTCATACAAAAACAACCACACTACATAACTAAAACCACTACCTGAATGGCAAAACACACCATCTGAATGTGCCCTGTTTTACACACATCTGATCATTTACCTACCACTAATTCACTAGAAAACTTCTAACTTCTTCCTGTCTCTTCCACATGTCTCCTATATTTTTTAACCCAGCCCAAAACTCTCAATCTTGGAAACTGTTGAACTGTTAGATGATGAGGTCTAAACAGGATGCTACAGAATCTTTCTTAGAAAAAGATGCAATCCTGAGGGCATCTCAACTCACTGAAAAAAATTCCAGTTACTTGCCCAATAACAGTCCAAATGAGCAACAAGCAGAGAGAGAAGGCAGCAGAGAACACCTACAAGAAGCTTCTTTGTGCTTCAATTTGTCACAGTATAATGGAGACATTTATCTACAGCAAAGGTGTATTGTGGTCTCCCATGCATTAATATTTTCAAGAACTGATACTACTAATACTATGTTTAATCAGTATCTTACCTAAAACATTGCTAGAATTTTTTTTTAAACATCAATAGTTATAACAGTCTGTCAAAACCTTTTCCATTGCATATCTTATATACTGTTAAAGATACAGAAGCTCTGCAAGACTCCCAGCCTACACAGTCCATGGAAGGACAAAATGTTCCACTAACTCTATGAGCATATTGGAGGCAAAAATGATAGATGATATGTTCATTAATAATTCCAGACTTCCTCAACAGAAATTTGAAGAAGGCAGTTTGATGTTGGAAAAAAAGGAATTACTAATACTGGCGTGACAGTCATTAGATGTAATAGGTTAGAAGAACACATTTACAGGTTTGATGATTTCTAATCCTTCAGGTAATAATGTTTTCTGCATATTCTACACCTAAAATTTTTCTGTGAAGGAGAGTAAATACTTACCTCTCACTAGTATTATAAGAGATCTCAAGTCAAAGAGTTTTCAGTGGGAGGTGATGTGGATTTTTGATTGTTTAGGTTGGTCTGGGTTTTTTTTTAGGGGGAGCACAGAGAAAGCAGGGGCTCACAGTTCATTCCTATATCTAGCTGTCTAGTCTGTGCATGAAAAGCTCCCAAGATCATCAAGGTAAAAATGATTTAGGTGGTAAAAGATGTCCAGCATAAAAGTAATGTGCTAATCTGAGAGAAAACAAAAGGTATTTTATATTGTCTATTAAAAAAATCCACATTAATACTATTCAAGGTTTTCATAAACTGAGCAAAATCAGATGTTATAGGATGAGCGGCATTCAATAACATTAGAGATTTGTTGCTAATAAATTATCTTAAGATAATATAAAAGAAAGTTGTCAGAATCAGCACTAGTACTGTTTGCTGCATTTCCTATAATTACTCAGTCTTCTAGAAAATTACAGAAAAAGGAGAGAAGGAACTGTTTTAATTTAATCAGAGTTGACCTGTGAGTATTTAACATCATGGCGAATAGACCTGATGTGATTAGATACTCAACCCTCCTAAACCATACTGTGACAGTTATTTTGGAAACAGATGTTCCAAGAACAGAACAAGGGGATGGAACAGAAGATCAAATGAGTTAAAAGCTCTGTAGCAATGAAAAAAACACCTTCATGTCAACTAGCTCCTTTCAGAATGGGGAGCTCCAAGTCACAGGCTTTATAAATTACAAAGGTGTCACAGGAAAAAAAAAAAAAAACAACAAAAAACAATCAAACCACAAAATCAATAGGATGCAGGGATGACTAGAGAGCAAAGAAAATTTAGCAGTGCCCTGAGAGCCCTAAATGAAGATCGGAGATATTAAATATTCCTAAAGTTAAAAATACCACTATGTTCAGTTCACTCACTTGAAATGAATCTGCTGGTACAAGTCTTGTTAGGAGAACTTTTTGCTGTTAAACCTTTGTTAAATGGTTGAATGATATTTTGCCAATATTGTGCTCCTCTCTAAGGACTGAGTTTTGCCATGTGAATCATCTGTTCAACTCAGCATCTCTTCCATTTGACTCAGTATTGCTCTCAGCTCTGCAAATTTCCATATTCTGTTGGTCTTGGCTGGACAGAAGGCATCTAGTAGTACATGTATGAGACTTTTGATGGCACATGGAGTTCCCTTTTCCCTTACTGGTGTTTTTCTTGTAATTCTTTGTAGCAATGCCTTATCACCCTACCATTATGCGTGGTGGCATCCTTTAATGCAAGACTTCCAGACCACTTTGTTTTGCAGACAGTAGGAAAAAATAGTTTTTAAGATGAAATAAGAAGGGTTTGTTTTCTTTTGACTTAGAAATAGAGATTGTTCCAGTTGTTTAAAAGAATTGTTTCCATGCTGCAGTTACTTCAGTTGTCCAGAATGGATTGTTAATTTGCAAGGCCTAGTCAGTAAGACAGTGATCTGAATGAGGAGAGGCAGTGGGGGTTACACCAATTATGCAAACCTCAAAGGAACATTTTGGCTAAAAGTATGTATTAATTTATGCCCCTAGCTTTTACTTTTTTTTTTTTTTTTTTTTTTTTTTTTTTTTTGCTTTGGACCAAGTGATTCCAAATGGGTACATGTCCCATCTTTCTTTGAGATCTATGCTGCTAACTTTTCTCATGTAAGTGCTGGCAGAATGTCTTTTTTCTCTTGTTCAGCTTCCTGTAATTACTAGATTAAATGCTAATAGACCATAAGTTTAGCTCAGAATGTGATATTCATTTAAAGAATCAGACTCTCCATGTCAGGGAATAATAACTTTACTACCACTTCGGTGTTGGAAACAGCATTGAAAAGGAAAATAGAAGAAAATCCTTTCAAAAAATTACTGACGAATTTTTTGTGGCAGCAAATAAGTGCATACAGTAGTTTTGAACAAGAAATGAACAGTAAAATATAGTTCAGAGATTGATAAAAATTATTGTATGCATTCTTCAATATTTTTTAAAACGTCACAGTTAAAAATCTTTGCTCCTTCTGTGCTAAAAATCAACCAACCAAAACACCTAAATCTAAAAAATACACTAAAGGGCTCAGTTCCCCTCTCTATTTTTTCTTCAATTTGTTTGTGATTAAAATCTCCAGGGCTAGATACTCTTCCTTCCTATATATAGCTCAATCATTTTCATGCTTGTCTCCCAGGATGCATAGACTGAAAGGAGACTCAAGACCTTAATTTTCACTAGGACTGGGATTACCTAAACTGCTGAAGAGATTGAGGCATCTGCTCTTCAGGGAAACTTCCACACATTTGTTTTTACCCTCAGAAACACTCAGTTATATATTTATGGGGAGAAAAAGAAGCTTCCAAATAGATGCTAGTCTTCAATTCACAGCTTATTTAAATTAAAGAAGTACGGACTAGGCATTTGAATTTCAGCGATCTTCCTCTTAAGTTTTGCAGTCAAGTTTGTGTTGTTTTTAACAACACAGTGCCTGGTAAGCACGGATACTTACTACATGTATTTTAATAAACAAAACAGGATCTTGCTACCTCTGGATCCCTTGTGGTGCCTCTGAAGTCCTAAAGACAGATTTATTTTTTTTTTCTGCTTTTTCAGTTTCAAAGTGACTGTGATAATCAGGACTGTGTTGCAGCCCACAGAGCCATTTTTAAAGTATGACATTGCCTTCTGTGTCTGCCGTCTTCCAAATCACACACAAACTTTACCTCAGAAAGTGACAGACAATACAGTCCAGAGCCATGCCAAGGAAGTATGTGAACAGTCTGGATCATCAGTCATCAAGTATTCAGGTTCGCTCTCTGATCCTGTTTTATTTGGCAATATAAACAGAGCAACAATATCTTGGCCTGAAAACACTCACCAATATATATGATTTTACTCCTATAAATTGTGGGAGTATCCAAGTATATGGATGGCTACTAATTAAAATTCCAACTTTTAAGATTTGTTCTATTCACAGGCATACACTCAGCTAAGCACTGTCTGCATGTTTACTACGGCAGCTACTTCAGTCCATCTGGGCCCAGACCTGCAGCCTTGGTGAATCATGAGGAACCTTTCCATCAATCTGAGGAAAACAATTGTTGATACCTTGATGTGCAATTAGTTACTAGATAATACGTGAATAGCAGGTGAAATTATTCCTTCCAATTTCTACACTGGTACTATTTCAGGACTGAGGTCCTAAGCTCCACTGTAAACATGGTAGAACTTTAATCACCAGTTAGTTAATTTAAATCAGAGATAGAATTACTATAATATTTTGAACATACGTTTTTTAAGCATTCAAAGATAATGCAAGGAATGAAAGCTATATTTCTTTATTTAATGTATATGTGTGTGCGCATGCATAATGTGGACATCTACACACAAGCACTAATTTAAATATATTTTCTCCTCAGAAATGTCACTTTCATAAATCTTTCTTTGCATGCCTACTTTTTGACGTCACTCTGATGAATTTACTCTTTTGTGTTGTTCTTAGTCATCCAGTTGAAAGTATACACCTGCAAAATACTTTTCTGAGAGGCAGTCACATATTGTGATCCACGACCAAAGTAAGATAGGAAGCCCAATTATATTGCCGTGACATCTGTCTGTCCATCTGCTGTAGTTTCCATAATCTACTAAAGCCAATCTACAGATTATACTGCTGTTTAACCTCATTGAAAATCAAGAATAAAATCAAGAATAAAATCAAGGGCAACTTGCAACAAGATAAAAAGTACATGGATACACAAAAATATTAAGTATATTGAAATTAAAATAGGACTGAGTTGTGTTCCATGGCTTTTGTGCACTGATGAACTGACTAAAATTATTTCAAATACTGCACCGTACACAGTATATCCACATATGGATGTTAGTACTCCTATTTTAGGGGAGAAAGCATGAAAAATAAATGATGGTACTGAAAAGTAGCTACATGCTTTTGTTTACTGAAGATACCTTAATTACTTAACATCAAGTTAAATATTCCAGTTGTTTAATCTCCAACATATTATTCTAACATTTTCTTTTCTTTGTGAAATTGTATTGTGTGTTGAAATGAACATGTTCCTATTTTATTTACATTTGTTTGAACAATTATAATTGTGTTGCTTATATCACCAAATACAAAAATTTATCTGTTACTGCACGTGGGTAGTAGCTATAACAACTTTGTATGGTAGGATGCCAACATGTCACTTTCAGAATCCCAGAAGCTATAATCTTATTAATGCGTGACCATTTGGGATATGAATATTACTGGAAGGAGATCTCCCTTCAGTGTAGTTTCCTCTGGAGAAGGAAATCCAAGAGTAGGAAATGATCCTATACTGTCTGAACTGCTGCACATATTTCTTTTGGACAAGAACCAAATACTGTTGCAGAGAAGCTAACACTAACACCATAGTACCACCATTCCCACTAGGAGAAAGCACTGGGAAAAATCAGGCTCCATATAGGAAGACAGTTGAAAATACAATATGAGAAATCAAAAAGAAAAAGGTTTCTATATACAATATTCCCGTCTGTCAAATATATTTATGAGACATTGCTATGATGATGCTGGCTTTTAAGTTCTTTGCATATCTGCATCTGGTTTTTTTGTCTCTAACGCACATGTTTCCTAGCTCTTAAGTTGAAAAAATGCAAATCCTATTTTTACTTCTGCCATATGTAATAGCAGAATTTTGCCACAGGGTGGTACAACAGACATGTTTAACTGAAGGCTTTTGTAATGCATCAGACAGCTCCGTAATGCCCTCTGCCAGCTTCCCTCCACCAGTAACAGAACAATCTGGAGATCTCAGAATAACTGGCCATGAGCCAGGCATATATATTCAAAAAGTAAGACACA
Source organism: Tetrax tetrax (assembly GCA_009806455.1). Taxonomy (NCBI): domain Eukaryota; kingdom Metazoa; phylum Chordata; class Aves; order Otidiformes; family Otididae; genus Tetrax; species Tetrax tetrax. The sequence goes on along the minus strand of WHYT01017200.1, from coordinate 31,764 downwards.
AAAACCAGAGGAAACTGAGAATCTACTTGCAAATGCTAAAAATACAATGGTATTAATTCTACTTAGATGTATGTGTCTATTTACATATAACTTGAATTTTCATCATTTTTATTTTTAAAGAATACATTCTTGCTTTGTCTTACTAACTACAAAAATTAATCAATCAACATATGTCTTCCTTGCCACTATCCACCTTTTCAAGTACATAAATGGGGTTTGTCAACTGTACGCTTATCTAATCTAGGCAAGAGGGATACTCGGTGAATTAAGACAAGTAGAAACTATTTCCATGGGTACTAGGATCTTTTAAAAAAAAAGTTAAGTACGAAATACAGATTCCTACACTGATTCTTTTGCTTTGATTTATGGCTGAAGTTCTGCCCATGGATTTAAGTGATGCTGTGGAATTCAAAAGTAAGTTTAATTAGGTATTGATGTAAATGGGCAGAGAACAAGACCTTTTGAATTAGAATGTGAACATTTAGCAATGTAATAATTGAAATTACTTTCAGAAAGCTTTTCGAAACTCGGCAACACATGATGAGAGACAAAAGGAGTCATTTTCTAAGAAGCATTTAGTAGTATTGACTCTCTGTCATAGTCAACTAATATTTATTTATGCAACTTAGAAATTCCCCTAAGGTCTTTCCTCTACAGTTACTTCTTTCAGTCTAGAGCAGGGCTCCATCTCGCATGAAGTAAAATCAGATGCTTTTTCTGCCTCAAAAGAGTTAATGATATTTTACCATATTTAGTAATTGTACAGGACTCTATAAAGTAGAAATGCAGCCATCTCATGCAACCTACCTCTTTCACATGATCTGCCAAGGTACCCTGTACCAGAGCAATCACAAACATATCTGTTCCACCCATCCCTGCATACACCATTGTTTTTACAGGGGTTGCTAAGGCAAGGTTTTGCAGTTTCTCTTGAGCATGAGGGTTTTACTCCAGCTGTGCTTTGAAGTTCAGCCATCTGTCGAATATCTTTGCTTTGACCATCAATAAATAAATCTCTAATGCAGCCGACGTATCCATAATTGAGAAGTGCTGTCCACACCTCTGTCGGGAAGATGAGGCCTGCTTTATTTTCTGGTAAGCCTCCAAGATACAAGTCATCATCCAAGTCAAGGATTTCACTTTCCCCTGGTGCAGTATATGGTGTACGTAATGTGTTCACAGATATGGTCCCTGAGAAAAAAAAAAAAAAAAAAAAAAAAAAAAAAAAGAGAGAACAAAATGCATTATTTTCAAGGCATTTAAAAGATTTCGGTACTGCTGTTTTATCATTAATCTGCATGGCACATTAGCTCCTGGCAAATATCGATACATACATGAAACATGGGCATTCTATTCGTACAGCTATACAATAATAGATACACTTTATTATCTTAATTACAATGTAGTATAAAAACTGTCAGGAAGTGAACAATGCAAAAACATTTATGCACAATACTCCATGGTCACTATATAAAAAAAAAGTTACAATCACCTTATCAATCTTGTAGGGGTATGGGCAATGCATTTCAGACCTAGTGTCACAAATATCCTGCTTGTGCAACAAAAAAATCTCTTCACTACTTCGTAAGTGCTTCAAAGCACTAAGGCTGAGGTTGCATTGATAGGTTGTAAACCCTCTTATTTGGATCCAAATACACAGTATTTTAAAAGAGCCTCACTACTTTCAGTGGGCTTTGGATAAGACATTTTTATTTAAGTGGAGAAGGAAAATACTCTCATCAGCTGCCAGACAGGCAATCATTAAGAAGATAGTGATGTGCTCCTAGAGGGAAAATCAATGTTTCTGACACTTACCTCAAAATGTGTGCATGTTACAAAGAGAGGGAGACGGGATGTATATAGAACTTCAGGAAATTAGAAGTATCTTTTCTATTTATGTTTTAGAAGTAAACAAATAAAATTAAGCCTAAAATAAGGTTCTGTTTCTACAAAGTGTCTGAACAAAGAAGCTGTAATCAACTGTAAAGATCCTCTTTGTTATACTCTTTAAAAGTAATGAGGTATCCAATTTTTACAATTTGAATAGGCAGAACACCACATTCAGTACATAGAGTTACAGAAAATACACGTCAACCAAATTTAATTTTATTTACTAAGTAAAATCACTTGAAAAAAGAATCTTAATGTAGATCTTCAGAGAAGTGACTCCTTACCAGTTTATACAGGTACAAAAACAAGCAAAATCTAAATAAAAACTTTATATATGTCACCAGATTATTATAACGTACCAGCCACATTATCCAACACAGTTACCCACTAAATAAACTACTAGAAGTGTATTAATGGTGACAGGACACTGAAGAATCATATTTACCGTGTTTTTATCATACATATATACATAAAACTAACATGATTCACTATTTCCACTGTCAGCATGACACAGATTCCTGAAGATAACACTGATTATAAGAAATTCTTCCACTGTGGTAGGAGTGATGCAAGAGAATAATAAATTCAGAATTTTTAAAACATAAATACTAAAATGTGGGGTTTAAGCAAACAGAGACGGGTCAGAAAAAAATAATTCTCTTACTTAGATATCTCTTAAAATTCAGGCTTCTCTTTTAGCAATGAAGAAGTGTCCTGTGGGAGCTACATATTTTGTTTTGTTGGTTTGATAGGTCAACTTTGATAACATGGACAGCATGAATTGCTAAACAGTTGGGATCTTTAGTAAAAGCTCTTTGGGTAGAGGTCTCAGGAGATTCAACCTCCATGCGAGACTTGAGATGTATGGATTTTAGAAGGGCTGGATACTGCTACTACTACAATAAACAGTCTCCCTACTATCAGAAGAGATCTAAAAAGATAAAACAAAGGTTTGCATAGTGTTTGTGCATCTTTATGAGCATGCTTAAAGAATGTTTGAGGATGTGGTCAGTTTTCCCTTTTACATATTATCAGAAATTATTTTTGTGTCAGTTGAATAGATGTAAAGTGAACTTCCAGTCTTAACTGTAAGAAATAAGCATTATGAACAAATATCCTTTTTCTTCCAAACCTCCACCTTTTTAAAACTGGTAAGACTATTATATTTTGCTAACTCTAAATATTTGTATTGCTGTTCAGATTTTTGAAGGCAAACTTGGCACTCATATGGAACTTGGTATAGATTTGACCTTAGACATACAAACATAAACATTTTGAGGTTTGATTTTATTAATCAGCTGCCTCAAACAAGGACATCTGTTAAACCAAGAAAGCTAACTTTTCTGAGAACATCCTAGATATCAAGAAGCACTGCTTACAGGCAATAGATAATTTCTCCTTTAAAAAATTTAAAGATGTTGTAAATATGAATCATACTGGTGCTCACAGTACTTCTTAGGGCTATTGTTTCTTGCTCCTACTTGTTGCTGAACAGGCTAATTTAGGACTAAACACTTTAAACGTTCAAGTAGTACTTGCACCCACACAAGTTAACTCAGGTGCAGCCTCTAGCCTCAAGCTCATGCATTTCCACAGAGCTGTTTTCTGCTGGACAAGGACACTTGTGTTTTCAAGCTATTCGTGATGCTAGAATACATCTAAGGTTCCATTTATATTAAAAAAAAAAATAAAAATCAACTACTAAGCCTTGACGGCTTTCATTGCACACCAAAAGACAGGTAAATCTCAGCCAATGTAGCTACGACATTAAGATGATGGTTCAAAATTTAAGCTTTGCAAGGACAGAAGGCTGACAAAGGTGTGTGATAAAGGGAAGTGTAGATCACCATTACACTCTAGTGACTGTGAATTATAGTCAGGTGATAGATTGAAGCAGGAAAATTTTCTTCTGTATGTCAAAGTATTACCCTGGAGAGGGCTTAAGTATTATTTTTAATAGATACTAACAGCTTCTTAAAGAAATTAACCTTTCCCCTCCCCAAGAAATGACACCACATAAAACACTCGTGGGGGGAAGCCCTCTGAAATCTTACTGCAATGATAACATATAATGACTACAAGTAGAAAACAGGAAACAACTCCTCTGTGCATCTTTTTCATGTTTTGGAAGGCCATGGAAGCCCTATTACCCATCTGGATAATCTCCAATTTACTGCTGGACATATCCATGACACTTAACTGACCTACATACTGTGTATATTACCCTTAATCAAACTGTAAGTTAGCTTTATTTAATCCTTTTTGTTGAGAGCTACACTAAGTCAAATAGCACTTGCAGAAGACTCAAAGTTTTAATAACTCACTCTGTCTCAGCTGTGGTGTAGGAGCTTGACCAAAATATCATATAGCACACTGTCTAGAACAAGAACTGTGGCTATAATACAAATAGACTTTAGTCTAGCTAATATAGCAGAAAAGCCATGCTTGTGCATGAAGTGTTTCATGCTATCAGTTACCCTCTTATTGAATCATAGAATAGTTTGGGTTGCAAGGGACCTTTAAAGGTCATCTAGTCCAACTACCATGCAAGGAGCAGGGACATCCCTGACTAGATCAGGTTGCTCAGAGCCCTGTCCGACCTGGCCTTGAATGTTTCCAGGAATGGGACATCCACCACCTCTATGGGCAACCTGTTCCAGTGTTCCATCATCCTCCTTGTAAAAAATTTCTTCCTTACATCTACTCTGAATCTACCTCCTTCTAGTTTGAAACCATTTCCCCTTGTCCTTTCAAAACAGGTCTTGCTAAAAAGTTTCTCTGTCTTTCCTATGAGCCCCCTTTAGGTACTGGAAGACCACTATAAGGTCTCCTGGGAGCCTCCTCCAGGCTGAACAGCCCCAAACTCTCTCAGCCTGTCCTCATAGTAGAGGTGCTCCAGTCTTCTTATCTTTGTGGCCCTCCTCTGGACTCGCTCCAACAGGTCCATGTCCTTCTTATGACGCAGTACTCCAGGTAGGGTCTTACAAGTGCAGAATCACCTCCCTCTATCTACTGGCCATGCTTCTTTTGATGCAGCCCAGAATATCCTAGTTTCCATCTGAACTTTTAACAGCACATCCAGGCAGCCATAAAACCATCACTGCTGTTGATATTCAAATTACTTTATATATATCTCTGATAGGTAATGCAAACTTTACTTACTAACTGCTTTGTACGTGTAGGTGAAAAATAAGGGGAAATTAAGGGGGTTTTTTTGTTTGTTTCATAGGATTTTTTGTGTTTTGGTTTTGTTTTTTTTTTTTGTGTGTTGTTTTCTGTCTGGTTTCTTTAAGCCTGTCATCATTCTTGAGGGAATGTTTTCAAGAAACATCTCAGGTTAGACCTCATGACAATGGCAGATGCTACCACAGAACCCAGGAATAGTAATGCACACTGACTTTGCTGGATTTCAATCCTACTTTCTCTGGGAATTATAGACGGTTTAAAATGAATTGTTCTGTCAAATCACCAGTGTGCTCCAATCCTTTTGGATGCTTCTACTTACAAATGTGACGAGACATCACTTTCCAGACAAGCAGGAACAAGGGAAGTTAATGGAGCATACAAATGTCAAACGTGATCAGCACTGGAAATGGTTAATAATTTACTCTGCAAAAATAATGTAGCATCAACCTTTTTCACACCAGAATTGTCAAGTTGGGTAAGAGGGAAAAGAATAGGACACATCTCATTTTGTCAAGTTGGGTAAGAGGGAAAAGAATAGGACACATTGCATTTTACAAAATAACCTAAAGACAATAGAATATGATGGGGAAGCAGCAGATTCAGAAGACCATTGGCCTCTCACCAGAAAGAGAAAACTATAACTTTAAATTGTAACATCTCTGTAGTAAGAGCCATCCTTTCAATTACATCACTAGTACCTAGTATAACAGCACCGATAACCAGATCAGTAGTTAAAGTATGTCTTCGAAAAAAGCAACACTGAGGCAATAATGTCTGCCAGGAAACAAGCAGGTCCCTTGCAATTTTTTTTTTTTAATGCTCAATGTAGGAAATATTGACTGTATCCCTACCAGAAAAAGAAAGAAATGGGAAAAAGCTGATAGCATTTGATTTGTCCAGCCTGAGAGAAGAAACAGGGCAAGACTGAAAGACAAGAAGGTGTGCGGTGATTTTAGTCTGGGAATTCATGATCTAACTTCAGACTCTAAACCAGGTAGCATTTATTATCTCGAGAAACTAGATATAAATTTAAGGGTCCTATAATAACCTACAGGTGCTCCAATTCTACAGTATTTCACCTGGGAGAAAAATGCAATTTAAACATCCATACATCTTTATGTATTGGAGGAACAGTGACAAAAACTAATGAAATTATGATTTTTAGCAAGAATTATTGACTTAAAGGATAACTGATTAGTGGGCATTCTTCAAAAGGAAGAGTCAACAATATAAGTGAACAATAACATACAGATGAGCAAAATGGGAAATATATTGGGAGGTATGGAGAAGCCTGTCATATCACTTTAAGGTTTACCTTGAACTCTGAGAAAGATTCAAATCAGCTGAGGAGACTGCAGAAGATGGCAATAAAAATAGTCAGTAGCTACAGAACATGACATACAAGGACAGGAAGCAGCTGGGGTTTCTTAATCTATGAAGAAAACAGGAAACTGACATGACAGCATCCAAATCATTAAAAGTATGGAAAAATAAAAGGTAATGTCTTTGTGTCTGCTGTGAATAAGGAAATGGTGGACAAAATGGCTTGTTCTGCATACAGGAATATTCAGTTTACGAATGATTACATGGGCAGTTTGCACAGTGTCCACTGCTGAGGTAACTCAACACACATCTGTCAAGACTGATGCAAGTACAATATCACTAGTTCCATTGGAGGAGTAAAACAGAGGACTCTCAAGGTCAGCCCATCTCAATTTTACTATGAGCTCATAAATAAATGAAAAACTTTAACAGGATCATTGGAAGGATTTTCCTTAAAATGCAAGATAAATCCATTGTCTCAAATATGTAAACTATTAACGTTTATTGAAATAGGAATATCTAAATCTGGCAGTCCTTAAAAGGTTGGAAAGATGGAGGAAGGAGTATATAGAAGTGTACACATAAAGAAACGTGTAACAACAATGTATGTAATGGATATCAACAAAGCACTACTTCTAGCAAAATACTGATTATAGTTAAGCCGTAATTACATAATCTAGAAATAATTTCTGGTATTTAAGCTGAAACTGTAACTTTAGTTCAAAATTTCAGTGACTTCTTCACCCTTAAATGCTATTTCAGAATATATTCTGATACATTCTGTTTTACACTGCTGTACACAATTCAAGGTTGAGAAGAACAGTAAGTTTCCTCTCCAGTTTCACTACTGATGATTTCGAGAGGATGAATGGCAGTTTAGCCAAAAAACACTTCCAAGGTTATGCTTGAATATGGTAAACAGTTTAACAAAATTTTAAACAAGTCTCAGAAAACAGTTATTAAACCACCTCTACTGTGGTACAAGAAAAACTATAAGCAAAGATCATTACAACTGCTTCATGATTGGCTTTCTTTTATTTTGGGCTTGGGTTTTGTTTTTTTTTCCCCAATTCTTTTACAGCAGAGATAGCAGTACTGTTAAGAGAAGAACAGATAAATATTTCCCTTAGGTATGAGTTAATGACTCTCTCCAACCATATTCATTATCTCAGTAATTTACTTTTCTATAAGTCTGTGTATAAGAAACTAAGACATATTTCTAAACCTTGTCTCAATTCAGATCAGTTAAATACAAAGATGGTAACTACAGTTACTTCAACTATCCTGATCTCTATGCTTACCTTATGTGGCCTGTTTTGTTGCTTTTTTGCCTGTGAAACACATTTGCTTATTAAGAAATGGTGAAAAATCAGAGTAAGGTATTCTGAATACGGTTTACATCCTGTGTGATAAAGCATAATATAACAGCTGTGATGAGGACCATGACCACAGCATACAGCCCATGCCCAAGCCCAGTGGCACATGTGAAGAAGCTATGAAGCCACTGTGCTTCACAAGAATTTAGAATAACCATGAATACAGGAAGGGAACTCAGCTCACATAATAAGACACAGCAGTTGGTACCAGGTTGTGTCCTCTGCTGTACACTTAGCACAAAAGACGGACCGCTGGAGAAAGTGTGTTCCCTTCCCTCTGCTGCATACCTAGCAGTGGAGAAGGTATGAATTCATTCTTTACTTAACATTGGGAAACAGAGTCTCAGGAGTTCCTTCTCACTGAAGATCTGCTTTTTAGGTAAGGAAGCACTCAGAGTAGGTCTCTCAGGCAGCAGGATGGGATTCTAGGGTGAAAGACTTCTATAAGAACAATAGGTCAAAAGGTCCTTCGGCAAAAGGAAATTAAAAGACATCATCTCTTCCTCCTTCCTTATATCTCCCAAAATCTGAGGGGATCAGCAGAATTACTAGTGAATAGGGCCTGGATAACTACGTTATCAGTAGCACGTTTAAAAACGTGCTCTCATTCATTACACCTCGCCCACCACAGTCCCATATGGGCAATGGCAAAGTCAGTAGTTTGGAGTGGATGGTCCCTGTGACTGAGAGCCCAGAAGAGAGTAAAGAATGAAAAATAAATGGAGTACTTGCTGATCCAGCTAACATGAAAGTCAAGGAAATTAGCAAAGCTCCTTGAGAAATGTCACAGCTTTCCATTATCTGAGTGAACAACTCTGCATTGGATTTGAAGCCTAGGAGGAAAAGATTGCAGGACAGCAAACTTCACTTAAAAAAGAAAAATCACAGGTTATTTGAGCTGTTTATTCATTAATAGGAGAACCTCTTCCTTTATACTTGATTAGGTTGGGAAGCATTTTGTCTCAGAAAAGCCTTTTTTTTTTCTTTCTTTTTTTTTTTTTTTTTTTTTTTTTTTTTTTAATACAAGGTATATTCATTCACTTATGCAAAAATCCTGAAGGTAAACAAGTGAAAAGTGATTATATTCATATGATTTCCAGTATGTTTGATTTTGGCTAGAGAAAATAAATGAAAAAGTTTGCTGGAATAGTAAAGTGGCTTTTATCATTCATAGAAAAAAAAGTATAATAGACCAACATGCATAAGTCATGAAGAAATAATCTAAACATAACACATTGGTACTTCCTGTTCCAATCAGAAGAAAATAAGAACATACAGTTCATTGTTAAGCAATCATTTTACTTGGTTAAATCTAATGGTATAAGATACTATTCAGACAATAGTTCAATGTTCAAAAAATTCTTATTCTCTTTAAGAAAAATAACAGCATTGCTACTGCTATTGGTACTTCTACTGTAAAGTATTACTATATGTATTAAAATCACAGAATATCCTCAATGTTTGGTTCAGATTTCAGCTACAACTTTAGTTTGTCAATCTATATGCGTACATATTTATTAACTAATCCTGGTAATAGTTCAATGTGTTAGGGCAAATAGGTACTATAGTCAGTTTTTGAGAGTGATAGGGTAAATAAAATTCACCCATCCTGATAACAGGTAATTCATCAGCTGGATTAATTTTTCTTTTACCTATATATTTGACTATTTATAATTCTACTTAAAAATCATATGCAGTCCTGATCACCAGGTGTGTATTGCCTCCTAAAATCAATCTACATTCTTGCTGATGTCCATTAACGGCTTTAAAGATTTAAATAAATTACGCCCTAAACTTTCTTAATGGCAGTTGTGAGCTACAGTTTTTGTGAAGCAATGAAAGTGTCGGATGTATCTTCAAATGTAAACAATTGCTATGCACTTATTTCTTTTCTTTATAGATGTGTTGACTTTGGATGTAAGAATAAACTGCTTTCAGTAGAGTCCCACAGGCTTGATTATTACAGGATTTACTGCCTCATGTGAATCACTGAAACAGCACTTAAGAAAGAAGCCTGAAATGAAGATCGCAGTATAAATAATATAACAGCTGGATATTCAATCACAATTGAGGATTTTGAGAAGTGTGTGTTATGTTGTTTGGGTTTCTTGGGTTTTGTTTGGTTTGGGTTTTTTTAACATCAGGAAATGTAAATAAGTAGATGACATACTATAATCATAAAATCAAACTCTCTACAATTAGAATTTGAAGCAGCAGAGCCCAGGAATCAAATAATTTTTCATAATCCTAGGGTGAACTGATCAATTGAATTTGGTCTGGCTTTCAGTATGCATTTGACTGAAACCGTCAATTTAAACCTGCACCTAATATTTGCTGGATCTGAAATCAGATTTGTGTGTAGTAAGTCAGTCATAAACCAGTAAATTTTTGGGGGGTGAAGTTTCAGCAAGATATTATAAATGAAAGTAATGGAAAAGGAGTCGCCAGAAAGAATAAAGTGGGGAAAACTCCACAAAATCCAAAAGAAGATGAGTTTACGTTTTTTCAACACTCAGAGTGTATGTAAACTTCAGATTGGATACTGATATTAACCAGAAAAATCTTTGATTGACTGAATTACAGACTCAGTACACTCCCTTCCCACCCTCAAATCATAGCACGAACTACAATAAAGATGCCATAGAATGGATTTGTCCTTGAATTAATGTGTATTGGTTATTTGCTGAAATCTATATATTCTCAAGATCAGATGCAGCTGCAAACAAGGACAGTTTCAATTGCTAAAAGCATTTTATGCTGTAATGGATTTCAGTAGCATTAGGAAGAATTTAAGAATTCTTTATTTTTACCCTTTTCAGAAACATCATTTGTTGAGTAAACTACTACAGAATACAAATACAGCAAATCATTTATTTCCATTTTTGCTGATATGTGCTGTTAACCCTTCATTAGCATATAATTTAATTATGCTGAGATCTGCTGACATGATTGGAAGGTCTGTGCTGCTTCTGTGGGCCAACTATTCCCTGTGTTGGAAACTACTTTCAGGGATTCTTTTTTGCTTTATTTTTATTATTGGAACTTGCCACTTCAGCTATTTGCTGTAAGCAAGCACTGAAGGACATTATTGTTTGATTTTGAAGTACACAGAACACTTACTTGCAAGATTGAGTACCTGATTATCCAATAAATATTAACATAAGATATTTTACTCTGCAAATCATTGTATTCTGATACCTGACACTAATGATTTTTTTCTATTTCCTTTATTTTTCAGATGATGCACAACTTTCATGGTAACAATATAATATTTACCAAATATTCTCTCAGATATAACATGAAAAACCATAATGAAAAAAAGAAGCTTACCTGACCGTCCATCTCGTTGAAAATCCACATGGTACCATTCACCATCATTCACCTTCTTCTGCAAGGCTTTTATTTTTATAGTACCTGATCCCATGTCTAACAGTAGGTAGAGGTGGCCATCAAGCATCTCAATGGCAAAAAAATCAACCTTCACCATCTGTGGGTGTTTGGCATCTTTTTGGTGCCTTGGTTTTCCATGACTGAAAAGAATCAGGCCATTTGGCTCTGTTGTACGGAAGTCAAATGATATTGAGCCTGTTTTCTTGGCATTCCACTTTGGCAAAGAGATGAAAGACTCTGGTGTTTCAAATGTGATTGGATCTAAGGTTGCAACATTCTCACATTTAAATGCTACAACCCCATGAATCTTCATTTTAGGATCTCCTTGCTTGGCAAGTCGAGATAACTCCAACCTGACATCGTTATTTTTATATACAACCTGCAAGCAAAGCAGAGACGTTACTAACAGGAACTTGACCATTTTAACCAAATAGGTACAGTCCTGAATAGGCATATTATTTAAAGGATAATAATGATGGTATATGAATATGATAATTCACATACACACAAAATTAAATAACTATTTTCACTGACTAATGATTTAATAATAGTTTTCATTAAACCAAACAAAATTGCTCTAAAAATAACCCTAGAGTTAATTCAAACAATCTGAAAGAATTCACACATACTTTATACTATCAGTCGCAAATTAGCTTGCATGGCCTTGATTGCTTAAAAGCCCTCTTTTCACAGCTATGATGCTACATTAGAAAAGTATTAGATTTCTTCTTCATCTAAACCCTTTGTCACTGTCTTAACTCTTCTGTTCACGTACAGAAAATGTACCAAGGTCAAATACTTTACAATTTAACATCTTTTCAGTTTATCCTTGTGGCTGAAGAATAGTGGCATCCATGGTATTCATGAAGCTATAAAATAGGGAAACTAGTATCATACACATGAAACCAGTCAAAACCAGAACAATCTTTGAGCCAGTTCAATTGGACAAAAAAATAAAACCACTTACGTATTTTCCCTGACTGAAGACTTTTCTGACAAAAATGAAAGACAATATTAGTTTTAAATCCAATTGACCTCCACAGCAAATATTCTTACTTCAAATCACATTTACTCTGCCCAGAGAAGCCTGTCATGATACAACCATTTCCCAGGGTTCTTGTCTTTATGAGCATATTCTGAAATTGCTGCTATTTCTGTGTTGTCCAGGATACAAGAAATGCATAAATGAAGCTCCCCAATAGCAAAGGTGGGCACAAGTATTTTGTCAATATTTTAAATTATTCAATAAGTGATAGAGTCAAGTTAAAATACCACTGAAGGGCAGAATATTAATGAATGGTTATAAAACCTAAAACCTCTGTTTTTAAGGTTAAGCCTAAATTAGAAAGCAATTTGGACCAAAAGCAACAGCTCAGGAGATCAAAACACTTTGTGTTGAGGCTTCTTCATCTACAGATGCTATACAATTCAGGACTAGATCATGTCTGGCCTCTCATCCAGTGTTCCAACTATACAATGTAGTCTGAAGTTGTTCAGGGGACCAATCAACAGTTTAGACTTTACATCCCTGTTACAGGTTAGAAGGTGCTTAATGAATGCTTAGGGTATAGCTTCTAGATTAATTTCCTCTGAAGTCTGGTCTGAACACAGACGAAATCCATTCTGCAAACTGAACTGACACATAGTAAGTGGAAGAGATGGGGGATGCACTACAGAACTGTGCTACTGTTAGAAATCAAAACACTAGCATACACACAACCTAGGATGGCATACTGCACAAATGATAGCTGCTACTGAAAAATTGTGTTTAATTATAATAGAACACTAAAGAAACGATAGATTGACTTTTTTTTTTTTTTACTGTAATATTTATGTTGTTTCAAGTTATATAATTACCCACCCAGGAAATTTCATCATAAGCCATGGCAGAATTATTCTACCACATTAAAATTATGTCCCAAAAGCTAATAAAATGCCTGTTTCTCCATTGTATTTCAGAGTTCAGTACAAATACTGCTGTTCACACTAGAACTGTGTCTCCAAAGACAACAAATAAACCTCACTGTGGATTCCCGACAGCAGAAGTTATACCCTGCCACAGAGAGGCAGATTACTTGTTGTCTTTTTTAAGTGAAAAATATCAGAAGTGACTAGAATTGGACTAGAACAATCTTAGAGAATAAGGATCCATATTTACACTTATCAAATACCTCTGTAACACCTCAGAGATCGCAGATTATGCAATGAAATTTAGAAGAGTACTAGAGAATAAGCACATGGAAGTGATGTTGCATTGGGGTGACTTTCTGTCTTTAGATTGAAGAATGCTGAAAGGCAGAAGAATGCAACAAGGAGCCAGTAGCCTGGCAGGCAATATTACTTAGAGATATTGGGTCTCATGAAACACTGGCCACTTTCTAAGATAAGAGGGATTTTGGATAGCTTCCACCTCATTTGAAGGAGTTACAGGGGACAATCTTTCTAGAATAGACTGAAAAGCATTAAACAGAGGCTAGAGGATGTGATGAAAAAAAGGAACAAGTGGGCTTTCATTAGATTAAATCATGCTGTTGACAATGAAAGTAATGAAGGCAACAAAGAACATGAGGAGAATTCTTTAATTGCCTACTGAACAAAGTTAGGTACCACAACAATACAAATAAATGTACAAAGATAATTTCTTGTTAATGGAAAAATTAAAATTGTCTGATATTAATGAAAGTTGGTTGACTCAATAATAAAATTAGTAGTAAATAACTATGTTAGAAAAACTGAGCAGACAAAAGGAGAGCTAAGCTTTCCTTGATGTCTAAACCAGCTCTAAAGTCTTTGAAGTAATTTGCCAACTCAGAAACAATAATTTTTAGTAAATACGTTTCAAGGACCTAATGGACAAAGTGCAAACAGGAATACTGGCAATAGTTTTCTCAGAACTTGTCACCAGCTCTATAAGTAGCTTAATATATAACATATGAGGGAAAAATTGCTAGAGCACTTTAGTAACAGTGGCAAATGTTGGGAATTTTATGCCACCAATATTAAAACATTCTTGGAATACCTCAATATTTCATATGACAACTTCTTACTTCCATATTCCACAATTAAATCTTCGTGGCTAATGAGATGCAAATAATTCCATCTTATCATGTTCATTGTGTGGAAATTGAATAAAGTCTACACCTATGTTTTGAAGTGTTTACGTTCTAAGTTTTAGGTATTTATATTCTTTTAATCTTACGAAACTGAAAATTTGGAACTGAATTATCAGGGATAATTAGTATTAAAACAGGAATATATGAACCATAGCTAAAAACTGTAATTGAAATTAACTGCAAACTATTAACTGAACACAGCTGGCACTTGGAAGCCCATTTTCTGGTGTTATGCTGAGGTTCTTACCCCTCTCCCCATCTCCTTGTCCATGAAAGATATACTCAGTCATCAGTGAAGCAAAGCAATAAGAAAAAAAAGCAATTTGGTCACAAAGAGTACTCTTTACATTTCGGTAAAAGAACTGAACAATAAGGAATAATTCTGAGACTAATATCTGCTTTATAACTTATGGACGTATATGCTTCAGAATCGATAGCCTCTAGGGTACAAATAATTTATACCCATGTACTATTTTCCAAGGATTCTGCTTTTCTTTTTCTTTTTTTTTTTCCTTCTGGGTATATAAGGACAAACATACGTTTAATACGGTTTATATTATCTGCTGCTATTTCCATCTAAGACACTCAACATATTGTTCTTTAATGTCAACTCAGCACATTCTCCTTCCCATAGAGACATGGATCCATAATTATTCAAGTGAAGGTTATTTACAATGGAGAAATATTTGAATTGCATTCACCTTTACCCCTACACAAACTACCAGTCAGTATTCTTGCACTGCTATGTGCTTTCCTAGCATCTATTGGGCTGGCCCTGGTAATAGTTTACTTGCTTTTACACTCGCTCCCACACCTGAGAGAAACCAACATAATTTTCCTGCACATGAAATTGCCAGTCCTCAGGGAACTGTATCGTGCTATTAAGAGCACCTTGAATTTGTCTTCTATACACTGTATTATTTCCTCTTAATATTAACCAAGGTTCAATACCTCAGTCATTAAAAATATATAATTACCTTATTCTTGGAAACTGCAAAAGGTCACCTAAACTCCCAAGAAAAAAAAAGCAGTTTGCAATTCCCTGCATAACTTGCAACTGAGCTATCCAAAGCAAGGAATAAATTTGTTTTCTATGAGAGAAAGGGCAGACCTACATATCATTTTACAATCAAGTTAATGAGCTCCCTTTGCTACCATCTAGGCCAACCACATGCTGGGTAACTTACAATATCACAGTGCTGAGTCTTAACAAATAAGTCCCGCTAAGAGACAGCAAATATTAACTTAAGCTCAGCACTCGCTTTAATATGGTGTGTTGTCATCTTGGAGCACAAGCAAAATTAGTTCATTCTTCACAAAACTATATCATGTATATAATTTATTTCAAGCCAGAACCCTCATAAGCAATGAACTCTACAAATGTATTAAGAATTCACTACAGATCTTGCCACTCATCATGGCAGGTGCCTTCAACAAGAAAAAAAATGCAGCAGAGCAGCCAATGAAAATATATTAATAGATCAGCAATGTATAAAAGTACGAATTACTTTGAGAAAAGGTGAATGAGAAGCCAAGGATTTTACTGTTGATATTAGAGATATATCCTGAATATACAACAGTTCAAATATAAAATTAAAAAGTCAATATAATAAAAACATTAATATCAAGAAAACCCTACCAGTTCTTTCTACTGAACCTATCCCATGAAATTTAAAACCATGAAAGATGTGAAAGTATCCAGATTTCAACACCATTTCAATTCTAAGTGCAGCCCTTTCCACATTAAAGATTTCTTTTTGTATTTTGTACATCAAATACTGTGAGTGAAGAAATGGCATTACTCTTAAATATTACAGAATACTGACCAACTCCGCTAGCAATAGCCTTTCAATCACTGTGATTAAAAGCCTTTAAATTACTATGAAGCATTTCTTTCAAAGTACTTTATATTATTAAAACCAAATATGATCCTTAAGGAGCTAATCATATCACCTAATTTGCAGCATCGAGGTTTCCTTGAGAATCAAAGAGAAAACAGGAGTTCAGAGCACTTACTTTATGATCTTGCTCTGAAGAGCTCTTCTATTTACTTAATATGGAGGTGAGGAGAAAAAAACTTTTCTAAATGTAGTTTTAACGAATGGATGAACCCAGTCTCTAAATCTGTTTGAAAAATTAATCATATAAATCCTTATGTTACCATAAAGCAGTAATTTCATATTTTAATGAAAACTGGATCACCTAGTGCAAACAATGGCAGTTAATTCTCTCTAAAATGGAGACTAATATCATCCAAAATGGCCCAGGTAGGTACTGCTAACCTACAATTTTATGCTGCACAGTGAAGTCAGCAGGAGGTAACTTAATGATGTCAGAAACTGTAGCAATGGGACTTGTAAGTGAAGCCTGAGGCAATTTTATCAGCCTACTTTAACAGCCACTAGAACTTCCTTGCACCTTGAGAACTACCTGGTGCATAAAGCATCCCATTGCCCAGAAATCCAAATGCAGAACTGATCAGAATTGATCATTGAGAGTTATCATGTATTTTTTTAGTATTTGCTGAATGGTTTTGAACTAATCTGTGAACATCAGCTTCTCACAGGAGACTTGTCATTTTGCTAATATGCCTCAATTCATTTCCAAGCTCCAAAATGACTATATCAAGGAACACAATATTCTACAGATAATTTATGCAAAACTTAAGGAGCCCCAGTTCAAAAGTTTGCAGTCGGATGTATTTCTGAACACAAGGTGAAAGCACATAATATTAATGACAACAGCTATTCAAGGCTGTGGGATTACTCAACTTTATAAAGTGACTGTTTTTTGAACACAGAGAAGAGATTAACAGGTATAATGAAAGCTCCAAGGAAACAGTTTATTCATCCTCAAATGAAATGGTTTTAATTTTGCTGGGGTGGATATGTATGTGTGTTTGGCGGTGGTAGTGTGGAGCATTTAGAAAAGGGCTCCTTTTGAGTACGAAAACAAAACTCAAGTGTCTATAGGGTCCTGCTGAGTGGGAGGTAAGCCTCAGGACAATAGGATGGGGTTTCATGGTATAAATATATAAACTCCTGTAGAAAATGATAGCACATGCGTTTTGCTGCAGTATTTTAGATCAATGAATATGGTCTGGGAAACTGCTCTGCAAGTTTCAGCTCAAAGAAAGCTTGACTTAATAGAGCTAGGAAAAAAAAAAAGCAGCATGTCTAATCAACTACACTGCCACAAATTCCATGGACTATATATCTGGGAGTTTCACATTCTCCTGCCTCTTCTTCCTGTCCACTCTAAGCATTCCAAACTGTGAATAGGAAACAGAGCACAATCGACTCTCCATGCACTCGATTAAAATTGGACTTGGCTCTTCCATGGTGACAGAAGAGGAAAGAAACTCACACGAAGGCTATTGACTGTACAAGTCCGAAGGTGCACTGAGAACAGCTTAAGTTATGCAATAGAAGAAAAAAAAAAAAAAAAGAGTATTTAATGATTGGAAACATGTAAAATGGCTTTATCAGACCCACCCCCTCTCAGGGCAGTAGCTTTTGAAAAACATTAAATGGACTTTTTTAAGGCTAACATATTGTTCATACAGGATGATTATATACTTTGTTCTTCTGTTTATAGCTTTAGATATAATAAGTATATTTTAAAATCAGACATACTCTTTGCAGACTACTTTGTCCTACAAGATTGAAAAGAATCATTAGAGCAATTCTTGCTCTTAACCTGCATCTGAATGCCTCACAGAAAACTTAACTTCTCCTTGCTTCTCTGTAAAATGGGTACACCATTTCCTCACAGGGTAGAAACTTGCATGAAGACTGAAGTTTGCACTATTAGCATCAGGTCTAAGGGAGCAAGGTCCAAAGTCAGTCCCATTTACCCACATATTTCGTATGGGGTGTCATCCTCCCCCCTCTTCTTTTTAATGAAGATGGCAGCCACTATGACAAAAAGAGTATGATATTACAACTTTCTAATATGCAACTACAGAGTACAGAGAACAGTGGTCACTCAGATAAAAAAAGAAAATGTACCAAATCTGGTCAAAAGCTACACTCAATAAAAGCTGAGCTTGAACAACACATGTGTCAAGGTAAACATAAAAGTGTAATATACTATGCCATGATAATACACTCGTCTAGTGCTTTAATGTCACACCAAATGGCTAACTAGAGACAATAAATTTGTGATGTTTATTGTTTCTGTAACTAAGCAATGTAAACATTTTCTGCATTCACCTTTCTTAATATTGCAGGATATATTGCACATCAGACATTTTAAAAACTTCTGTGCACTGAAAGCTGACATACTTAATGCACACAAATATATGTTCTATTAAAATCGTTTATTATCATATCCCTGCAAATTCTAGGAAGGCAAATAGATACCAAAAATAAGAGTAAAAAATGTGCATAATTATATGGAATTCCACTATGAAATCAATAGCACATCTGAAGGTTCATTGTAGACTGTCTGAAAATCATCACTGCCCTATCCCCAAACAATGACGTTAAATAATGCAAAAAAAATGGAGCAACAAATAGCTTTTAATTTGGTACAGGGGAGATACCTTAATTACTCTTAGGCAATTAAAAGGCAATGGTTACAAACAGTTGTAGAAACTAATCCAGTACTAACAATTAAAATAACAGGTATTTGTGACTGTTACAGGGCATTGTTTTGAAAAACTTTTTACCTGCTCTTCTTTAGATCCACTGTGTAGTAGTGGGAAAGTCACTTCAGTTTCATGCATCAGTCACCTATTTGCAGAATTAAAACAGTTGTGATAGCTGACCTTTCTAGGCAAACTGTTCTCTTCTGCTGGAGTTTCTAATACTGATCTCAGAACTATTGTTTCTTTTCTCTTACATTTTGACTGAATAGAGACATCTAAAAGGATGCCAGAGAACGCCTTTTTAGGTTACTGGCATATTATTTAACATATTCTATTATCAGAAACTAGAAAAAAAAATTTCCAACAACCTTGATAATGGAAGTGTTATGTTTTTCACCCTGCTGTGGACACAAGTCTTTTGAAGATCTTTTTTACCCCTCTTCAATAGACTATTTTGTTATTCTTTGTATGTCCTGCTGTCAGCTGCAAGACTGCTAAATGTGGTTGCTATGCTTTCTGTTTTTAAGAAATGGGTTCAAGTTTTCCTTTTTACCTTTTTTTTTTTTAAACATCCCAAGGCAAACACTCAGAAATTTCTTGGCAACATCTAAATTGCAGAATTTAGGAACAAGGTGGTTCCACAGAAGCTCAATTAGTTCACAAGTAGGAATAAAGCCTTTACCAAGACATAAGCCATTATATAAAATCAAGAGAAACAATAATCAACAAAAGGAAAATAAAATGTACTATTTGAGGCAAAAGCAGCTTTGCATTAATACATTACACAAAGTATAAGGAAGAAAACATATTATATTACCCAAAGACTCTTTGGGAAAAGAAAGGGCTACAGGAGCCTCAATTGTTGTGCTAGATTTCAGCTTTTTCTTCCCCTTTCTTTCACAGTGCAGCAAGTTACCAAAGGTTAATTCTGCAGAAAAGTCAGAAACAAGCTATTTTTCCCTTTGCCCTATTAACCATTCCTGCTCAAGATCAAGCACAAGAACTCTCTAGAGACTGCAAGAAAGAGGCACTGTAAACCCTACAATAATTACCATTGTAGGGTTCAAGTCTTATTTCTTTAGCATAACATTCGTTATATGCTAGATTTTTCCAATCTTTACCACTTAAAGCTTTAAATTTAAGATCAGAAAATACAGAAACAAATTAGGGGAAAAGGCTCAAATAATGTAAATTTAAAAATGAATGTTCTAAGGAACATCTCAACTCAAGTGCATCTGAAAGCAATGTGACAGAAGTACCTAAAAACTAAGCTACCTTTAATTAGTGTAGGAGTTGCATGGGAAAAATAATGGAAGTGATCACAAAAAGGGCTAAAGAATAATCCTCAAACTAGAGAAAATCTAAAATGTACCCAACACAGAATCCAAGGTTAGGAGGTCAGTGATCTGAAGATAAACTAAGAAAAACTTGCTAATAAAATCAATTACCAATATATGTAACCCTAAATGTCTGCAAATATTTGAATAAATATTTTTTCCTATATTTAAAACATTTCAACACATATAAAAACAACCGTGGGCTCCACTTACATGCAAAACATCAGTTTTGCATATCCTTTAGTGAAATGAGGGGGATTTATTCCACCCCTCACTAGCTTTCCTTCATTCAGCCTCTCCCATCAGTATCTTACTAGCTGCCAACTTACAGCTCTTAACCTCATTACTTCTCCAGAATAATAAATACCCAGCTGACTTTTTCTTCTCTTTCTCTCTCACTTGCATAGGTTACTCTTCCATCTAGCTGAATAGCTAGTTCTTTGCTGTGGGTGTTTGTCTACTTTCTGTTTTCAACTCATCTGCTCCATTTCCCAATTCCTGGTTTCTGTTCCACTGAGGCAAAAATAGCCCTTTAATCCTAAGCTGGCATGTCATGGCTCTTGCCTCCATGTAGATAGCATCCTTCCCTTTCAGCTCTGTTAGCTGGCTATCTGTTCGGTGAAGTTAGCTACTTGTTGACAAGCTATAGCTATAGAAACTTTCCTTCTCTCGTTCTGGGAGACAGAACAGTACCTAGCGAAATTTGCAGCTCTCTAATTTTGGTTTGTGATATTAATATAGTGACAGTTTATGCAGTTGTTGGCTAAATTCTGCCCTATCATGACAGGTAAATAGTTAAAAAAAATAAATAAATATCAAATTCCTACCCAATAGCTACATTGCTAACTTTCCTTTCACTTGTGGAGCAACTGACACATTCCTGGAAAACAACCAGGAAAATCCTTCCCTACCTTCACCTTCAATTTCTCATAAATCATTAGAATCCTTTCAATGTATCCTTTTTGCTTTCCAATACTGTAACTTCAGTAACTCTTCACATCAATGTTTTGCCTTCCCAGATACTAGTGACAATTGGAAGCTAAGTTTTCTGTAGTACTTTTGCATGCAAAGCTATTATTAGAATTTCAACACAAGGAACATAATATCTACATGTTTTTCAGAGGTAGCTTTTCCTTCACCATTTTTCAATGATACAAAGAGGTAAACCTCAAGGCTGCTGGGCAGTGTATTCCTTTGCACTCCATTCTGTGCATGCATTCCTTTTCTAAACAACCTATTATCTCCTAAAACGATAGATAAAAACCAGTGCTTGTGTAGAGAAGTATGAAGAAAAGTGGGGCTCTTCCACCTCAAACACTGATCTGCGAAGTGCACAATATGTATGGCTAAAAGCAACTTATAAATTTTCAAGAAAAGGATTAATTGAATTAATGAGATATTTCTAAGGCATCTCTTTTCTATGTAAGGCAATTGTAACCACAGCCTACCTATGGGCCATCTTTATGTTAATGTATTTTGCTGAGGTTAAAGCTGTCTTCCTAAATAAACTTGCTGAACCAATTCAAACTAGTTATCATCATTATAATGCCAAAGAACAGGGAAGTCTTATTTGGTTTTCAAGATGTGGCTTCTCATTGTATTGAGAGAATGAAGCAAAGCATACATACTTAAGTATGGTGTGTAAAGGGGTCAATTCTGCTGGTTGATCTTCAAGCTGAGACTTTTTGGTGTCAGCTTAGTATAAAGGAATGTCAGGTAATAAAATCCCCTTTTGGCTCTATACTGAGTAAGAGGGCCTCAGCCTCAAGCAAAATAAATTCTTTTGACAGATAACCAGTTAAAACATATAATATTACAACAAACTTTGTCTCCTAACATGCCAGAAGAGTAGTGTGCCATATAAAATGAACTACCAACAAGTGCCTTTACACATATATACAGAAACTTTAAAAAGTGTATTGTTTGGCAAATATTACAGGTTTCCTAAAATATTTTTACTTACATAAGTGTGTCTGTCACAATAAACACACCTCACAGTGTTTATTTGGAAAATAGTTATGAAGAATACTAATTCTTGGTAAAGGGTAGACAGTGCAATTAAGCATTTCTCACTTTTCTATGTCATTGCATACATCAATTGAATATCTCAGCAATGTTCTGACATTTGTTTTCACCTTTAAATTTTTTGAGTTTTTTTTTAAATTTCAAATAAACACTTTAACTTGGAGCTACCTTTTACATTAAGTATGTTTTGAAATGTTTCGAAATATCACTTCAGAAAAGTTGGGGGGGAAATAGGCTTTTCCTTGGGCAAAAGGGTCAAGCAAAAGAAGATTTTCTGAATATTTTCACTAAAATACTTTATTGGGACTACATATAGCACTGCTGAATTATGCATAAATAAAAAATCATAAATGGTAGACATGAAACCTAAATAAATAATTTAGGAAGCCACATCTGTACTACTGACTCTTGCTTGTGTTCATCTCAGTACAACTCCATTAAAAAAAACAAAACAAAACAATACAAGACTATGTAAAGGGTTGTAGCATGCACTTTCTTTGGAAAAGTTTGTCAAAATTATTTTCAAGATTCTGCTCTCTGTAGTGGGGCCTTAGTCTCACTGAAGCCACTTTACCGGTTAAAGACTGAGAAAGCCTTTATATAAATTCTGATTCAGAATTAAGTATCAAGGTGCTGGTGATGTCAAATAAAAAAAAAACCCAACCTTAATTCAGATAACAGATAAGAAGGTAAAACTCAATGTAGTATGGGTCTCATGATTACTGTACCCGTAAAGAAAAGCATTTGCCTTTCTGCAGAAAATGAATTCAGAATAGTCTCATTCTGACTAAAAAGCATATTTGAAGGCAATATTTGGTAAGCAGAAAAGAATACTGTGAAAAAACATCTATATAAGTTATTAGTCTTAATAGATATCAATAAATAATACCAGGACATGAGACTAAATCCTACTGTGTGTAGCCATGTGATGTCACCAGAAAACAAAAAGACACATCCTAACTGATTGGACTAGTGTCAGACCCAAGGCGTGATCCAGTCTTTACTTTGGAACTGTTTGGTTTTCAAACAGGCGGTTCATGAAGATGAAAGATACCAGGAGGCTAACAGGAGGCACACTGCTTTCTGAAGCACAGTATAACATCAACAATTTGTTCGTATAAAACCTGACCTCCTCATACTATTTCCCTTTATATTCACTTCCTTTCTGTAGAGGATTCTTTCTGTGTTACCAGGTGGACATCCACCATTGATAAAGGAGGGAAACTGCTGCTTTACAAAATATGAACATGCACCCCTCCTGGTATCTCCAGAAAGCTTCAGTTTAAACAGAAATGGAGAATTTTCAAAACACAAGCTCTGTTTTCTTGTGCCACTTTGTTTTTAGAACCTTTCAGAGCTGTTACCTGTACGTACAAGTGATAAATTTAGTTCTCAAGTAAAAAGTGTTCAAAGAGATATTCAGTATTTACAAATATCCATACAAGACAGTGACTCAGTGTTCAAGTACTGTTTTGAAAATCTGGCCCCTCTAACTAGAATCCAGTCAGATCTATAGAAGAAAAGCTAACAGTGGAAAGGATGCATGCAACAATGCTACATACTTTTTTTTTAATTGTCAGGAAAAAAAAAATCATAGTATACTACCACTAAACAGGGACAAATTTACAAAACATCTTCAGGAATTAAATTGTTTTGTTTGTTTGTTTGGGGGTTTTTTTTGTTTGGTTTTTGGTTTTTGGTTTTTTTTTTTGGTCAGGAAAAAGAGACAAAAAATGTGCTCCTGCGATAGTTTTTTTAGTTGAAACAACACTGATCAGAAGTTTTCTTATCAGTTTCAGTATGTCAATGTTTCAATTCTTGAAATTGCTAAAAATGGAAACCTCAAACACAAATACAACAGAAGTATTTCTACAAACCTTTAAGGTGTAAGATGTGCTAGTCATTTTGTTTGTATGTTTACAGGTGAGCCAAAATACTTAGGCTTTTACCTACTTAAGTTACCTCACAGAATTTTAATTTCCTCAATAGCCCTTTATGTTCTTCAGAGGCATAATATTATTATTTGCAGCTTTGAAGATATGTCAGTTGTACACATAACTAAAAAATTTACAAATTTGTAGAGGCTACAATTCTCACAGCCAATGAAGAGAGGTCTCAGTTGATATCAATATAAGCATTTTGTTTAGACTGGACACATATCTAGAGTTGGAAATACCTGAAAAACTTACTATGGACTTTTGAATGAAAAAATATGTCAATTTGAGCATACTAGAACACTAAGATATTTATTTGACTGTGCAACTGTTTTTTAACATCCATTTTGATAGTTTCCCAATGTGTTAAAAGTATACATAACTACATTATGAAATACGTCATTCTAAGCCTCACCTAAACATACTGAAATGACTATGAAAAAGGCAAAGAATAGCTCTATTTTTAGTCTGACAATTAGATGACACCACGATTGGCTCAATAAGGACATATAGATTTTTTTACTTCTATAAATCTTTGTTAACCATTACCATCTGAAAAGTAAAGTAATTCTTCAAGTTGTCCAGTCAAAACTTAGAAAACATGCACCATCTAGATGGCAAAGTAGCATCTCTGTCCTCAGTAACTCTTAAGTACATGAAATTGCCTGGAATCAGCCTTGGAAAGAGAATAGTTGTTTGTTTGGGTTTTTTTTTTCCTTATATAACTGTATTACTTTTATAGCAAAAACATTGCATTTTAAGTAAGAGAATTGTAGAATGCCATTTCTTAAATAAATATTCTGCTTAAAGTTTATGTCCTTAAAGACTAATATTAGAACATACTAATTTCTGAAAGAAATATACAAGTAGGTTTTAATTTTCTCTCTGTTTTTTTTTTTTTTTTTTTTTTTTTTTTTTTTTTTTTTTTTTTTTTTTTTTTTAGGGAGGAAGGGGGATAAATATCCCTCAAATTGTTCATTTTCACTTCTCTCTCTCTCTTTTTTTTTTTTAAACTAGGAATTACATGTTGGTGTATGGGCATATTTCGATTTAAAAAACAATCCTGCAAGTAACTACTTGGTATTACATTCCTCCCAAAACACTGAGTAGAAAAAATCCACTTACTTTCCCTATTAGAATCCTGAGAAAAGAAAGAGATTACAGCTGCTAGAACAAATAATCTGTAGCAATAATCACAATTATAGTTAATCTATCCGTTTTCTACTGAACAAATGAAAATAGCAGATTTTAGCTGCTTTTAACAGATTCAGCTGGCCTGGTTTGGACTAGATCCAGGAAAAGGTAGAAGAGCACAACCCCACTAATTATTAACTGACATGTACACACAAAGAATATTTCCAGCAAGGGAAAGAGAATCTTGATTAAATAAATAGAGAACACAGACAGAAAACATCTAAATACATGTGAACATTGCTCTCAGACAAGGTTTGCAGCTGTATAATGTCCTGGACAATGACATTTTGAGAATTTCTGCTCTGTGATTCTGGAAGAATAAGACTCATCAACATCTTTATGCCAGGTTCTGGCTACTTTTGTCAGTTTATTGGATGTGTCTTGAAATTCAATCTGCATTTTACCATCTTTTTATTTGCCTTATCTCATACAGAGAAAAATATTTCATTTTTTCCAAATACAGTGATTGACAAAAATAGAGAAGTATTTTCTTTTCAAATATGTTCTTGGAACAGTTTTTCCTGTATCTTGCATATTTCCATTTTAATCCTGATGTTGCTGAGTTCTGCTGAATACTTACTTTATGCTAACCTGTCACTTCCCCCCATCTATATAAGTATGAATATTTATGAATGCAGCAGTGCTTGACCTGCACCTTGTATCATCTGAAAAACATATGCACACTAGGCACATAGGATGAGAAGGAAGGAAGACTGGAATTTGTTTTTCCATCTTTTGAACACAAAATAAGCACTATCTGTAAGTATTGTCTGAATGAAAGGAACTTATTGAACTTATTGTTCCTTACGGCAATTATTTTAAGCATCCCATCTAGAGGCTCAGGAACCTCTCCCTTATTTCCAAATTCTGGCATCTCTGCATAGGCACAGTAAAAAGAAGAGGGGGAAAAAAAAAGATACGGAAACAAGTAGGCACACAGTAATTGATCAATAGTGTTGCTTAAGTCCACATCAAGGAACCAAAACATCTCCAAGAGTACTTTTACTTCCTTCCTCTTAGATATTTCTTGAAAGTGAAAAGGAGTAATATATCATCAATAACTTCATACATATCACTTCCAGCCTTCACAGTAGGATACCTACATCTGAAGTTTACAAACATTGAGAGCTACTCAGCATGAAATGGGTGCCTTTCCTGCTGGTATTTCAAAGGGTGTATATTCAGAACACCCTAGGTGCTGGAGAGGAATTAGTTCTTGAAAAACTCCCAACCTCCTTCTATTGGTTCCAGCTTATACCCATGTAAAGTATACACAAGTCCTTGAAGAAATACTGTTAGCATCTGTGC
The DNA here is from genome assembly GCA_009806455.1 of Tetrax tetrax. Lineage (NCBI taxonomy): Eukaryota > Metazoa > Chordata > Aves > Otidiformes > Otididae > Tetrax > Tetrax tetrax. The sequence continues at coordinate 5,097 of WHYT01017200.1, read as the reverse complement.
AATAAAGTGCTTTTTCTGAAAGTCAGGTCCTTTAAGGAAGCACGTTCCTAAAACCATCCATGTTAATCTCCTTGGATTGTTTTTAAGTCAATATTGTTATGCAGAACACTTACAAATCTTAGAAAGTAGGAAGAAACAGACTAGGAATAAAGGATGAAATCCAGGCCACAGTGAAATTACTGTGCTGTAAACTTCCAGAATTCCCTCCTCAAACACTCTCCTTGCCAAAATACAAATATTGTATATATTTCACACTCCCCTATTTCCTCCTCTTCTTTAGTACAATTTATTTGACAAAAGTGTAATTCAAAATGTATATAAAACACTGTTATGGGATATTGATTTACTATGTCTGTGATGAACACAAACTCACTATGATTCACTGAGTAGGAAATGTCAGAAACGTTATAGAACTTCAATGAGCAAAAATCTACAACATATCTTTAAATGATTCACAGAAAAGACTCATAGCAAACCTATTAAGTCCTCTAGCACAGCTCTCCAAGAACAGCATGTTTCCCCATAGAACAGCTTTTGCTTCTGTATACAATGTACTCTGAAGTATCTCAGGGAAGACTGAGACAGGGCTTTTACTAATACCTTTGGGAAAGTGCTCCACTACATCATCTCTTCTCACTGTCAATCATTTTTTCCTAATACTCAGCCAATCTGATTTTTCACTTTAGTAAACTCATCACATTACTCCCCTTGTGATTCTGTGCTTCGGCATTTATACTCTTCAAATATTTAAAATTATTGTTAAAGGAAAAAAACAGACATTTTCCCTCAGCATATCAGCTTCTGTGCCTGAACGCTGTTGGTCTCCCTTGGAGTGCTATATTTCTTTGCACATTCCAAATAACTGTCAGAGAAATTAATATTTGTTATTGCTGGAAAAAAAATAGTCCATAAAGAAGAGTCCTTTCCCCTTCACACACTTTCCTATGAACACTACTACCACTCTTTTTTTTTTAATCTGCTGTTACATAATCAAAAAGGGTTTATGGAACAGAGTTTTTCCAATTAAGGAAAGCAAATATCAGCTAGATATTTTACAAGGGTAAAAAACCCCACGTATATATAATAATTTTGGATACCTGGTCCTAACCACAAATTATTACTACAAACACATTGTTTTAATAAAACACAATGTATAATGAAAACATCTTGGGGGTGAGGTATGCTTTGATGATCTTTCCCTTCTGATTTCAAATGCTTTAGAACAGATGCCTTAAAAAAAGAAAAAAAATCTTTCTTTCCTCTCTCTCTCCTTTCTTCATTATTGCCTCTTCATTAGAGGCCCAAACTCAGAAAACCACATGCTGCTCCTTTCACACTTCAGAGATCATTGTCTATCACAATACAGTTACTTCACAACACTGAGATAAATTCCTTTATGATAAACAGCATTTTCTCATCTCCTCGACTTTCTCCAATTTGCTTTTCATAGAATCATAAAACAGTCCAGGTTGGAAGGGAGATCAGATCATCACCTGGTCTAACCTTCCATGGGAAAGGGAGCCTAGGTTAGATTATCTAGCACCCTATCCAATCGCATCTTGAAAATCTCCAACAATGAGGACTCCAGTAAGTCCCCAGGAAGGTTGTTCCAGTGATTGACTGTTCTCATCATAAAAAATTTCTTCCTTATATAAAAACAGAACCTCTCTTGGTTCAACATGGACCCATTGCTCCTTGTCTTCTGCATGTTGTTCCCTGTGAAGAAAGAGCCTCCATCCTATTTGTAGCTACCCTTTAAGTACTGGAATACTGCGATGAGATCCCCTTGAGCCTTCTGTTCTCCAGGGAGAAAGATCATAGAATCATACAATAGTTTGGGTTGGAAGGGACCTTCAAAGTTCATCTAGTCCAAGTCCCCTGCAAGGAGCAGGGACATCTCCAACCAGATCAGGTTGCTCAGAGCCTTATCCAACCTGGCATTGAATCTTTCCAGGGATGGGGCAACTACCACCTCTCTGGGCAACCTGTTCCAGTGTTCCACCATTCTCATGGAGAAGATGGAAACACTGTAAGTGTTTTTAAATATCATGACAATCCATTTACTTCTTCCATTTTCATTTGTCCTGTATAAATTATGTTACACTAAGATCCTGCACTCCTTCGGTCTTTCCTCATAGGGCAAATCCTCCAGCAGTTTTAATAATCTTCACGGCCCTCCTTTGGACTCCCTCCAGTCTTTCCACATTTTTTTTTTTTTTAATTTTCCAGACCAGAACGGGGCACAGTACTCCAAATGCAGCCTGACAAGTGCTGAGTAGTGTGGAATGATCACTATTTCTGTGAGTAATACCCTTGTGGATGCAGCCCAGGAGCTGATTTGCCTCTACTGTTACAAAAACATACTGCTGACTCATGTTCACATTGTTGTCCATCAGGACTCCCATGTCCCTTTCAGCAAGGCTGCTCCCCAGTCACACAGAATCCAGCCTGTACTGGGCTCTTTGCTTATGTCACTCCAGATATAGGATTTTACACTTGGCTTTGTTAAACTACATATTGTTCTTGCTAGCCCACTCTTCAGACTGTCCAGGTCTCTCTGTAAGATGGCTCTTCCTTCCAACACGTCCACTTCACCACTCGGTTCAACTGACTGAAGAGTCAGCAAGCTTAGTGAGCGTGCTTTCAATCACATCGTCTAGATTGATTATGAAGATGCTGAACAGCATGAAGCCCAGTATTGATCCCTGGGGGACCCCACTTGTGACAGGCTGCCAGCCTGAGTAAAAACCATTGATTACCACCTTCTGAGTGCAACCTGTTAGCCAATTTATTACCCTTTTGCAGAGCACTCATCCAACCTGTCTTGCCAGTTTGTGTAGGAAAAGGCTACAGGAAACTAAGCCTGTGCTGAATTCCAGCTAAACAACATCCACTGTTGTGTTGCAGAAGGTCATCATGTTAGTTCCCAGGTTTTGCGTAATTTTATTTCTTATCTGCTTTCAGTACACTCCTATCTACCTTATTCAAGTTAATATTTATCTATATAAACTTCTGAAACATTTGGTAATCATGCCTGCAAAAACTGTTGTGAAGACTACGCATTTGTGTGCCTCCCCTACTCATCACTTCCATGTTTAGTTTCATGTTTCAAGTATTTATATCCACAGTCAAAGAGACTTATGATTCTTGACCCATGATCTAACTCTGAGATTGAGCTTCCCCACTACAGCTGCTTTAAATATTGACCTTTCATATAATGACCCTTCAGGACAACTGAGGCATTCAAAAAATTCATCTATTTGTACCCAAACTCTCCTTTTTTAAAATTTGCAGAAAACTACACTGTGTACTTCAACATTCTAGCAAAGTACACTGATGTTCCTTCTGGATTTTAACAGTTTTACTTTTTTTTTACTGTTCTTTACTCACTGTAGTTATTTTCTGTTCATGCTGAAACTTATAGCTTTAAATTGGTCAGTAAATTGCATTCATTACTCACATGAACCCACTTTTTCGTCACCAATTTTGCTCATTTTCACTCACTTCCTTTCAAGTCAGCAAGAAATGGACTCAGGATGTCTCTTTCCTTACTTCTCTGAAATTTATGAATTTCCTTGCTAATTTGCTGAAAGTGCTACTCAGCAGAAATGTAGATAGTTAAAAACCTCCTGTGAGCATCCTTTGATAGAAAGAATCTTCAGAAGAGACGGGATTTCCTCAGTGCCACTTGAAATATGCCCATTAGCCCGCTTTGTTTATATTTCTTCACTGGAAAATTATTCAGTATTTTCCTAGCACTGTAAGTGTTTTTAAATATAATGCCAATCCATTCACTTCCATTTCCATTTGTCCTATATAAATTATGTTACACTAACTTATACTGATTTCCATTAAAAAAATTACCTCATCAAGTTCACCTGAACTCTAATGGAGTCCACATATACTTTCTTAGAAAACTTACTTACTCTTTCTGGGTGTTTTCTTTGTGTACAGCAAAGGTCCGCTTCATGGCTCTTAACACTTTTGTCAGAATACCTCCATCTTCTCACTTTCACTGTGATAGTGAATGTATATGTGAAGTTATCTGAATTAAGTAGTGTTTCCTTTATTTCTCAGCTACTTTAAATATCACTTTACAAGCCACACAGGATTTGAATTCAGGAAGCAAATGACACACATACTTGCATATTTTCATATTCAGAGTATTAATTTATATTAATTTGGTTGCTTCGATTATCCTGAAATATCTCAAATTGCTGTAGAAATATAATAAATAAATGTGCCATTCAACACATTCTGACCATAGCTAGCCCAAAGCTAATGCACTCTGGCTCCTTCAAACAAGTGGCAGAAATAAAAGAGTAGCGTGGGATTTTTTATTTCAATTTGAGAATTTTTTTTGATGTGTTAGTCTAAGATTTTTCCACAGTAAAGTCTTGATTAAGGTTAGTGGGAGTCAATGGAAAATACATCAGACTATGAATCAGGATTAATTAGATGGAGATCTGTATATTAATCAATCTAGAAAACGTAGGAGGAAACATTGAGATGTAACAGATGAATTTCGAATGTGCATACTTAAAAGTCAGTAGTTAAAATATTGCATCATGCACCCAAATATGCTTTTTTTTTTATATTACTGTTTATCATCTCACTCTTCAGGAAACACAGATGCATTCTGGATAGAAATTGGAGCTTTCTGAGTTAAAAGAAACCTGAATAATCTAGGTATCAGAAAAAAAAATCTTGAAAGCTCGTGGTGGATTATCAGCTAAACATTAACATTTGGTAATGCAATCTGCACAGAAGAGGAATATAAAACTGGAAAAAAAATAGAGAGAATGAAGGATGAAAAAAGTTAGAGGTACAGCATAGATCAGCAAGAGTGATTGAAAGACTGGAAAACGCACTATGGAGAAAAATACAAAGGATTCAGGACATTTGATTTAACAATGACGTGGGCAACTGCTATAGTTCAGACGTATCTACATGGAAGGGAAAAATAAAGTAGCTGACAGAGGGGGTCTAAACACAAAGGAAAATAAAATGAAAGTAGATTAATTCAGTTGTGAAGATAACATACTTATAACAGGAAGGTCATTTAACCACTACTTTTTTTTTTTTTTTTTTTTTTTT